>JARGCV010000853.1:47500-127500 GCA_034064705.1 Bothrops alternatus
AGAAAGGAAAACCCTTCTCCTTACTGCTCAATGACCTTTCGTAGAAATATTGCTCCTGCCCTCTAATGTTGTGTTCAATCAGGACATCTGAAATCAGAAGACAGCAATCAACCCATCTGATGGCTAGGCCTTCAATTCAAAGTATATGGGATGAATGTCTGATCTAATGGCCGATGTGGTGGGAATGATCTAACATAACATACTCAATTTTGCACTCAACGCATTCAGTTTTGTAACTACTAAGATTGTTGAATGAGCAGGCACAAAAACAGCCAGGGACATGATTAGCCTATCAGATCTTCAGAGGGTGGGAAAGACAGTGCTATGGTCTACTGACAAGACACTCAGCCCGTCCTTCGCAGGATTGGGGCGGCAGAATGACCGATGAGACAGGTATGATCTCTAGAGAGGACAATGACCCAGTTAAAGGGAAGAGAAACCAGAGATCAAAACAATGAGACAGCTCTTTGCACGACTGGGGTGATAGCTCTACAGGTGAGGCGGCCACAACTCTCATGGGAGGAGATGATGGACCAATAGTGCACCACAGCTGTAAGCTGAATCTGGAAGGAAGGGGAGGGAGGGGAAAGACGGAGAGCAGAAACTATGTCTGGCTGAAGAGAGTTAAGAAGCTCAAAATAGCTATTCCAGTTCTCCCTTTATTCTTTGTTAGCAATCTTATATGTATGTGTGTGTGTGTGTGTGTGTGTGTGTATGTATATATATATATATATATATATATATATATATATATATATATATATATATATATATATATATATATATATATATATATATATATATATATATGTGTGTGTGTGTGTGTGTGTGTGTGTGTGTGTGTGTAGGTCTTTCGTTCTTCGGGTTTTCTCCCACATAGAATTTGAAGTGTCTTGGCAACGTTTCGACGAAGTCTCATTCGTCATCTTCAGGCTGGTGCTTTCGGCTTCTGCTTCCTGCCGCTTCCGCTCGCGTTTGTCCTGCAGCTGCTTCTTCTTCTGCTTAGCGCTGAACGGCCTCTTGCGGGGCATGTACGGCAGCCGGGACAGGACATGCCCCGCAAGAGGCCATTCAGCGCTAAGCAGAAGAAGAAGCAGCTGCAGGACAAACGCGAGTGGAAGCGGCAGGAAGCAGAAGCCAAAAGCACCAGCCTGAAGATGACGAATGAGACTTCGTCGAAACGTCGCCAAGACACTTCAAATTCTACGTGGGAGAAAACCCGAAGAACCAAAAACCTACATACAAACACCCGCGAAAACCTCAGAAAACATATATATGTATGTATATACATATACATATACATATATATATATATATATATATATATATATATATATATATATATATATATATATATATATATATATATATATATATATATATATATATATATATATATATATATATATATATATATATATATATATATATATATATATATATATATATATATATATATATATATATATATATATATATATATATATATATATATATATATATATATATATATATATATATATATATATATATATATATATATATATATATATGTTGTGGGTGTCTCACGACTGGATGATGACATATCAGAGGATGATGAAGCACAAGCAGGCCCCTCTGGGTATTTTCCCCTCCCGGCAGCCGAGTCAGACAATGAGGAGCTTTGTATGCATTCTGAATCAGACTCTCAAAATGATGAGTCAGATTTAGAACAAGAAGATAAATGGATTGATCCGAGGTTCCGAAGGTTTGATAAGCGAAGGTGTCAGTTAACTGGAAAAAGGAAGTAATGGGGGGAAGTGACGTATCGGACACTTATTAGAAGGGGAAAGGGAGACTACGCCCTTGTCACGAGCAACGTTAATCAAGGAGAGGCTTGAAAACTTTTGCAGTGCGTTGGAATTCTGGTGTTTTGAAAACCTACCGAAGAATAATGAGGTCTTGGACAATGTGATAAAGAAAGAGTAAGTTAATTGGGAAGTAGGAGGAGGAGAGCATGTTTATCTAAATGTAAATAGATCTGATTTGGTCGTTCCGGCCAACAAAAAAATGCCAGCAGCTTGCTTTGAAATGAATCCTTTTGAAATGTGTTAAATAAACCTCTTAAAGACATATTTACGTGGATTTTAATGAGCTGAGAGAGGCCAGACATAACAGATAGATAGATAGATAGATAGATACACCCGCGAAAACCTCAGAAAACAAATATCATACCTCTACGGGGAGGAAATCCACCATCTGACCAGGACCTATGAAAAACTTGAAGTCCAAAGAGCTTCCATTTTATGTGACCTTGCATTCCTACGCAACTGCCGAGATCAAAATTTAACCCCCACATGCTTCCAATTGAAATTCCACTCCAACTCTGCAGCCACCAAACGCATCCTGAAAAGAACAGAATTGGCCCTAATCAGAAATGAACTTCACACAAAAAGATTCCTCCTAGACCGAATCAACAAAGATCTCCTCACTCTTCACCTCAGACTCAGCAACAAGATCCACCCTGCACTTTGGGACAAATCCAAACAGCTCGCAGTCTGGAGAGCCGAAACACAGACCACCCTCAAGACAGACACACTCACCAACAAACTCCGAAGACTACAAGAACACCAGAAACAAACCCCTCCTCCCTCACAGCCACACATGAAACAAACAGTGCATAACATCTCAGATAGGATCCTCACCAAAGCTGAAACCAATGTCCTTTCCAAAGGATTCAACTTTGCAGTCGCTCCCAAACATATCCCCACTGAAACCATTATATGCGGAGTTGAAACCAGCCTGACCAAAATCAACCCCGATGACGCTAATAGAATCAGACTTGAAATCACCAACATACTCTGCACCAGCAAGCCACCCAAAAGCAACTTACCCAAAGAGGAGCAGACAGCACTACTTAACCTGAAACAAGACGCCAGCATAATAATCCTACCAGCAGACAAGGGCAACGCCACGGTGGTCATGAACACATCTGACTACCAAACCAAATTAACCAACCTACTCCAAGACTCCACATACAAACCCCTAAACACAGATCCCACCACCTACCTGGAGAAAACCACCAGATCCAAAATAAAAGCCTCTCCCATCAGCGAAGAGATCCAACAAAGAATCATTCCAAGAGAGAAATCATCCAGATGCCCTAAGCTCTATGGTCTCCCCAAGATACACAAAGAAGGAACCCCACTTAGACCCATAGTCAGCTCCATAGGCTCACCTCTACAAAATCTAGCCAAATTTCTCGCCAAACAACTACAGCCCTATGCAGAATCCATCACCTCACAAGTAACCAACTCATTCCAGTTCATAGAGATCATAAAGAAACAAAACTTACAGCCCAGCGACCTACTCGTGAGCTTCGATGTCATATCCCTCTTCACCCAAGTGCCAATCAAAGAAGCCTTAACAGCTATCCAAAACAAATATAACCCCCCCAAACACATCCTAGATCTGACCAACCACTGTCTATCCAACACATACTTCATCTATAACGGACAAAAATACAAACAAATAGAAGGAGCACCCATGGGATCACCTCTCTCACCTGTCATTGCAAACCTCTACATGGAACACTTTGAAACCCAAGCTCTAGAAAAATCTGATCACAAACCCAAACTCTGGCTCAGATACGTAGATGACACCTTCGTAATCTGGCCACATGGGAAAGGAAAACTGGACAACTTCCTTACACACCTCAACAGCCTACACCCCAAAATACAGTTCACCATGGAAACAGAAGCTAATAACCAACTTCCCTTCCTGGATGTCTTAGTCTACAAGAAATCCAATGGCTCCCTAGGACACACCATCTACCAGAAGAAAACACACACAAACCGCTATCTGCACGCACGCTCACACCACCACCCAGCACAGATCAACTCCGTAGCCAAGACACTCATCTCCAGAACCAAATGCCTAGCTGACGAACAACACCTAAAAACCGAACTACACACTCTCACTAATGTACTAACATCCAACGGATTCCCAAGAAATAAGATTTCCAACTTAATCCAAAAAGAAACTCCCACTAAAATCCATGACAGAGAACAAGAAAACGGCAAAGCCCTCCTCCCATACATAAAAGGCACCACAGACAAGATCAGCAAAGTCCTGCACAAATATAACGTCAAAACAGCATTCTGCACAAACAGAAAAATATCCACCATCCTAAGAAACCCTAAAGACAAAATTGAGTTAGAAAATCAAGGAGTATATGAAATCCCATGTACTGCTTGCCCCACTACATACATTGGACAAACCAACAGAAGGATAAATGCACGCATTGAAGAACACAAAAACTCAGTCAAAAGAGAGGAACCAACTTCTTCCCTGGTCCAACACCTTAAAGCCATAGGACATGAAATTGATTTCAAAAAGACCAGAACAATTGCCAAAACTGAACATTTTAATAACAGAATAATCAGAGAAGCCATCGAGATAGAAAAACGCCCCCACAGCATGAACAAACGAGATGACACCTCCCGCCTACCAGCCATTTGGAAACCCGCCCTTATTGACAAACGTATTCCTAACTCAAAGATTGACACCAGAAACACACAGGATGCCACCTCCACACATCCACGCAAAAAGCAAACCCAAACCCACACCAATGATGAGGCAAGACCACAGACCAGGAGCCAGACCAGAGCTGCAACATTGGCCACTTTGAACCTCTCCAGCACAACAAAGCCCCCACCCAAACAGAACACTCCCCCAGCCAATCAGAACACAGCCAACCCCCCAGCCAATCAGAGCACAGCCAAGCCCCTAACCAATCAGAACATAGCCAAGCTCCCAGCCAATCAGTTCAAACCCCCACTGGCAGTTAAAAGGAAAAAACAGCTTAGACCACACATTGCTCCTAGAAGCAGAAGCCAAAAGCACCAGCCTGAAGATGATGAATGAGATTTCATCGAAACGTTGCCAAGACACTTCAAATTCTACGCGGGAGAAAACCCGAAGAACCAAAGACCTACATACAAACACCCGCGAAAACCTCAGAAAGCATATATATTTTAGATTGCACCCTGTAAACCCAAATATGGGAGGAAGGAAGAATGATTCCTACTGACAAAGCGGGAGAGAACTTGTGGCTCAATAGGTTAAAGCATCTGCTTAGCATGCAGACTGCCCAGGTTCGAATCCCGGAAGGGTGAGTTCTGACTGAAGAGAGTTAAGAAACTCGAAATGGCTATATCAGAAATCCCTTATTTCTTTGTCAACAATTTTAAACAACTATATATATATATTTGTGCTTGCAAGATGGCTCTGGGTTGAGCTGAAACAAGCAAAAGGAAAGAATGATTCCTTCCTCCCATATTTGGGTTTACAGGGTGCAATCTAAAAAATAAACACTTGACACATATCCTTACTCTGTGTCCCTCTGGTGGAAATGTGCCCACCGGGTTTCCTTGCATTCCACCAGCCGAGAGCTCAAGGCAGGGGTGGGGGAGTGGCGGTCGTGATCAGGGAAAGTTTCAGGCCGAGGGAGGTCACTGTTCCTCAGACGGCAGGCTGTGAATCCCTTCTGGTGAAGTGGGACCTAGGGGGTCCGAGGGCGGTGTTGATTACGTACCTGGCGCCCTGCCACGTATCAACCTCCCTGCCCAAGCTCCTGAGCGTTGTCGCCGCGGTGGTGGTTGAAGTCCCCAGGCTAATAGTCATGGGTGACTTCAACCTGCCGTCCGGGGGCGGGGCGTCCGGGGAGGCTCGGGAGTTCATGGCTTCCATGACAGCCATGGACCTGACCCAGGTAATTCAAGGCCCCACACACACAGGGGGGAACACGCTTGACCTGGTTTTTGTCTCTGGACAGTGGCTGAGTGGTCAGAGTGTAGGGGATATAGTCATTGAACCCCTGTCATGGTCTGATCACTCTCTCCTATGCTTGGACTTTCGGACCGTTGCACCCCACCGCAGGGTGGCGGAACCGGTGAGATGGTACCGCCCCAGGCGGCTGATGGAACCCGAGCGGTTCCAGGCAGAGCTTGGGCCAATTCCTGAGGTTCTGACACACGACTCGGTTGGAGAGGTGGTGGCGGCCTGGGACAGGGCGGCTGCCGGTGCCCTGGATCGAGTTGTGCCTTTGCGGCCTCTGATTCGGCGTGGGTCTCGACCGGCCCCGTGGTATAACGAGGGGTTGAGAGAGATGAAACGCCGGAAAAGACGCCTAGAGAGCAGTTGGAGATCGAGCCGTGCCGAATCTGACCGAACATTGGTAAGAGACCATATTAGGTCCTACCTAATGGCGATAAGAGCAGAGAAGTGTTCCTACCTCACTGCTCTTATTGCGTCATCAGATAACCGCCCAGCCTCCTTGTTTAGGGTGACCCGCTCCCTCCTTCATCAGGAGGTGAGGGGAGACCCCTTAGAGGGTAGAGCTGAGGATTTCGGAAAATATCTGTATGATAAAATCGCTCAGATACGGGAAGGCTTCGACTTCAACTGGGTATGTCCAATGGGAGAGGCGGAGGCTGGTCTTGAGACTGTTACCTGGGTTGAGTTTGACCCCGTGACCCCCGAGGACGTGGACAGGTTGCTGGGGGGACTTAGGGCGACCACATGTTTACTGGACCCGTGCCCCTCCTGGTTGGTGCTGGCCTCCTGGGAGGTGGTACGAGGCTGGTTCCGAGCAATTATCAACGCTTCCTTGAGTGAGGGTGTCTTTCCCGCTGCCTTGAAAGAGGCAGTGGTGAGACCCCTCCTCAAGAAGCCTGCCCTGGATCCAGCTGTTTTATCAAACTACCGTCCCGTCTCCAACCTTCGCTTTCTTGCGAAGGTTGTTGAGAGTGTGGTTGCCCGACAGTTCCCGCAGCACCTGGAGGAATCGTCATATCTCGATCCGTTCCAGTCGGGCTTCAGGCCTGGCTACAGCACGGAAACAGCATTGGTCGCGTTGGTGGATGATCTCTGGCGGGCCCAAGACAGGGGTTGCTCCTCTGTTCTGGTGCTATTGGACCTCTCGGCGGCTTTTGATACCATCGATCATGGTATCATGCTGCAACGGTTGGAGGGGCTGGGCATAGGAGGCACTGTCTTGCAGTGGTTCTCCTCCTTCCTCTCTGGCCGGATGCAGTCTGTGTTGACAGGGGGCCAGAGGTCGACCCCGAGACCCCTCGTATGTGGGGTACCTCAGGGGTCGGTCCTCTCGCCTCTACTGTTCAACATTTATGTAAAGCCGCTGGGTGAGATCATCCGTGGTTTTGGCGTGGAGTACCACCAGTACGCTGATGATACCCAGCTGTACATTTCCACGCCAAACCACCCCAACGATGCCCTTGCCGTGCTGACCCAGTGCCTGGAGGCCGTGCGGGTATGGATGGGGAGAAACGGACTCAAGCTCAACCCCTCCAAGACCGAGTGGCTGTGGTTACCGTCGTCCCGGTACAGCCAGCTGATTCCATCGCTGTGTATTGGGGGCGAAACAGTGGCTCCCACAGAAAGGGTTCGCAACTTGGGAATCCTCCTGGACTCACGGCTGTCCTTAGAGGACCATCTGACGGCCGTGGCCGGGAGGATGTTCCACCAGGTTCGCCTGGTGCGCCAGTTGCGTCCCTTCCTAGACCGGGACTCGCTACGCACAGTCACTCATGCCCTCGTGACCTCCAGGCTGGACTACTGTAATGCTCTCTACATGGGGCTCCCCTTGAGGTGCATCCGGAAGCTCCAACTTGCCCAGAATGCGGCCGCGCGGGTAGTGATGGGAGCGTCGTGGCGCTCCCACGTAACACCGCTCCTGCGTGAGTTGCACTGGTTGCCGGTGGTCTTTCGGGTGCGGTTCAAGGTGTTAGTGACCACTTTTAAAGCGCTCCATGGCATCGGACCCGGATACTTACAGGACCGTCTACTGCCAGCAAATACCTCCCGCCGTCCGGTACGCTCCCACAGAGAGGGCCTCCTCAGGGAGCCGTCGGCCAGACAGTGCCGGCTGGCGACCCCCAGGGGGAGAGCCTTCTCTGTGGGAGCTCCCACGTTATGGAACGAGCTCCCCCCCGAACTCCGTATAATAACAGATTTACGCACCTTCCGTCGGGAACTAAAAACATTCCTTTTCCGACAGGCCGGCCTGGCATAGAAGCTTCGGTTCCAATCGGATCAAAATGTTTTAAGGGGACTGAGTATTTTTTAAATTTTGTATGTTTTGGGTTTTAGGATTTTGGCCAAATGATTTAATTTATTTTTAATTATTTTAAATTTTGTATATTTATATGTTTTTTAAATTTTAGGCTGTACACCGCCCCGAGTCCTTCGGGAGAGGGGCGGTATAGAAATTTAATAAAATAAAATAAATACTCCCTGACTACTGACAAAGCGGGAGAGAACTTGTGGCTCAATAGGTTAAAGCATCTGCTTAGCATGCAGACTGCCCAGGTTCGAATCCCGGAAGGGTGAGTTCTGACTGAAGAGAGTTAAGAAACTCGAAATGGCTATATCAGAAATCCCTTATTTCTTTGTCAACAATTTTAAACAACATATATATATTTGTGCTTGCAAGATGGCTCTGGGTTGAGCTGAAACAAGCAAAAGGAAAGAATGATTCCTTCCTCCCATATTTGGGTTTACAGGGTGCAATCTAAAAAATAAACACTTGACACATATCCTTACTCCCTGACTACTGACAAAGCGGGAGAGAACTTGTGGCTCAATAGGTTAAAGCATCTGCTTAGCATGCAGACTGCCCAGGTTCGAATCCCGGAAGGTTGAGTTCTGACTGAAGAGAGTTAAGAAACTCGAAATAGCTATATCAGAAATCCCTTATTTCTTTGTCAACAATTTTAAACAACATATATATATTTGTGGTTGCAAGATGGCTCTGGGTTGAGCTGAAACAAGCAAAAGGAAAGAATGATTCCTTCCTCCCATATTTGGGTTTACAGGGTGCAATCTAAAAAATAAACACTTGACACATATCCTTACTCCCTGACTACTGACAAAGCGGGAGAGAACTTGTGGCTCAATAGGTTAAAGCATCTGCTTAGCATGCAGACTGCCCAGGTTCGAATCCCGGAAGGGTGAGTTCTGACTGAAGAGAGTTAAGAAACTCGAAATGGCTATATTAGAAATCCCTTATTTCTTTGTCAACAATTTTAAACAACATATATATATTTGTGCTTGCAAGATGGCTCTGGGTTGAGCTGAAACAAGCAAAAGGAAAGAATGATTCCTTCCTCCCATATTTGGGTTTACAGGGTGCAATCTAAAAAATAAACACTTGACATATATGTGTGTGTGTGTGTGTGTGTGTGTGTATCTATGTATGTATGTATGTATGTATCTATGTATGTATGTATCTATCTATCTATCTATCTATCTGTCTGTCTGTCTGTCTGTCTGTCTGTCTGTCTGTCTGTCTGTCTGTCTGTCTGTCTATCTATCTATCTATCTATCTATCTATCTATCTATCTATCTATCTATCTATCTGTGTGTGTGTGTGTGTAGGTCTTTGGTTATTCGGGTTTTCTCCCGCGTAAAATTGGAAGTATCTTGGTGACGTTTCGACGAAGTCCCATTTGTCATCTTCAGGCTGGTGTTTTCAGCCGAAAACGTTGCCAAGACACGTCGCCAAGACACTTCCAATTTTACTCAGGAGAAAACCCAAATAACCAAAGACCTACATAGAAACACCCGCGAAAACCTCAGAAAACATATATTTATATTAACAAATAAAAGAAAAAACGAACACCAGGATATAATAAACCAGCCTGTTTAATATAAACAAGCCTGTGGTTAAGAAGAGTCACTAAGCTTTCATCTGGCCAAAAAACTGCCAGCGTCATCAGAGTTAGAATAGCAGGAGATCGGGAAGGCAGCTCATATAGCCTCTTGCCTCTGCTCTCGGCTCCTTGAGCGCATCATTGGCCTGTTGACTGTGTTAATCCGTATCGCGCAGAGTTGTTCCGCATCAGGCAAACTGTCTTTGACTCCGCTGGTTGTTTTACGATCCTCAAGTGCTCTTTTAGAGCATATGCAAGCACTTGGAGGGCAGCTGTCAATCTGTCCCTGCGCCCAGTGCCCCTCCCTCCCAAGGCCATTATCCTCCCCCACCCCCAAGGCCATTGTCGTAATTCCTCTGCCCCCGTCCTGCAACAAGTAGCTGTTCTGGCATTCCTGTTCTCTGTCTTCCCCCTCCCTACCCCTCCTTCCAGATCGCCTCAGCTCTTCCGTCCCTGGCTTAGGGCCATTTGGTCCATCATCTCGGTTCATGGGAGTCGTGGTCGTCCCATCTATAGAGCCATTGTCCCAATTATGTAAAATGCTGTCATCTTCTTCCTTAGAGATTGTGCCTGTCTCATCCATCATTCTACCCCCCCCCCAATCCTGCCAAGGAAGAATTAAATGTCTTCTCAGCAGGCCACGGTGCTGTTTTCCCATCTCCTAAGCATCTGGTAGGCCGGCAAAAGATCTATATGCTGGTTGATGGAATTTTCATTAGAGAGCCAGGCTTCCTTGAATAAGCAGCCACCCTTGGTAGTCTCACGAGCTATAACCTCTGCGTTAGCTAGATTGAAAGTGTGGCCAGAGCTGGACATATGGGCCCACACTTGTGAGCGTTGCTCCTGCCTTCTAATAGCCAGTTCATGTTCATGAACCCCAGTCTTTTAGTAGTTTCCCCAACATAATTGCTTGCACAATGTTTGCAATTAATTCTGTAAACCACAGATGATCTTTGACCATTGGGGAGCGGTTCTTTTGGATGCATGACATTGGACCTAAGGGTGTGCTCGGGCCTGTGGGTGATGCTCACATTGTAGGGGGCCAACAGCCATGCCATGGCCTTGGAGACACCATGAATGTAAGGGAAGGTTGTTCGTGTGGCCGGCATTACTGTCACATTGGGGTGTGAGTCTCTATGATTTTGATGTGGTCTACTATACTGTCTCACAAGCCCCATGGGATAGCCATTGCGCATGAAAATGTGATAAAGATGTTCTTTCTCCTCGGCTTTAGCTCTGCGCGTGCTACAATGGGAATTAACCCGTTGAAACAGCATCTGGGTGCTACTGGTTTTATGTGCTACCGGGTGGTTGCTATTATAATGTGGCATTCTGTCTGTATGGGTGGGTTTATGGTATACAGAAATGCACAATGTCTGTATACATCGGATGTCAGCTGATCAGTACATCCAGAAAGGCAAGACTGCCTTGGATCTCTTCTTCGGGGGTGAAGCAGATGTCTGGATATACCAAGTTCAGTTCCTCCAAGAATTTGGCACTATCCAATCTTTTGACAATCGCAAAAGTATCATCTATATAGCACGCCCAAAATTTTGGGCGGTACCTAAACATTACTATTGACTCTAGCTGCTGAAGAACCACCTCAGCAATAATGCCTGAGATGGGGGATCCCATTGGTGTCCCTTTTATTTGTTCGTATACCATACCCCAAAAGGTGAAGCATGTCTTCAGACATAAGGTTAGCAACTGTATTAAATCATTGGTATGGAGAGAGTCCTTACGTTGTTCAGGCCCCTCTTGTAGGAGGTGACCGCCAGATCTTGAGGGATAGAGGTAAAGAGTGAGGTAACATCAAATGATATCATTACCTCATCTTTCTCTATCCTTAGGGGCTTTACTCTCTCCAGAAACTCCTTAGCTGATTTCACAGTGGTCTCATTGCTATTGATCAAGTGGCTGATGCGACCGCTAAGCCATTTGGCTAGTACCAAAGTGGGTGTGCCCCTGAAGGACATAATGGGTCATAGGGGGACCCCTTATTTGTGTATCTTCGGGAGACCATAGAACCTAGCCATGGCCGCATCACTGGGACGTATCTTCCTCAATGTGTCGTCGTTGATTTTACCCCAACATTTGAGGTTGCTAAGTACCTTATTGATGCAGTTTGTGTGTGTTGTCATCGGATCTTAAGTGATGACTCTGTAGGCCATAGTGTCATTAAGTAATGCCTGGGCTTTGTCAAAATACACTGATCTGTCCATAACCACAGTTGCCCTGCCCTTGTCAGCTGGGAGTATGACAATAGTGTTGTCCTTTTTTAGTTGTTCCAGGGCCTCTTCCTCCTCTCTAGGGAGCACCTGACGCCATTTATGGTTAATCAGCAGGCTGGTAACCCGCTGTCTGATTGTGTTTCTGACCTCGTCATTGGCCTCCATGCGTTGGATGGTAGGCTCTAAAGACGCCACGAAGTCAATTGCCCGTGCATCCATCAGGTTGTGGCCTGCAACCCCTTCTAAGAGGGAAATCTGTTCCTGGGTCAGGGGTTTGGAGGACAGATTGTGGACTAGCTTAATAGTATGCCCACCATTATCTGGTGCCCGTAAGATGTCCATTTTACATTGAAGTGCCATTGCTTTTTGCCAACTCGCTCTTACCGTGGCCTGGTGGACCTGTTGGTGGAATGCCTGATAGTGTTGATGTGTCAGTGTGGCATGGTAGCATTCACGATGTTCTTGGATTCCTACCTTCCACATTCCTATGCGCCTATGATGTTCGTTGATTAAAGCGCACATGGTACAATGCTGGAATTGATGAGTAATCTTCTGGCACTCTGCCGAGTCTATGAGGGGTTTTCTTCATAATGACTTGGGGGGTAGATCTCCTCGGAGGCAATCATGACTGGGCACAGGGACAGATTGACAGCCGCCCTCCAAGTGCTTGCATATGCACTAAAAGAGCACTTAAGGATCGTAAAACAACCAGTGGAGTCAAAGACAGTTTGTCTGATGCGAAACAACTTTGTGCGATATGGATTAACACAATCAACGGGCCGATGATGCACTCAAGGAGCCGGGTGCAGAGGCAGGAGACTATATGAGCTGCCTTCCCGATCTCCTTCTATTCTAACTCTGATGACACTGGCAGTGTTTGGCCGGATGAAAGCTTAGTGACTCTTCTTAACCACAGGCTTGTTTATATTAAACAGGCTGGTTTATTATATCCTGGTGTTCGTTTTTTCTTTTATTTGTTAGCGTGATGCCCAGGATTCACATTTTTAGTATTTTAAAAGACATATATATATAACATTGCTCCTAGAAGCACAAAGCTGAAAGCACCAGCCTGAAGATGACAAATGGGACTTCGTCAAAACGTCGCCAAGACACTTCAAATTCTACGTGGGAGAAAACCCGAAGAACACGAAGAACCAAAGACCTACATACAAACACCCGCGAAAACCTCAGAAAACATATATATAGGTTGACTCGGTTGATCTCTCCATTTTCAACTGGGGTTGGGGTGGTGGTGGGGGGCTCCCCTAAAGATAATTGACTTTAAGCTGGCAGCAAGTTGATTTCAAGCAGGTGCAGTAAAGTGTCTTTGTGTTTCAAAATACACAAGGTGCTGTCCTTTCCATTTAAGAGCAGGGTTCGCCTTTCCTTTGTGCATGCCTCCCCTTCGCCTCTTTACATCTGTTCTCCTTGAGTCATTTTGGAGTTTGCTTTGTTTATTAGCAGGCGGGATCTTATAACCAAATTAAAATCAAACATGTGCCACCACTGCCCAGCCCCCACCCCTCCCCTTTCCTTTTATAGATTGGAGCAGAAATTAAACTAATTGACATTTTAATACTATTCCACTGTTTGCTCCTGCAGAGTTGGAACTGTATGAGAAAATCCATTACAGGGAGATGTACCGAATGCCATCTGGTAGCCTAGCTTTTCTGATTATAAATAAGTCATTTCAGTTTGCTATCTGTTTTGGGTGCTGTGCTTGTGTGTGTTTGTGTGTGTTTGTGTGTATCGGTATGATAAATTCTGGGGAAGCACAGGGAAGGCAGGTAAAGGTTTTCTTGAAAAAAAAAATGTTTCTGTGTGCCAACCTGGGATTGCACGTAGAGAAAGACCTAGAAGAAATCGGAATGACGATCAAGAAAGTAAATTATTCTTATAAAAAAATGAGTTGACCTTTCTTGCAAATATTTCCATTTTCTATTTTTTTCAAGAGTAATCTAATCCCGTAAATAGCTATAGCGGAAGTGAAAATATTCCAGACTCTAACCTGAAAATAGAATAGAATAGAATAGAATAGAATAGAATAGAATAGAATAGAATAGAATAGAATAGAATAGAATAGAATAGAATGGAATGGAATGGAATGGAATGGAATGGAATGGATTGGAATGGAATGGAATGGAATGGAATAGAATAGAATAGAATAGAATAGAATAGAATAGAATAGAATAGAATAGAATAGAATAGAATAGAATAGAATAGAATGGAATGGAATGGAATGGAATGGAATGGAATGGATTGGAATGGAATGGAATGGAATAGAATAGAATAGAATAGAATAGAATAGAATAGAATAGAATAGAATAGAATAGAATGGAATGGAATGGAATGGAATGGAATGGAATGGAATGGAACGGAACGGAACGGAAAGAAATGGAACGGAATGGAACGGAACGGAACGGAACGGAACGGAACGGAACGGAACGGAACAGAACAGAACAGAACAGAACAGAACAGAACAGAACAGAACAGAAAAGAAAAGAAAAGAACAGAATAGAATAGAATGGAATGGAGCTGGAATGGAACTGGAATGGAACTGGAAGGGTATACGTCATGGAGGTCATCTAGTCCAGCCTCCCGCTGAAGCAGGAGAACGTATACCATCTCAGACAAGTGTCTGTCCAGTCTCTTCTTAAAAGCCTCCAATGATGGAGTGCTCATGATTTCTGGAGGCAACTTCTGTTCCACTGGTTGATTGTCCTCACTGTCAGGAAGTTTCTCCTTAATTCCAGGTTGCTTCTCTCTTTGGTCAGTTTCCAACCGTTGTCTCTTGTCCTGCTCTCTGGTGCTAATGTCATTGTGTATCCCGCAAGGAAATTAAGTGACTAAGGACTATTTTTCACAGTTAGAACCTTTGCAGCATCCCTGTGCTCCCATGATCAAAATTTGGACACTTGGCAAATGGTTCATATTTATGACCGTCACAAGTGTCCCAGGCTCATGTGATCCTCTTTTGGGGCCAGTTTGGCTTAACAATCCAGGTTGCTAACTTATCAACTGTAGTGATTCACTTAACAACGGTGGCAAGAAAGATTGTAAAATGGGGGCAAAAGCTCACCTAGCAAATGTCTCACTTAAGAACAGAAAATTTGGGCTCAGTTTAAGTCGAGCACTACCTGTATACACCCACACCCAGATGGATCTATTTGTACCATATACTTCTTATTCGGAATATGCCTCCTCATTTAAGTATGTTTCCTGATTCTCATCGATTAGAAATTAAGATAAATGACCCTGAAGCTCAATCCTTACCTTTCTAAGTAAGGGTTTAGCATCTGGCTGGCTGGTGTTTCAGATGGGGATGTAAAAGAGATCCATCACAAAGTTCTTTTGCTGCCAAATCCCATAATCCAGAGAAACAAACTATTTAGGGATGGAAGCAGTAGATGGAAGAGAAATTATCCAAATTTAATCTTTATGTTTGAGATTTTTCTGATAAGGAAAGTTTTGTATTTATTTTTTTTAGAAATGAACTTAAGAGATCATTCAGTGAGAAATATTATAAGGCTTATGCTGAGGCCTCCCTCCCTTCTTTCCTTCCTTCTTTCCCTCCTTCCTTCCTTCCTTCCTTCCTTCCTTCCTTCCTTCCTTCCTCCTTTCCTTTCTTCTTTCTTTCCTTCTTTCCTTTCCTCCTTCCTTCCCTCATTTTCTCTCCTTTCCTTCCTTCCTTCTCTCATTTTCCTTTCTTCCTTCCTCCCTTCCTTCCCTCCTTCCTTCCTTCCCTCCCTCATTTTCTCTCCTTTCCTTCCTTCCTTCCTTCTCTCATTTTCCTTCCTTCCTTCCTTCTCTCATTTTCCTTCCTTCCTTCCTTCCTTCCTTCCTTCCTTCCTTCCTTCCTTCCTTCCTTCCTTCCTTCCTTCCTTCCTTCCTTCCTTCCTTCCTTCCTTCCTGAAAATAATTTAATCAAAATAAAACAGAATGGGATAATTTCTACATATACTGTATGTAGCACCATCACTGGGGAAGCTCTGACACTGTCTCATAGATGGGTCCCCAATTTCAAGATATAAAGACAACACATGTCTAAAATTAGCTTTTTGTAATGCTTTGAAAGGACAGGTAGGTTCCTGTTAGTTTTCTTTTGATGCTTTTGCTATCATTTCAGGTGGGAGTTTTGTTTTGTTTTTAAATCCTGGAGGATTTAAACAATAGTAGATTGTTTACGTAGAGTTGATGCAAAAATATATCTTTCAAGTTCTGTCTTTCTAGGGGAAAAAAGGTTCCTTTCAGCATGCCTGCACATTTCTTTCCACTTTTTTTTTTTGTGGTGGTTTTGAGGGTGTAATTTCTGTATCTGAAGCCTTCACCCTCTGCAAGTGCTACTACTTCCCACCCTAAATTAATTTCCAAATAAGGAATTCCTTCTCGATATCTTCTATTGATGTCCTGAAAGCATATAAAACCAAATAATTCTGAAAGGGACATCGGAGTCCTAGTGGACAATCCCTTAAATAGGAGCCAGCCGTGTGCTGCAGCTGCCAAAAAAGCCAACACAGTGCTAGGCTGCATTAACAGAGCGATAGAATCAAGATCACGTCAAGTGTTAATACCACTTTACAATGCTTTGGTAAGGCCACACTTGAAATACTGCACCCAGTTTTGGTCACCACGATGTAAAAAAGATGTTGAGACTCTAGAAAGAGGGCAGAGAAGAGCAACAAAGATGATTAGGGGACTGGAGGCTAAAACATATAAGGAACAGTTGCTGGAATTGGGTATATCTAGTTTAACGAAGAGAAGGATGAGGGGGGACAGGATAGCAGTATTCCAGTATCTCAGGGGCTGCCCCAAAGAAGAGGGAGTCAAGATATTCTCCAAAGCGCCTGAAGGCAGGACAAGAAGCAACGGATGGAAACTAATCAAGGAGAGAAGCAATCTGGAACTAAGGAGAAACTTCCTGACAGTTAGAACAATTAACCAGTGGAACAACCTGCCTCCAGAAGCGGTGAATGCGCCAACACTGGAAGTTTTTAAGAAGAAACTGGACAGCCATTTGTCCGAAATGGTATAGGGTTTCCTGCCTGAGCAGGGGGTTGGACTAGATGACCTCCAAGGTCCCTTCCAGCTCTGTTATTCTGCTATTCAAGGAACGTGAAGGCTGCTAGATAAATCCTGGCAGAGGATATTTACACACAGCCTTTGACCATCTGGAATCTATATAAATGAAAGAGCGTCATGTACTGCACATGAGAACTTCACAAATTCTCTTCTCTGATAGCACTTTCAGACTCCAATTTCCTTTCCTCAGATTTATGAGAATTGTTGGAAAAATAAAGGACTTTTTTTTTCTGTTCAGGAACAGACTATTATTACACATATATTCTGTAGTAGAGAATCTTGGTAAATTCCAGAGAGAAGATTGTTTGGCCTGAGAGAGAGGGACTGAGCGAAAGTCACCCAGCTGGTTTTCATGCCTGAGGCACTACTAGAACTTGCCCTGGCCCCTTGTGCTTGGTCCAAAGCCACCCAGCTAGTTTTCATGCCAAATGCAGGACTAGAACTTACCATCTCCTGGTCATTGACCCAAAGCCACCCAGCTAGTTTTCATGCCTAATGCAGGACTAGAACTTACCATCTCCTGGTCATTGACCCAAAGCCACCCAGCTAGTTTTCATGCCAAATGCAGGACTAGAACTTGCCATCTCCTGGTCATTGACCCAAAGCCACCCAGCTAGTTTTCATGCCAAATGCAGGACTAGAACTTACCATCTCCTGGTCATTGACCCAAAGCCACCCAGCTAGTTTTCATGCCTAATGCAGGACTAGAACTTACCATCTCCTGGTCATTGACCCAAAGCCACCCAGCTAGTTTTCATGCCAAATGCAGGACTAGAACTTGCCATCTCCTGGACATTGACCCAAAGTCACCCAGCTAGTTTTCATGCCTAATGCAGGACTAGAACTTACCATCTCCTGGTCATTGACCCAAAGCCACCCAGCTAGTTTTCATGCCTAATGCAGGACTAGAACTTACCATCTCCTGGTCATTGACCCAAAGCCACCCAGCTAGTTTTCATGCCTAATGCAGGACTAGAACTTACCATCTCCTGGTCATTGACCCAAAGCCACCCAGCTAGTTTTCATGCCTAATGCAGGACTAGAACTTACCATCTCCTGGTCATTGACCCAAAGCCACCCAGCTAGTTTTCATGCCTAATGCAGGACTAGAACTTACCATCTCCTGGTCATTGACCCAAAGCCACCCAGCTAGTTTTCATGCCTAATGCAGGACTAGAACTTACCATCTCCTGATCATTGACCCAAAGCCACCCAGCTAGTTTTCATGCCTAATGGAGGACTAGAACTTGCCATCTCCTGATCATTGACCCAAAGCCACCCAGCTAGTTTTCATGCCTAATGCAGGACTAGAACTTACCATCTCCTGGTCATTGACCCAAAGTCATCCAGCTAGTTTTCATGCCTAATGCAGGACTAGAACTTACCATCTCCTGGTCTTTGACCCAAAGTCACCTGGCCAGCTTTCATGCCTCAGGCAGGACAGGAATTCAAGATCTCCTGGTTCCTAGGCCAGCACCTTCACTACCACACCAAACTGGCTATGTGCCCTTTTGGTTTTTGAACTTCTCACTTCTTTCTTTTCCAGGAACTCACCAGCTCCATCCCATCTCCACCTCCTTGGTCTTCCTATTCCTCTCAATTCTTCATTCTTCCTTTGTGGAAAAGCTGAAGAAAAGAAAGGTTCCAGATACTAATTGTAATGGAAAAGAGGGTAGACTAAAGGTGTGGCCTCCTTTTTGGTCTGGTCTTATTATGAATGGTCATTATTCCTTAATTTTAAAAATTTTAACCTCATTTAATTTTTGCTTTAATGTTAATTTTATATATTAAAACCCGAAGAACCAAAGACCTACACACACACACACACACACACACGCACGCACGCACGCACGCACGCACGCACGCACACACACACACACACACACACACACACACACACACATATATATATATATATATATATATATATATATATATATATATATATATATATATATATATATATATATATATATATATATATATATATATATATATATATATATATATATATATATATATATATATATATATATATATATATGTCAAGTGTTTATTTTTTAGATTGCACCCTGTAAACCCAAATATGGGAGGAAGGAATCATTCTTTCCTTTTGCTTGTTTCAGCTCAACCCAGAGCCATCTTGCAAGCACAAATATATATATGTTGTTTAAAATTGTTGACCAAGAAATAAGGGAATTTCTGATATAGCTATTTCGAGTTTCTTAACTCTCTTCAGTCAGAACTCACCCTTCTGGGATGGTTCGAATCCCAGAAGGGTGAGTTCTGACTGAAGAGAGTTAAGAAACTCGAAATAGCTATATCAGAAATTCCCTTATTTCTTTGTCAACAATTTTAAACAACATGGTTTAGAAATAACGAACAAATAAACAAATCAAATAATTACATTCAGGGGTGTCCAACTTTGCCAACTTTAAGACCTATGAACTTCAACTCTGAGAATTCTCCAGCCAGGCTGGCTGGGGAATTCTAGGAGTTGAAGTCCACAGGTCTTAAAGTTACCAAGGTTGGACACCCCTGGCCTATACCATGCTGGCTAGTAAATTCTGGGAGTTGAAGTCCACAGGTCTTAAAGTTGCCAAGGTTGGACACCCCTGGCCTATACCATGCTGGCTGGGGAATTCTGGGAGTTGAAGTCCACAAGTCTTAAAGTGTGCCATGGTCAGACACCCCTGATCATGTCTATGTTATTTCTTGCCCAAAAATGAAAACAAAATCACTCCAATGACTGGAGGACAAAGAAATGGATGATTGGCTTAGGGAACTGAAAGAGAAGGGAAGGAACTGAGAGTCTTGGAAATACTCATGCATTTCCAATCAGTCAATCATTTTAGATGCCTTGCCAATGCTCCAAAATTGTGAAATCTAGATTGGGATCTTGGACAGGCCCCAAAATGCAAAAACAAAACAAAACAAAACTTCTCTTTAGCTGGAAACAGAAAAGGCCCAAGAAAGAAGGAGAACATTAAAAAAAATGAATATTTCTCATTATTTCTTTTCAACTCACTGCATGCTCAACAGGAACCCCAGCAATTTTCTGCTAAGTTCAAAGCTAATTGGGTTGGTGTTTCCCGATAGCCTTTTCCAGTCCATTGACAGACCTCATGTATAAAAATTCTCATTTTTCCCTTTGCAGAAGACAAGAGAAGCTCCGAAAGAGCCTGAAGGAAAGTTGCATGGCATCAACATGACTAGGGGGCATTTATTGTTAAACCTTGGCTGGTTGCCGTAATAAGTCCTCAGAATAATATACGTAACTGAGAAAAGCAGAGAACTGACATAACTGGATGGAAGGAGATGATTTGAAAGAATAGAAGAGAATAGTTTTCCAAGGCAATGAATCAAAAAGGTTGGAGCTTAATTCCAACTGTCCGTCCATTACCCTGGGGGGGGAGAAGTTTTGTCCCCCTTGGAGAGGATTCGAAACTTGGGTGTCCTCCTCGATCCACAGCTAAGTTTGGAACATCATTTTTCAGCTGTGGTGAGGGGAGCATTCGCCCAGGTTCGCCTGGTGCGCCAGTTGCGGCCCTATTTGGACCGGGAATCACTCCTCACAGTCACCCATGCCCTTGTCACCTCGAGATTCGACTACTGTAATGCTCTCTACATGGGGCAACCTTTGAAGAATGTCCAGAGACTGCAAGTAGTCCAGAATGCGGCCGCGCAAGCTGTCTTGGGTCTCCCAAGACATGCTCATATCACTCCAGCTCTCCGTGAGCTGCACTGGCTACCAATTGGTCTCCGAACACAATTCAAAGTGTTGGTTATGACCTATAAAGCCCTTTATGGCTATGGACCAGGATACTTGCGAGACCGTCTCCTGCCTCATGAATCCCAGCGACCAGTCAGGGTGCATAGGGTTGGCCTCCTACGAGTCTCGTCTGTTAAACAATGTCATCTGGAGGGACCTAGGGCAAGGGCCTTCTCCGTTGCTGCCCTACCCCTCTGGAACCAGCTTCCCTCAGAGGTTCGTACTGCTTCCTCCCTCCTGGCCTTCTGGAAAGCACTAAAGACACATCTATGCTGACAGGCTTGGGGCTTATGAGCTGTGCTCTGCCCCTTGGCCCTAAGAGTGTCCCGCCATCAGCGGCTGTGAGCTGAATGTGCTTGTATGTTGTGTGAATGTGGTTAATTTTAAAATTGTTATTGTATTCTTGTTGTGAGCTGCCCTCGGTCTTCGGAGAAGGGTGGCATATAAGTGTGAATAAACTAAATTAAACTAATAAACTAAGTGAATAGTTGGCCAAAGTTGAGTAATTGTTAACAGAATGACAGAATAATCGAGTTGGAAGGAACCTTGGACGTCTTCTAATCCAACCCCTTGCTCAAGCAGGAGACTCTGTACCATTTCAGACAATTGGCTGTCTCTTCTTGAAAGCCTTTATTGATGGAGTACCCACAACTTCTGATGGCAAGCTGTTCCACTGGTTAATTTTTCTCACTGTAAGCAAATTTCTCCTTAGTTCTAAGTTGCTTTTCTCTTTGGTTAGTTTCCATCCATTCTTTCTTGACTTGCTTTCTGGTGCTTTGGAAAATAGGTTGACCCTTGTCTTTGTAGGAGGCCCTCAGACATTGGAACACTGCTATCATATCACCCCTAGTCCCTCTTTTCACTAGACTACACAAACTCAATTCCTGCAACCATTCCTTATAAGTTTTAGCCTCCAGTCCCCTGATCATCTTTGTTGCTCATCTCTGCACTCTTTCCAGAGTCTCTACATCTTTGTTGCTCATCTCTGCACTCTTTCCAGAGTCTCTACACCATTTGTTTTATAATATGGTGACCAAAACTGAATGCAGTACTCTAACTGTGGCCTTATTAAGGCTTTACAAAGCATTACTAATATTTCTATTTCAATTCAAAACATATAAGGAACGGTAGCTGGAATTGGGTATGTCTAGTTTAACGAAGAGAAGGACGAGGGGGGACATGGTAGCAGCCTTCCAGTATCTCAGGGACTGCCACAAAGAAGAGGGAGTCAAGCTATTTTCCAAAGCGCCTGAAGGCAGGACAAGAAGCAATGGGTGGAAACTAATCATGGAGAGAAGCAACCTAGAACCAAGGGGAAACTTCCTGACAATGAGAACAATTAACCAGTGGAACAATCTGCCTCCAGAAGCGGTGAATGCTCCAACACTGGAGGTTTTTAAGAAGAGACTAGACAGCCATTTGTCTGAAATGGTATAGGGTTTCCTGCCTGAGCAGGGGGTTGGACTTGATGACCTCCAAGATCCCTTCCAACTTTATTATTGTTATTGTTATTATTGTTATTATTATTATTATTATTATTATTGTTGTTGTTGTTGTTGTTATTATTATTATTATTATTATTATTATTCCTGTGTTAATGCAACCTAGGATTGCATTGGCATTTTTAGCCGCTGCCACACACTGTTGTGTCATATTTAAGTGATTGTTCACTAAGACTCCAAGATCTCTCTTGCAATTACTGCTGCTTGAGTCAGGTTGCTCAACCAAGAATCCCTACCTAGGAAGCATATGGTCCACTTAAATCAGACATTTCTCCAGAAGGATCTCAACAAACTTAAACAAGGAGCCTTATCAAACAAAATGAAATTCAATGGTGGGAAAAATAAGGTTTTACACTTAGGCAAGAAAAATAATAATAATAAAAAACCCAAATGCACTTGTAGAGAATCGGTGGATACCTGGCTAACTGTAATAACCATCCAAACCTGCAGGGCCACAACCAAAAAAGGTAATGCAATCCTTGGTTGCATAAACAGAGGGACTGAGTCAAGATCACGTGAAGTATTAGTACCGCTTTATAATACCTTGGTAAGACCGTATTTGGAATAATATGCCCATTTTTGGTTTTGTTTGCCATGAGATGAGAGGGCCAGAGTAAAATCCAGAGATGTCTGCAGGGTATGGTATGGAAGAATGGACTTTGAAAGTAATAAATTTGGCAGAAATGGCAAAAATATTGGCATATTTGAAAGATCGCTCAAATGAACAATATTTGACAGACTGGAAACAGTGGATAGACTATATACAAGAGAAACACCAATCAAATAAAATGTATCTGGCGTATAGTTGAGGCTCGACGTGAAGAGTGAAGAATGTTTACCAAACCAGACGTTTACAAAGATTAATACCTAATGTTGTATTTTATGTTCTATGATGATTGCTTCTTAATATGATCTTATGCTTAATGTTGTTTGCTTTAATATTGAAAAAGCGGATTGAATTGCTACCTCAGGTTATTGAATTTCTACCTCAGGATCTTTTGCTAGGGATTATAAAAGACTGCACTAGTACTGAGACGAAGTTAATTCTGAAGCGCGAGTGAACAATATGTGATAGACTAGAAACAGTAGTTAGAACATATATAAGAGGAATGTTTACTAAACCAGACGCTCACAAAGATTAATCCTTAGTGATGTACTGCAGGTTATATGATGATTGCCTTTTAATACGATCTTATGTTTGATGTTTATTGCTTCAATAAAAGAATTTTTTTACAAAAAAAAAAAAAGTCGAGATGGCAGCCACAGTGTGCAATGAAAGCTCTGCACACAAGGCACAATGAGAGAAGAAACCAAACCACAAAGCAGAGTCCTAGTGGACAATCCCTTAAATAGGGGCGAGCCGTGTGCTGCAGCTGCCAAAAAAGCCAACACAGTGCTAGGCTGCATTAACAGAGGGATAGAATCAAGATCAGGTGAAGTGTTAATGCCATTTTACAAAGCCTTGGTAAGGCCACACTTGGAATACTGCATCCAGTTTTGGTCACCACGATGTAAAAAAAGATGTTGAGACTCTAGAAAGAGTACAGACAAGAGCAACAAAGATGATTAGGGGACTGGAGGCTAAAAGGTACAAGGAACGGTTGCTGGAATTGGGTATGTCTAGTTTAATGAAGAGAAGGATGAGGAGGGACATGATAGCCATGTTCCAATATCTCAGGGGCTGCCCCAAAGAAAAGAGGGAGTCAAGCTATTCTCCAAAGCACCAAAAGGCAGGACAAGAAGCAAAAGGTGGAAACTAATCAAGGAGACAAGCAAACTAGAACTAAGGAGAAACTTCCTGACAGTTACAACAATTAACCAGTGGAACAACCTGCCTCCAGAAGCTGTGAATGCTCCAACACTGGAAGTTTTTAAGAAGAGACTGGAGAGCCATTTGTCTGAAATGGTATAGGGTTTCCTGCCTCAGCAGGGGGTTGGACTAGATGGCCTCCAAGGTCCCTTACAACTTTATTATTATTATTATTATTATTATTATTATTATTATTATTATTATTATTATTATTATTATTGTTGTTGTTGTTGTTGTTGTTGTTGTTGTTGTTTTGTTTTGTTTTGTTTTGTTTTGTTTTGTTTTTGTTGTTTTTATTCTTATTCTTCTTATTCTTCTTATTGTTGTTATTATTATTATTAATTCTTATTATTGCAAACAAATGAGTTTTGAATACCCCACTGTAGTCACCATCCTATTTTTATTTGAACCATAGCTAGCAGATGCCCCTAAAAGCAAAAATCTTCCTCAGCTTTCATTCTGGTCAGAGCCTCAGGGGTTGAGGGAGATTACGAGATTTGAAAATCTTCCGTGATTGTATAAGGTGGGTTTTTAGAGGCCCTTAAAATTTTGTTGTAGGTTTCAATTTGAAAGAAATCCAATGGTGTTCTCATTTATGATGATCCTCCCATCACGTTCCCACATCTCTTTGCAGCTCGCCACTTCCTTCAAGCTACATATAAATTTAATAAATAAAAATAAATGCAATCCCTGGGAACACAGAAGAATTGATGGAAAGGTTTGATTTTTCTGTGAGCTGAAACAAAAAAACTCCACACCCTTCCTTCCTTCCTTCCTTCCACCCTCCCTCCCTCCCTCTTTCTTTCTTTTCTTTTCTTTTCTTTTGTTTCGCAACTCTGGGCAGCTTACAGTTTTAAAAAAGATAAAAACTATACAAAATCTAAAAGTTATAAATGAATGCATAGCTTTTTACTGTCTTTGACTCCTTTCGTTCAGATTAACTATGTCCATAATAAAATAAAATAATAATATTTTTTCCCATTCTTCCTTTGTCCTCGCTCTACTGGGAAGTACATTATGGCTTTCTCCTCCTCTTTTCTACACAACCACACACAGACTCACACACAAAACAACAAAAAAAACCCTTCTTTTCCCAACTGTTTTTGTCAACTGGTGTTAAGTATGAGTGGCTTAGTTTTTTTTTACCTTTACTGACAAATCTATATTAATAACAACTTCAATGAAAGTATTAAAGCTGAACTATGGGAATAATTTGCGATCACCCTCAAATTAATAACCCAGCATTGGATGGAGAGCACGGTATAGAGTGGGGACCGGCTATTAGGGCTGGTTATGATTACCATATTACGGTCATTTAAGTAGGCTGTAACTCTGGCAATGTAAAGGTCACAGTGATTTATTCTGTTTACTTTGTCATGTGTTTAGAAAAGTAATTAAAGTGCGAACTATGCAGTTATATCATTCCTAATGGCAAGCACGCATGGGACAGATAACAAAGCTGCACAAGCTGACTCAAGCCAAATGGTGAGCTTTGCCGCCATTAGAGGCGGTAGCCGGCATTTTCTTTGAGGCTCTTAAAGGTGAGCCTGGACAAATGCTTAGAAAAGAGAACTTGGAAAGGTGAGCTCCTTCTGTACCATGGTTGGACACCACTCCTCTTTCACTGCCAAATACAATAAAAATATTTGTAGCTCAGGACTGAATAGTGGGGTGTTTGATGATCTCTCAACCTGGTTGTTTTCTTACAGATGTTTCATGACCCAACTAGGTAACATCATCAGTGGCAGAAGGGGTGGGTTTTTTCTTTGCTTATTCACAAGTGACTTGGCCTGTCAGTGTTGGTGGGATTGTTCTTCACCGTTTCTTGATTAGGCTCCTTTCCTTTCCTTTCCTTTCCTTTCCTTTCCTTTCCTTTCCTTTCCTTTCCTTTCCTTTCCTTTCCTTTCCTTTCCTTTCCTTTCCTTTCCTTTCCTTTCCTTTCCTTCCCTTCCCTTCCTTTCCTTTCCTTTCCTTTCCTTTCCTTTCCTTTCCTTTCCTTCCCTTCCCTTCCCTTCCCTTCCCTTCCCTTCTCTCTTTCTTTCCTTTCCTTTCCTTTCCTTTCCTTTCCTTTCCTTTCCTTTCCTTTCCTTTCCTTCCCTTCCCTTCCCTTCCCTTCCCTTCCCTTCCCTTCTCTCTTTCTTTCCTTTCCTTTCCTTTCCTTTCCTTCCCTCCATCTTTCCTTTCCTTCCCTCCGTCTTCTCCTTCCCTTCCCTTCCCTTCCCTTCCCTTCCCTTCCCTTCCCTTCCCTTCCCTTCCCTTCCCTTCCCTTCCCTTCCCTTTCCTTTCCTTTCCTTTCCTTTACTTCCCTTCCCTTCCCTTCCCTTCCCTTCTCTCTTTCTTTCCTTTCCTTTCCTTTCCTTTCCTTTCCTTTCCTTTCCTTTCCTTTCCTTTCCTTTCCTTTCCTTTCCTTTCCTTTCCTTTCCTTCCCTTCCCTTCCCTTCCCTTCCCTTCCCTTCTCTCTTTCTTTCCTTTCCCCTCTTCCTTCTTTATTACCTGCAATTTTAATAGCATATGGACAACATATTCATATGTTGTTGTACTTGCCTGTATAGAAAGTCATTTCTGCTACGGGAGGGGGCAAATATGGTTAATGGTAAAGGAAGGAAGGAAGGAAGGAAGGAAGGAAGGAAGGAAGGAAGGAAGGAAGGAAGGAAGGAAGGAAGGAAGGAAGGAAGGAAGGAAGGAAGGAAAACACATGAAATATCATTGGCCCAGTTCATCTTGGAAAGCACATTTTTAACTATGGCTTTGCATGATGTTTCAGAGAACCGAGAGTTAAGCTAAACACACATACCAGGACACTGTGTTGTTGTTGTTAAGAATACTGGCAAGAAGAAGATCACACTGAATGAAGAAGTTCATGAGCTCTGTTAGTCTATCAATCCTTCCTAGAGGAACACAGGACGTGACATGCCCAAATGGACAGACTCGTGTAATGGAATTGGGACAGCAAGAGCAAGGCAGGGGGTTGATTACCTTTGTTAGACTAATCCTGCCAAAAATCCACTCTGCACGAACTTGAAAGCTTTCTGAAAAGAAATTGACAAAGTTAGCAATAAACTCACCAACTTCTGTCTTGAGCGATGGGGAGGGGGAAGAAAGAGAGAGAGAGAGAGAGAGAGAGAGAGAGAGAGAGAGAGAGACAGACAGACAGACAGACAGACAGACAGACAGACAGACAGACAGACAGACAGACAGACAGACAGAGACAGACAGACAGAGAGACAGGGAGGAAGAGAGAGAGAGAGAGACAGACAGACAGACAGAGAGAGAGAGAGAGAGACAGAGACAGAGAGAGAGAGAGAGAGAGAGAGAGAGAGAGAGAGAGAGAGAGAGAGAGAGAGAGAGAGAGAGAGAGAGAGAGAGAGAGAGAGAGAGAGAGAGAGAGAGAGAGAGAGAGAGAGAGAGAGGACGAGATGGCTTTATTAAGCAAACTGAACCAAAGTGGTGTTTAATTATCAAGATTTGGGCACGGAAAGGTGGAGGGGAAAAGCAGGAATCCTGCCGAGGTGCCACTGGCATCCGTGCAAGATGGTGCACTCAGCAGATGTGTGGACAGGAAAGGACCTCTCGCTGTTCCCAAAATTAATTTCTCCTCCTGTCTTTCAGGCCTGAATCAAAAGTGAAGGCTAGAAAGCTAGAAAGCTTTGGGTTATTTCAAGCCATGCAACTTTACCGGGTTTCATTTTTAACTATAGGTAGTCCTTGACCTACAACAGTTCATCTAGTCATTGTTTTGTTGAAAGAAAAAAACTTCATCAGGGTCCAGTCCAAGCCGGGAATAAACAAAATGGAGACTGCTTTAGAAAGAAGGTTGTAGTTTATTCAAGAGCAGATCCACAAGACATGTGGCTCTGGAGCAGCTGACCACATATTGCTGGAGTGGTGGGTTTTTATACCTTCTTGGGCTTTTGTGTTTGGAATTGTTCCTGGGCATGAATTTTGACCTGAGGTTCAGTGTGCCCTTCTGGTATTCTGATGGTGGGTTAATCTTATTATTTCCTAAAGGTCATGTCCTGCTTTCCTGTAGCTGTGGCTGATGGCTATGTCCTGTGTTGGACTTTTTTTTGAATGAGGGATTGTTGGTTCTAGGGATCTTTGTCTTTCGAATCTCATCAGCACTAAGCTTCCTGGCTCCAGTCTTTCTGAAAGTATTATCAAATCTTCATTTCTACAGACCTGGTTTCTGCTTGGGGCATAGATACTGGGGGGGGGACTCTGCCTTTTAAGATCTTCTCCATTATTCCTTTGGGGAAATATAACATTCTGCCTTTTTAATATTCCCCAAAATATTTCTTTCTCTTTCTCTAGGGGAGGGGGCTGACTTCCCACAGTCTGAAGTACAGAGGTATAGAATCAAAATTATATGAAGTATTAGTGCCGCTTTATAAAACCTTGGTAAGATCACACCTGGAATATATTGTGTCCAGTTTTGGTCACCACATTACACAAAAAAATGTTGAGACTTTGGAAAAAGAGCAGAGAAGAGCAACTAAGATGATTAAAGGCCTGGAGACCAAAAGATATGAAGAATGGTGGCAGGATTTTGGTTCGGCCAGTCTAGAGAAAAGAAGGATGAGAGGGGACATGACAGCAGTCTTCCAGTATCTGAGGGATTGCCACAAAGAAGAGAGCATCCACTTATCTCCAAAGCACCAGAAGGCAAGAAAAGAAACAACGGATGGAAACTAATCAAGGAGAGAAGCAACCTAGAAACAAGGAGAAACTTCCTAACAGTGAGAACAATTAACCAGTGGAACAACTTGCCACTGGAAATTGTGGGTGCTTCATCCCTTTTTAAGAAAAAGAACTGGAGAGCCACTTGTCTGAAATGGTATAAGGTCTCCTGCTTGATCAGGGGGCTGGACTATAAGACCTCTAAGGTCCCTTCCAGCTCTATTCTGATTGATTGACTGATTGACTTCTGCAGTGTTTTTTTTTAAAAGGGGGGGGGCTGGAACTCACACATGTCATACAACCCGCCTTGTCTACCCTACAAGGTTCCATCCAAAAAAGGTGCCGGAACTCCGTTCTGGGCGTTCTGTGACAAAAAAAAAAAAAGTCCTGGACTTATGACTGTTTTCCACACTTATAATCTCTGAAGCATTCCCCAAGGCGACTAAAATTCAGACACTTGGCAACTGAGTCATATTTATGACGGTTGCAGTGTCCCGGGGTCATGTGATCATCTTTGGAGACCTCCTGTCAAGCAAAGCCAGATTCACTTTGCAACCGTGTTACTAATTCACTGAACAGCTATGGCAAGTCAGCTGGTAGAACGGGGCAAAAAGTCACTTAACCAACACCTCACTTTGCAACAGAAATGTTGGCCCCGATTACGGCCGCAGGTCGAGGACTCCCCGTATACGTGTAAAAGTGGGAGTGGAGAAAAAGAAATACTGCTAGTCCTTGAATTACGACCACAGTGGAGCCCAAAATTTCTGTTGCTAAGTGAGTCCGTTGTTAAGTGAATTTCGCCCCCATTTCGCGACCTTTCTTGCCACCGTTGTTAAGTGAATATTGCAGTTGCTAAGTCAGTTACGTGGCTGTTAAGTGAATCTGACTTGGCTTGTGAGAAGGTCACAAAAGGGGACTCAGATGATCCCAGGACACTGCAACCCTCATAAATCTGAGTCATAGAATCATAGAATCGTAGAATCGTAGAGTTGGAGGGGACCTCCCGGGTCATCGAGTCCAACCCCCTGCTTGAGGCAGGATTCCCTAAACCATCCCAGACAGATGGCCGTCCAGTCTCTGCTTGAAGACCTCCATCGAAGGGGAGCTCACCACCTCCTGTGGCAACCTGTTCCACCGGTTGATCACCCTTACTGTTAGAAATTTTCTAACCTCCAATCTGAATCTTTTCCCCTGCAGTTTCATCCCATTGTTTCTGGTCCTTCCTTGGGCAAGTGAGAACAGGGCTGATCCCTCTGCACTGTGACAGCCTTTCAGGTATTGGTAGACAGCTATCATGTCTCCTCTCAGTCTTCTTTTCTGTAGACTAAACATTCCCAATTCCTTTAACCGTTCCTCATAGGACATGGTTTGTAGACCGTTCACCATCTTGGTAGCTCTCCTTTGAACCTGCTCCAGTTTGTCAGTGTCTTCCTTGAACTGGGGTGACCAGAACTGGACACAGTACTCCAGGTGAGGTCGGACCAAGGTAGAGTAGAGGGGAATAATAACTTCACGTGATCTGGACTCTATGCTTCTCTTGATACACCCCAGGATCGTGTTTGCCTTTTTTGCAGCTGCTTCACACTGTTGCCTCATGTTCAATCGATGATCTACTAGGTGGGGGATGTTGCAAAGGTCGTCAGTGTGACACAGGGCCATCAGCCCTTTTTTTCCAGTGCCGCTGCACCTTCCAACGGTCACTAAATGAACTGCTGTAAGTCGAGGACTATCTGTAGGCCTGCAAAAAGTGAGGGAGAAATTTACTTTTCCTCAGCGCTGGTAAGAAATTTAAATTTCTGAGCTTGTTTACGTGAAATCTTATCTCAGGATAGCAGGCCCTGAATTTAAAGCAGCATCAACTTTGTGCTAGAATCTGAAAGCCGCAGGAAAGTCAAAGCCCTGAGGAGATGCTCCAAAAAGATCTGAAAACAGCGAGCAAGCCTGACTGTATATCTCCAAATTTGGACCCGGGGGATTACGAGCAGTTGCATTTGAGCATCATTCCAGGTTCTCTCTCTGGGATTCCTGAAGCAGATGATCTGATTGAGAGCCGTATGATTTTTGGAATAGACAATTGTTGTTGTTGGTTGCGAAGTCTCGGGAGTCTTCTCCAGCACCATAGTTCAAAGGCCTCAACTCTCCCAACTGGAGATTTGATCAAACAGGGAATTAGCCTGGACTCATTACATAAACCTCATTTCCCCACCGTTCAGTCAGAGCTGAAGAAGCTTCTTGGATGAGAAGCAAAATGCCTTCAAGGAAAAACAAAACAAAACAAGAAAGTCCAGTTGCCTCTTGGAAAAACACCTTTGGGACAACCATGATGACCCAGATGATTGAGATTCTCCATAGGCATCTAATTGGGAACACAAGAAACCAAGTGCAGTTGAAATGTTCCGATTCTTTCCAAGAAAAATTCTGTGTCCTGATAGGTTGGAGAGCAACTCTCCTAGCTGGTTGTTGTTGTTAGTTGCGAAGTCGTGTCCGACCCATCGTGACCCCATGGACAATGTTCCTCCAGGTCTTCCTGTCCTCTACCATCTTCTGGAATTGATTGAAGCTCACGCCTACTGCTTCAGTGACTCCATCCAGCCACCTCATTCTCTGTCGTCCCCTTCTTCTCTTGCCCTCCATCTTCCCCAGCATCAGGCTCTTCTCCAGTGAGTCCTTCCTTCTCATTAGGTGGCCAAAGTACTTGAGTTTCAACTTCAGGATCTGGCCTTCTCAAGAGCAGTCGGGGTTGATCTCATCTAGGATCACCTTGCAGTCCAGGGGACGCGCAGGAGTCTTCTCCAGCACCAGAGTTCAAAGGCCTCCATTCTTTGGTGCTCGGCCTTTCTTATGGTCCAACTTTCAAAGCCATACATTGCAACTGGGAAAAACATGGCCTTGACTTGAATAGATAATAGAAGTCCTATATAATTCAAATATTCATATATGATCCCTGGTGATGCAATGGTTAAAGTCCAGTATTGCAGGCAAACTTTGCCCATGGCCAGGAGTTTGATCCTGACCGGCTCAAGGTTGACTCAGACTTTTGTCCTTCCAAGGTTGGTAAAATGAGGACCCAGATTATTGAGGGCAAGATGCAAATAATTCGTCTACTTTGAAACCGCTCATGGAGTGCTATAAAATGCTACGGGGTGATATACAGGTAGTACTCCACTTCAATATTTCATTTAGTGACCATTCAAAGTTATAACAGCATTGAAAAAAAGTCCCGTTTTTCACATTTACGACCGTTGTAGCACCCCAGGGTCACATGATCAAAATTCCGACACTTGGCAACTGACTCACAGTTATGACCATCGTGATGTCCCAGGATCATGATATCCCCTTTGGCAACCTTTTGACAAGCAAAATCAATTGGGGGGTAACCATGTTACTGACTTAGCAACTGCAGTCATTCCCCTAACAATTGTGGCAAGAAACGTTGCAAAATGGGGGCAACATTCACTTAATGAATGTCTAAGTTAGCAGCAAAATTTGGAGGTCCACTGTGCTCATAAGTCAAGAATTACCTAAATGCTAAATATAATTGCTGTAATTATTGCTGGTTAATTTTGCGACCTTTCAGAAAGAATAAGGTCAATACTTTATGTTCATAATCAGTTAATATTATTAAGAAAAATAATTAATGTGTAATGAATAATGTCTTTTGAAGAAAGAGACCAAGGGGCTAATTCTGGATGCCCGAGGCCAAGCCTTAAGAACAAATGCACAGAATGGAGAGTACAGCAACAGACAACAAATGCTGCCTCTGCAAAAAAAAAGCCGAAGAAACAGTGGACCTAGCTACTACAAGAAGATCACACAGACTGACTACAAGCAGCAGCGTGACAAAGTAGCAACAATGGTGCATTGGAAGATCTGCAAGAAACATCATTTGCCTACAAGCATGAACTGGGGGTGGGGGACCACAAAATAGACATACAAAAAACTGAAGTGCTCTGAGTTTTTGGATTCAAATCAGCAAGTTTTTGTCACATAACACCACAGACTTAACAACTATCGATAAGAAAGATTAAAAAAAAAAGTCTGGATAAAATTGGACCAGACCCTTATTAACATATTTGCATTTAGTAGCTGGAGCAGTGGGGTTATAATTATAGATGATTGATTAGAGAAGGCTGGCTCCTGTCTGAGGCAACCTGCACTATGATTGGTTGCTGTGGGTATGAAGGGGGAGTTTCCCTGTTTTCCCGCCTTTTTTTCTTTGGTGTGCCCTGTGTGCTCTGTGATTTACCTCATAATGTTCCTGCTGTGTTGATTTACCTCAGATGCCCCTGTTTGCCTATCTAATTTGCTGTATATATAGTTGTAAAATATATTTATTTTTTATAAAACTGCAAGTTTGTGTCAGCGTCTCTGACTCCATTTGGACGCCGGCTGCGCAACTCTCTGACGATCCTGCTGACAGCTTCTCCGCCCAACTTTTAAATTCACCTCCGAATTTAAACTGAAATTGCAAATCAAAATGTCATCTCTCAGAATTTATTCTGTCAGGATGTCCTTTTTCCTCCCCGATGGTGAAGCTGGGTCACTATTAGCGTCATGGAGTGCAGTTAAAAAGGCAATAAGAATTTATTTCTTATACCAAAGTTTTAAACTTTTTTTTTTTTTTGAACAGAGGAGAACATATGCAAGAAGGAGAGAGAAGTACAGGATGCTTTTTTTTTTTCCTGTTGTCAGGAAGCTATCGCTGAGACGCTGAGAAATGTCAGGTTTAATTGAGGTCTAATTTCAAAGAGAACAAATAGGTTGCACGCCCTGCTTTAGATTGCAGTGAAAAGTTAAGGCGGGGATCCAAAGGAAATATTCATTCGGAGATGAATTGCTGATCCACAGGTTTCATCTGATCTCTCCAGAGGACAAAGAACATCCAGCAGATAATCCCAAGGGTGCTTTTTCAGGAGACAACTGGACTTTCTTGTTCTTCTTTGGAGATCTTTCGCTTCTCATCCGAGAAGCTTCTTCAGCTCTGACTGGATGGTGGGGAATAGGAGGATTTTATACTCCTTGCAGACCACTGATTGTTTGCATTCTTTTAGAGAGTTGTTGAGGCCACTTGGAGGATTGTCTGTGTCCTCAGGGTCACCTGAGTGGTGCAAATGGGTGTGTGGAAACTTCTTGGCTGCAGGATGTTTTTCTGCCCAGATCCCTTCCCTGTTGAAGACAGGCACAGGCTGTTGGGGATGAGTCTGTGTTGTCTGCATCTCAAACTGAAGTGCAAATGGTCTTCTAAAGAAAAACAAGAAAGTCCTGAAAAAGCACCTTTGGGACAGCGATGACCTGGATGACGGAGAATCTCCATAGACATACAGCAGATAGGAATACCCAGATGCATGGAAACAAAGATCAGAGATTTCACCCATAGAAGCAAATCTCAGCCCACCCTCCTTCCTTTGCAATTCATTCCAGCCATCGGTTTAGTATCCTGGAATATTGCAGCAGAAAGAAATGTTAAGTTGCGAATGAGAGTGTTTGAGGCAGAAACAGAGAAACACTTGGAGGTAAATTAGTAGGAGAGATTTATTGATGAAGCATGGATAGTGCTGAGTGCAGAAGTGAAGATAGCAGAAAGGGATTAATTGAGGGAAGAGATTTGTGCCACATGAAGAAATAGCACAAAGAGGAAGCCCTTGAGTAGAAATCTAGGAAGCAGAAGGAGGATGCTCAGTGTCTTTCCTTGGCACTGTAAGGTCCTGGAGTTAGAACAGTGTTTCTCAACCTTGGCAAACTTTACGATGTGTGGACTTCAACTCCCAGAATTCCTCCAGCTAGCGTTGCTAGTTGGAGAATTTTGGGAGTTGAAGTCCACACATCGTAAAGTTGCCAAGGTTGAGAAACACTGAGTTAGAAGAAGACCATTAAGTCCAACCCCTTGTTCAGTGAAGGGATTCAAATTAAAGCATCCTCAACAGATGGATGTCAAGCCACCACTTAACCAAGCCAGGTGAAGGCAACTTATTGCCTTTTTGAGTCATTGGTGTCACTGTCAACCAGCTCATAAGACCATTCAGTCAGGACAGCTCTTCAGGCACTTAAATCTATTATCCCATATCCGGGACTCTGGAAGGATAAATTCTCAACTTCCTTCTGTGCAAAAACCTTTCAGATATCTAAAGAGGGCTTCTCTACCTACCCTCTCTTTTTTTCTCCTCCATCTTCTAGTCTGAAGTTTGAACCTTTTGATGTCCTCCATCTCTAAGGACCCACCCCACTTTGCATCTTAAGAAGACAGAACTCTTGGAATATTTCTTCCAACAGGCATCCTTTATTAAGAGAAAATGGTTTCAGGCGTTCTAGACAGGACCTGGGGCCCAAGCCCTACGGTTCAAGGTTTTAAGAGGTTCCCAGCAACCCCACCCCACCATCTTTCCATCGACAATCCCAGGCGTTACATTTCCACCCCCTTTTTCCTCACTGCCTGCGGAAGGGAGACTTCAGAGAGGAGTAGATGAAAGCTGATTGCCCCATTGTTATGATTTAATCCTTTTGGTGGGATCCACATTCAATCCCTTTGAAGTTGTACCGAAGGAAGTGAGGGCCATAAAACCCCTTTGTTCACCCTCCTTCCCCTTCATCGTATGACAGAATCCAGAGAGGGCAGAAATGGGGTTTTCCATAGTCGATAACTAGAGATGAAATATAATTGGATTCTGACACCATTATTCTTCATAGGACTTTGATCCCTCACCTGTGCTAACCACTGCAAAATGAACGGAACACCTACTTACCATGGTTTAGCATGTCTCCTGCTACCGATGCTGCCTCAGATTGAGTTTTCCTTTGTTGCTGATTCATTTTTTTGTAATTCCCTGATACTTTCCCATAGGTATTATTGCCAAATCAAATATTCTCGTTCCCCGTTCCGTGCCAGTGCATTTGATTGCTTCTTCATGTATGAAGACTTTTGTGTTGGTTTCTGCCTCTGATAATTCTGGAATTACATTTCATTTGTATAAATCCAGTGCCAATTTTAAGAGGTGTGGACTTTGACTCCCAGACTTCAATTCCTAGACCTCAACTCAAGGTTCAGACTTGCAGAATTCCTCAGGAAACATTGTGGAATTCTGGGAGTTGAAGGCCACCCATCTTAAAGGTTGAAGAACACTGTTCTAACTGATCCCCTTGGTGCTCTCTGAACTTGGTTGTTTTCTTGCAGATGTTTCATTACCCAACTAGGGAACATCATCAATACATCCACCATTTCAACCCGAGCTACAAATAGTCTCCTTCATCACTATCAATTTGAATTTTATTTCAGTTTTCTAATACACAATGCAGATAGTCCTTGACTTACCATCACAATCGAACCCAAAATTATTATTGCTAAGTGAAACAGTTGTTAAATGAGTTTTGCTCCAGTTTATGACCTTTCTTGCCACAGTTATTAAGCGAATCACTCCTGCTGTTAAATTAGTTACACGGTTGTTAAGTGACTCTGGTTTCCCCATTGACTTTGCTTGTCATAAGGTCACAAAAAAGGATCACATCACCCTGGGACACTGCAACCATCATAAATATAAGTCAGCTTCCAATCATCAGGATTTTGATCACGACCATGGGGATGCTGTAACGTTCATAACTGTGAAAAATGGTTATAAATCACTTTTTCCCTCCAATGCTGTTGTAACTTTGAATGGTCACTAACTGATCTGTTGTAAGTCAAGAATTACCTGTATTAGCTATCTCTGTTGTATTGTATTATCTGTAAATATGGTAAATATTATTTCTCTATCCAAGTCATCAATAAAAAAAACATCTAAGATTGCATCTTTTTGCAACCCATTTAATAGTTCTCTCCAGTTCAAAGAGGAATCACTTAATGTTAAAGTCATACTTAATTAGGTTTCCAATTGAAATGCCAAGTTTTATCAAATAGTTTCCTGAAATGAAGATATATTACTGGCACAGCATTCCCATCGTCCATTAAGGACTGAATGAAGGATCTAAGAGATGAAGAGGTAAGATAAATTTGACTACAATAGAATAAAGCTAGAAGGGACCTTGGAGGTCTTCTAGTCCAGCCCCTTGCTCAAGCAAGAGAACCTATATGATCTCAGACAAGTGACTGCCCAGTCTTTTCCTAAAAACCTCTAGTGATGGAGCACCCACAATTTCTGAAGGCAACTTCTGTTGCACTGGTTACTTGTCCTCACTGTTATAAAGTTTCTCCTTAATTCCAGGTTGATTCTCTCTTTGGTCAGTTTCCAACCATTGTTTCTTGTCCTTCCCTCTGGTGCTTTGGAGAATAATTTATTATAATAATAATAATAATAATAATAATAATAATAATAATAATAATAATAATAATAATAATAATAATAGTAATAGTAATAGTAATAGTAATAGTAATAGTAATAATAGTAATAAAGTTGGAAGGGACCTTGGAGGTAATCAAGTCCAACCCCCTGCTCAGGCAGGTAACCCTATACCATTTCGGACAAATGGCTGTCCAGTCTCTTCTTAAAAACTTCCAGTGTTGGAGCATTCATCGCTTCTGGAGGCAGGTTGTTTGCCTGGTTAATTGTTCTCACTGTCAGGAAGTTTCTCCTTATTTCTACGTTGCTTCTTTCCTTGATTAGTTTCCATCCATTGCTTCTTGTCCTGCTTTCAGGCGCTTTGGAGAATAGCTTGACTCCCTCTTCTTTGTGGCAGTCCCTGAGATATTGGAACACTGCTATCATGTCCCCACCCCTCGTCTTCATTAAACTAGACATACCCAATTTCAGCAGCCTTTCCTTATATGCTTTAGCCTCCAGTCCCCTGATCCTCTTCATTGCTCTTCTCTGCACTCTATCTAGAGTCTCAACATCTTTTTTACATCGTGGTGACCAAAACTGGATGCAGTATTCCAAGTCTGGCCTTACCAAGGCATTGTAAAGTGGTATTAACACTTCATGTGATCTTGATTTGAACCCCTCTTCTTTGTGGCAGCCCCTCAAATACTGGAATACTGCTATCATCTCACCCCTATTGACAAACCTATGGTGATTTCTGATAATCACCACATATTTATATTGAGAGAATTGCTTACCGTAACATATTACAGATTTCTGTATGCACATTTAAAATTTCCCAGGGCTTAAACTAAACAAATCTGCTAAGAAAATACAAGAAATAGAAAAAGAATTTGACAATTTCATTCATCACTAGTGCTTTTCTTCTAAATATAATGATTCAGGGATGGTTTTTGCTTTTTTCCCCCTGTTTTCTCTACTTTTTCTTTAAAAAAAAAAAAGAACTAGATTGAAAAATTCAGGGGCCTGAAAATTTGAAGGAGTAGGCATTTGGGTTCACATTTAGTTCAGAAGTGCAACATTAAATAAAAGGACATTAAAATGCAAATGTAACACATTTGCATTTTAATAAGTAGTGCAAAGATGTACTAGTTAGTAGAAATGAGAAACTGATCCTATGTCAAGATATTATTTTATTCGAGGTTATGCAAGAAAGTCATCACTCAAATAAACTTTACCCTATGGGTATTTGATTTTCCATTTCTTCTTAACCCTCTTAAGTGATGGCTAGATAACATCACCCTTGGAATACTTTTAGTTTTAGTTATCATGATATAAAAAATGTATTGAGGCTCTAGAAAGGCTGCAGAAAAGAGAAACAAAGATGGCTTGAGGCTGGAGGCTAAGACATACAATGAACAGTTGCAGGAACTGGGTTGTTGTTGTTAGTTGTAAAGTCGTGTCCGACCCATCGCAACCCCATGGACAACATTCCTCCAGGCCATCCTGTTCTCTACCATCTTCTGGAGTCCATTTAAGCTCACACCTACTGCTTCAGTGACTCCATCCAGCCACCTCATTCTCTGATGTCCCCTTCTTCTCTTGCCCTCCATCTTTCCCAGCATTAGGCTCTTCTCCAGTGAGTCCGTCCTTCTCATTAGGTGGCCAAAGTACTTGAGTTTCAACTTCAGGATCTGGCCTTCTAAAGAGCAGTCAGGGTTGATCTCCTCCAGGACTGACCAGTTTGATCGCCTTGCAGTCCAGGGGACTCGCAGGAGTCTTCTCCAGCACCATAGTTCAAAGGCCTCAATTCTTTGGCGCTCAGCCTTTCTTATGGTCCAACTTTTGCAGCCGTACATTGCAACTGGGAAAACCATGACCTTAACTATATGCACTTTTGTTGGCAGGGTGATGTCTCTGCTTTTTAGTATGCTGTCTAGATTTGCCATAGCTTTCCTCCCCAGGAGCAAGCGTCTTTTAATTTCTTGGCTGCAGTCCCCATCTGTGGTGATCTTGGAACCCAGGAAGATAAAATCTGTCACTGCCTTCATTACTTCCCCATTACTTCCCCTATTTTCCAGGAATTGAGAGGGCCAGATGCCATAATCTTGGTTGAGTTTCAAAGGAACTGGGTATGTCTACTCTAACAAAGAGAAGAACTAAGAGTGACATGATAGCAGTCTTCCAATATCTGAGGGGCTGTCACAAAGAAGAGGGCAACCTGTTCTGCAAAGCACCTGAGGGAAAGACAAGAAGCAATGGATGAAAACTAACCAAAGAGAGAAGCAACCTAGAACTAAGGAGAAATTTCCTGACAGTGAGAACAATTAACCAGTGGAACAGCTTGCCTCCAGATATTGTGGGTGCTCCATCCCTGGAGACTTTTAAGAAGAGATTAGACAGCCATTTATCCAGAATGGTATAAGGACTCTTGCTTGAACATGAGCTTGGACTAGAAGACCTCCAAGGTGCCTTGGCAAATCTATTATTCTGTATTCATCAAATTCTAATGCCATTCTACTTCTAGGGCAAGGTGTGTGCCCAGCAAAGCAGACCGAACGAAGATACCAGTATCTAGCAAAAATAGCAAGAGAATCTGACAAGTCTCTCTCCCTCATTTTTTCATTGTGTGAAATGTTTTCTCAAATTACCATTAGTAGAATAACAGAGTAACTGAAATTGCTTATGAAGATGTTGAAGAGTACTGGTTCTAAAACAGAACCTTGGAGATCACCCTGTAATGTGGTGCTTGGGTCTTGCAAGATTTACAGCCAACAAGCTGTAAAGCATTTTAAATGTTGAGCCACTATGCCACCACCCTAGAAAAGCGACAGACAAAATAAACAAAGTGATTTGAACAAGCAACTCAATCTATAAATGAAGACAAGAACCATGGAGTTGGAAGTGACCATTGAGAACATCTGATCCAACTCTCTGCTCAGTGAGGAATCCAATCAGAATACAGCTGGAAGGGACCTTGGAGATCTGCAAATCCAACCCCTTGCTCAAGTAGGAGACCCTATACCACAGGGGTCTTCAAACTTGGCCCTTTTATGACTTGTGGACTTCAACTCCCAGAATTCCTCAGCCATGCACGCTGACTGAGGAATTCTGGGAATTGAAGTCCACAAGTCATAAAAGGGCCACCTTTGAAGACCCCAGTTATACCATTTCAGATAGGTGGCTGTCCAGTCTTTTTCTAAAAACATCCAGTGATGAAGCCCCTACAACTTCTGAAGGCAAGCTTTCATATTAGGTGGTGAGATGTGTTTTCTTTCTTTTAGTTTTTTTTCTTTGATTCATCCTGGTACAATTTTATTATTTGATTTGAGGTAGATGACTTTATATGTGTGAACGTGAAGTGTAAAAGATGGTTGTTCATTTGCTTTGTATTTTTGTATTCTGTCCCAGAGGCAGCCAGATGTTCAGACTGGATTTGACATTTTTTTTGTCTAGCTATTGAGTCCTTCCCAATGACCCGGGATAGGCAGATCTGGATGTTTGATGGTGTTACAGAGATCATCACAGGATTTTAGCTGATTTGAGTAAAGCTGCCTTTTGCAATTGACTGACGGTGAATTTGTCAATGCCAATGGTGTTCAGGGTGTGCTCCAGATGTTTTGGGAGTACACCCAAGGTGCCAATTACTATTGGTACCACCTTTGCTTTCTTTTGCGCTAGTCATTCTATTTCTACTTGAAGGTCTTTGTATTTTGTTATCTTCTCCAGTTCCTTCTCTTCTCTTCTACTATCTCCAGGTACTGCCACATCCACTATCCAGACATTTTTGTTAGGGAGTTTCGCCTTAATTCCAGGTTGCTTCTCTCCTTGATTAGTTTCTATCCATCATTTTTTGTCTTGCCTTCTGGTGCTTTGGAAAATAAGTTGAATACTGAAATTCTGCTATCATATCATCCCTAATCCTTATTTTCTCTAAACTGGCCATACCCAATTCCTGCAACCATTCTTCATGTATATATATATTTGTCTCCAGGCTGTTAACCATCTTGGTTTGTCTTCTTTGCACTCTGTCAGATGCCTCCAGCTGAACACATCTGACAGAGTTGTAGAAATTGTCCCCCATCCCACTTTCAAGAGTCTGTGGTAAAATAAGAGTTTGACTTTATTGCAATTTTGATTATTTTATATCCCTCAAGACAGAGTCTCCTTGGGCAAGCGGGGGGGGGATGCTTTGTTGTGCCTTTCTCTTTTTTTGCTTTCCCCAAACAGAAAGATGCATTTGACTTCCCATTAAGGATGCTGAGTAGGCAATTTCCTCTAATAGGAAGTGCTGTAATTAAAGCAACACTCGGCATTCAATAAACCCATAGGGACAGATCCTCAGCTGGCATAAATCAATGTAGCTGCATGGAAGTCAATGGAGGTACATCAGTTTAGACCAGCTGAAGGCATGGTGTAAGCTTGTTAATTGCCGGGGTGAACATGAGCGAGTGGAAAGAGAATTTAGCCGTGTGCATTCTTTCTCCTTCAGCAGAACTCTTTTAAAAGTTCTTCCAATTCAAGTCAGGCCTGAGCATGCTCAGTTAGGACCTCTTTCTTCCTGCTTTCTCCCCAAAGCATGCAGAAACCCCTCAATTTAGTCGAACATTCTATGCATGCACAAAACCTTCTCTTTTTTTTTTTGCACAAGTGAAAGATCCCAATTGGAATTAATACACATTTTGTTTTACCAGAAGTCCCTTCCCATCTATTAGTCTACTAAAATGAGGGCTTGCTGATGTCACAGGTATGTGTTTGGTTTTTTTTTGCACTGAAATGCACACTGAATAGCTGCATTTCTAGCAGGGAATGCAATGCTATGTGGGTGCTATTCATTAAGGCAGGTGCTGTCAGATGCAAAAGTAGCTGCTGTCAGATGCAAACACCCACACCCACAAGAGTAGTGTTTAACTACGCATTTGACTGTTCAATGTCCATTTTACAAAAAAACTTCCTAGAGTGGAAGCTTGCCCCTGAGAAAGACTAGATAATGTTCAATGCCATTCAAGAATTTATTTATTTATTTATTTATTTAGACTTATATGCCACCCTTCTCCCAAGACCCAGGGCGGCTCACAACGAGAATACAAGTGAAAACATAACAAAATTACCAATTACTATATAAAAAACTAAGTAATTCACCACACTCATACAACACACAATCACAGTCAAAGGCCCAGGGGCAGATTGCAGCTCACACGCCCCAAACCTGTCTGCATAAATGTGTCTTCAACAGTTTTCGGAAAGCTAGGAGGGAAGAAGCAGTACGGACCTCTGAGGGAAGCTGATTCCAGAGGGCTGGGGCAGCAACGGAGAAGGCCCTAGCCCTAGGCCCCGCCAGATGACATTGCCTGACAGACGGGACCCGTAGGAGGCCAACTCTATGTGCCCTAACCGGTCGCTGGGATTCATGAGGCAGCATGATCAAATCTTGTCTTCTTGTGTCTACATGGTGATTCTAGATTGACCCCCACTTGACCCCTTCTTCCTACTTAGAGAGTCTCTACAGAATAACAGAGATGGAAGGGACCTTGGAGGTCTTCTAGTCCAACCCCTGCTTCAGCAGGAGAACCTATACTATCCCAGACAAATGGTTTGTCCAGTCTCTTCTTGAAAACCTCCAGTGGGGAAGCACCCACAACTTCTGAAGGCAAGCCGATCCATTGATTGTTCTCACTCGCAGAAAATGTCTCCTTATTTCTAGGTTCTGTATCCAATATTGTCTCTGTCAACGCTACTAACATTGGATGTTTTAGTATTGACAACAAAGGGAAATGTAGCCATCTTTTACCTTTTACTTTTAGAGTTAGATGATGCTGGGACGGGGGGGATGTGAACGAGAGTCCAGCTAGTCATAATAGCCCTAGACCTAGTGTGAGAAACAGGATTATTGTAAACAGAGCTGATAAGGAATTGGTGGACTGGAGATCTGGAGAGGAGTCCCTCCCTTCAAGCTAATTGGGGAATGTGATTTATGACTGTTAATTGGAGGAGGGAATTGTTCTTTATACTACGTGCTCAGGGGAGGGGAATTCAGTTTTTGGCTTTGATTATGCAGTGTCGATGTTATGCTACTCAAGATAAAGAATAAATAATGCCTCAAAGTTCTTTTGAAGAGTTTCATCTGTCGGAACCATGACAGTCTCTTTAAAGCAGCTGTGTTTCTCTCCAGAACCTTTGATGCTGTACAATGTTGGATAAGTTGTAGGTGGGGGTTATATACCAATTCCTCTGCTCCCCACCCCCCATGGATTGGAGCAAACATGGCTACCATTTCCATTTTGAACATAATGAAAGCTAATTGCTCTGGAGCAGGGGTCTTCAAACTTGGTCCTTTTATGAGTTGTGGACTTCAACTCCCAGAATTCCTCAGCCAGGCACACTAGCTGAGGAATTCTGGGAGTTGAAGTCCACAAGTCATAAAAGGGTCAAGTTTGAAGACCCTTGCTCTGGAGTATTGTTTTACTGGTCTTATGTTTGTGGGTTTCCTTCCACCTGTTTGCTCAATTGTGAAGACAAAATTTTGAATAATAAAGATCCTTATTTTTTTTTTCAGGTAGAACCCTTCTTATACTTTGACTAGGAGTGTGTATTGAATATAATTCATGGATTGCCTGACTTTACCTGAAATCATTTTGTAAGTTGATCATTTTTTTTTTTTAGATCTAGCTGGGTACTGAAAGTTTTGTAAGCTTCCCAAATGAACAACCGAGGTGGTGAAAAAGATATTTGGAATTATAAAAAAAAAAGTAGACCTGACCTTGAGCAAAGTTACCAAGAGCTATAATGGGGAGGAAGGAAGGAATTTCTTAAAAAGGGATTTAGAAAAGAGATGACAAGACGACAAATTGAAGCACGCATGAGAAAGAAAGTCCAAATTACCTCCTCTTGATTTTGTTAATGTAAAATGGGTCAGACAGAAACTTGGACAAGCTCTCAAGATTGAGGTCAACTCTTTTAAGAGGGCTGGGTCAAGAAATAGACACTGTAGTAGGGATTTCAGGAATATTGCTTCTTGTAGGTTGTTGTAGAGTATAATAACAGAATCTTGAAAATGTTACTTCACCTTTCAGCCAGGTTTCATTCAGTAGTGACATAACCCAAGAATAGGGAGACCAAGAATGGCTGATAAGCATTTATCCAAGTTTGAGAGGACTTTTTGGGCAGATTCATGTAATGACTGTAGCTGGAGTTTCTTTATTCATTAAAATATTTGCCATAATACGTACATCTCAAACGTTGTTAAGTAGAAATCAAATTCCTCTCCATCTTCTTTTCCCCACCCACCATAAAAAACCTTCAATCATTCCAGCTTCCTTTCCTTTCCTTTCCTTTCCTTTCCTTTCCTTTCCTTTCCTTTCCTTTCCTTTCCTTTCCTTTCCTTTCCTTTCCTTTCCTTTCCTTTCCTTTCCTTTCCTTTCCTCTCCTCCCCTCCCCTCTCCTCTCCTCTCCTCTCCTCTCCTCCCCTTCCCTTGTCCTTCTTTCCTCCTTTCCCTTCCCATTCCTTCCCTTCCCTTCTCTTCTCTTCCCTTCTTCATCCATTTATTTCCTTTCCTTTCTTTCCTTTCCTCCCCTTCCTTTTTTCCTCTTTCCTCCTTTCCCTTCCCTTCCCGTCCCTTCCCTTCTTCATCCTTCCATTCCCTTCCCTCTCCTCTCCTCTCCTTTCCTCCCTTCCCTTTTTCATCTTTCCTCCTTTCCCTTCCCTTCTCTTCCTTTCCTTCTTCATCCATTCCTTTCCTTTCCTTTCCTTTCCTTTCCTTTCCTTTCCTTTCCTTTCCTTTCCTTTCCTTTCCTTTCCTTTCCTTTCCTTTCCTTTCCTTTCCTTTCCTTTCCTTTCCTTTCCTTTCCTTTCCTTTCCTTTCCTTTCCTCTCCTCTCCTCTCCTCTCCTCTCCTCTCTCTTTCCCTCCCTTCCACCTTGCCTCCTTTACTTATTGATTTAAACAGATAGGCACACATGCAAATGAAGTCTTTGATTGCACTCTAACATATCTGTAGAACTTTTCTGGATCCCAGGAACACATTGCAAACATCTGGTTTCCATTCCTCAAGACACCTGCACATCATTTCCCCTCTGCCAGAATATGGCTGCAGTCAAAGGCTTCATTTGCCTGTGTGTCAGGAAGGAAGGAAGGAAGGAAGGAAGGAAGGAAGGAAGGAAGGAAGGAAGGAAGGAAGGAAGGAAGGAAGGAAGGAAGGAAGGAAGATTTCAAGGAAATGTTCATGTAATTACCAGGTGTCGACTTTGACTTAACTTGAGTTACCATATGACATCCAGCTCTATACATCACTGGATATCACTGGAATTTCACTGTTCTTTTACAGATAGTTCTCAATTTACACCCAGTTACTTAGTGACCACTTATGCTGGATCTCCCCAGGGGTTCTTATGACCAAGTTCTAAAGTGCCAATGGCTGCCTTCTCTGCAGTCACATGACCTCATGTTGTGTGCTTGTAACAGGCATGCTTTTATGGCCATTTGTAAAGTCCTGTGGTTACATGATTATGGTTTACAACGATTTTGCTAAAACCTGGCATTTGCTTGCAGCTCTTGGCCAGACCAGTCCATAGCAAACCGTTGCTTTACTTAACAACTCTGGTGTTTGCTTAACAACTAATACACAAAAAGATAGCAAAATCGGATCAGTCACATGGGTGATCCATTCTTCAAATGATCACCACTTACGACCATTATGGGCAGACTCCATTACAGTCATAAGTTGATGTGTAGCTATATTGGCATACAGTTTTTCTTTAAATATCAATGGCTGACAACAGAAAACTGAAAAAGACAGTCCCCCAAATAGTATGGTATAGGATTTCTTGCCATAGGCAGGGGCTGGACTAGAGGACCTCTAAGTTCACTTCCAACACTATAATTCTATGTTATATGGTCTATGAATAAATTAGAGCTGGAAGAGACCTTGGAGGTCTTCTAGTACAGCCACCCCACTCAAGCAGGAGAACCTCTACCATCTCAGACAAGTGACTGTCCAGTCTCTTCTTAAAAATCTCCAGTGATGGAGCACCCATGATTTCTGGAGGCAAGCTGTTCCACTGGTTAATTGTCCTCACTGTCAGGAAGTTTCTCCTTAATTCTCTCTTTGATCAGTTTCCAACCATTGTTTCTTGTCCTGCCCTCTGGTGCTTTGGAGAATAACATGACCCCATCTTCTTGGTGGCAGCCCTTCAGATAGTGGAATATTGCTATCATGTCTCCCCTATTTCTTCTTTTCTTTAGACTAACCAAACTCATCCTGTAGCCATTCTTCATATGTTTTAGTCTCCAGGCCTTTGATCATCTTAGTTGCTCTTCTCTGTTTTTTTTCCAAACTCTCAACACTTTTTTTGGTGATATGGTGACCAAAATTGGCTGCAGTATTCCAAGTGTGGTCTTACTAGGGCTTGGTGAAGCAGTACTAGTACTTTGCATGATCTTGATTCTATGCTTGTTTATACAACCCAGGATTGTGTTAGCTTTTTTGGCTGCTGCTGCACATTGCTGGCTCATAGTTAAGTGATCGTCCACGAGGACTCCAAGGTCCCTCTCACAGTTACTGTTTTTGAGCCAGATCTCACCCAATCTGTATTTGTTCGTTTGGATTTTCCTGCCTAAATGTAAGACTTTGCTTTTCTCCACATTGAAACTCATTTTCTTGGATAGGGCCCATTGTTCAAGTTGGTCAAGATCTTTTTGGATCCTGAGTTTGTCTTCTGGGGTGTTGGCTACACCTGCCAGCTTGGTGTCATCTGCAAATTTGATGAGTTCCCCTTCAGTTCCCTTGTCTAAGCCATGGATGAAGATCTTGAAGAGTACTGGGCCTAAGACAGAACCTTGTGGTACCCCACTGCTTACTTCTCTCCATGTGGATGTAGTGCCATTGAGGACTACTCATTGAGTACGATGTGCCAGCCAGCTACAGATCCATCTGGTGGTGATGTTTGTCTATTCCACCTTTGTCTAGCCCATCACTTCTTTCATGTGCCATTGGGAAGAAATGGATAAGAAAATAACACACTCTTTCAAAGCATGAGGTTCACTATATTTTTTTTCCATATATATTTTACAATTACCTTTCATCAAAATCATGCTGGAGAAAAGCAACTTCCTTTTCTAGGTTGACCTTGCGTAAGATTTTTTTTTTTTTAATGTTCAAATAAAGCACCTTTGAGTCACGATAAATCAAGTGAAGAGGATACTTTCTCATACGTTTGCTATCCCACTTGGCATTTATGAGAATGAAGCTATGGATGAAGCTATGAATCCAGAGAGCTATGATTAAAAATTTCACTGTGGCCAAGCACAGATTTATTTATTTATTTATTTGTTTGTTTGTTTGTTTGTTTGTTTGTTTGTTTGTTTGTTTTGTTTTTTTCCTTCTCAAAGGAAGGACTGTAAGTTCACCTTTCATGTGAGCAGTCTGTATTTTGGAGAAATAACAGAAGTACAGAGTTGGAAGGGACCTTGGGGGTCATCTAGTCTAACCCTCTGCTCAAGCAGGAGATCCTCTACCATTTCGGACAAAGGGCTATCCAGTCTCTTCTTAAAAACTTCCATTCACCACTTCTGGAGGTTAATTGTTCCACTGGTTAATTGTTCTAATTGTCAGGAAGTTTCTCCTTAGTTCTAGGTTGCTTCTCTCTTTGGTTAGTTTCCATCCATTGCTTCTTGTCCTGCCTTCAGGCGCTTTGGAAAATAGCTTGACTCCCTCTTCTTTGGGGCAGCCCCTGAGATATTGGAACACAGCTATCATGTCCCCCCTCGTCCTTCTCTTCGTTAAACTAGACCAGGGGTAGGCAACCTTGGCTCTTTTATGGCTGGTGGACTTCAACACCCAGAATTCCTGAGCCAACATGGCTCAGCTTGGAAACCTCTCACTTTCCCCTCAGTATGGCTGGCTCAGGAATTTTGGGAGTTGAAGTCCATGAGTCATAAAAGAGCCAAGGTTGCCTACCCCTGAACTAGACCTACCCAATTCCAGCAACCGTTCCTTATATGTTTTAGCCTCCAGTCCCCGAATCATCTTTGTTGCTCTTTTCTGCACTCTTTCCAGAGTCTCAACATCTTTTTTACATCGTGGTGACCAAAACTGGATGTAGTATTCCAAGTGTGGCCTTACCAAGGCCTTGTAAAGTGGCATTAACACTTCACGTGATCTTGATTCTATCCCTCTGTTAATGCAGCCTAGCACTGTGTTGGCTTTTTTGGGCAGCTGCAGCACATGGCTGGCTCATATTGAATTGATTGTCCACTAGGACTCCGAAGTCCCTCTCACAGTTGCTACTATTGAGCAAGGTACCCCCTATACTATACCTGTATATTTGGTTTTTCTTGCCTAAATGTAGAACCTTAGTTTTTCTACCTGTAAAAAGCCCGTCAAAGTAGTTAAATGGGGATTGTGATTTATGACAACTGTAGGGGTGGGAAGTTTAACTTTTACTTTGTAACCTTTGGGGGGGGGTTGGGAACTTTCAGTCTTGGTTTCATCTTTGACTGTGCCGATACTATGTAGCCATTAAAAGAATTCTTTGAGGAATGCAATTGCCTCAGAGTTATTATTTTCTTCTGGTCTCATCTATCGGCACCATGTGTGTGTGCACCCCCCACTTCACTAGTGCTACTGCGCGGGTGCTAGAGGCCCCATTTGTGCATGTGCGGGGGCGCTAGCACCACCACCAGCATCATGTGGGTGGTAGTGGCTCGTTTGTGCCTGTGCATGGGCGCCAGCACACCATTTGCACATGTGTGTGGTGCTAGGAGCCTGCTTGCACATTCACATGGAGCCCAGCACTGCCATGGGTGCACACAGCTTGCTCACACATGTGTGTGAGTGCTAGCGCCGCTGCTGTGCACATGCCTGTTTGTGCATGCGCACAAGTGCCAATGCACATTTGCCTGCTCATCCCTTTCCCTCCGGACCCCCAACCAAAAAAGGGTTGGGGAGCTCTGATCTACTGTCGTTTGCATGCCTTCAAATAGCTGGGTTGGCAGGAGGCAGGAACAGGAGCTCACCCCATCACACGGTGCTAGGATCTCCAACTGCTAAGCTTCTGGTCAACGAGGCAGCATCTCAGCTGCTAGGCCATTGTGTCCCCTGGACAGTGGTGGCATTCAAATAGGTGAACAACCAGTTCTGTGTGTGGATGCTGTTTCTGGAAGTCCATTCTGGGCCTGGGCAACAAAACATTAGCTACTGGTTCTGCCGAAGTGGTGTCAACTGGCTGAATCCCACCAGTGCCCATGGACAATAGCTTTTGTCCGTGCCTCTTAATGGCAACACTACCATGCACTTATTAATGGCTCCATATCAGATGATCTACAAAAACTGGTAACGTTCATTTTGATGGTATCACAGGTTCTTTTACGTATATCCAGGTTAGTTATCCCACACTATCCCACCTCACCCCTAGGTGACACACTCAAACACTAGTACTCAAAGGCTAATACTCACTGTTTCCTATATCACTCTTTCCCAAAGCTACTACAACTCATCTTCTTCCACTGCTTCTCTTTGTGAAGCCTGCCTCTGAAAAATAGTAAGTCTTCTGCTTCAGGTTGTTTTAGTTTCCCAAACAAACACAAATAATCTTCCTTCTTTCCTTCCTCACTTTATCTCTCTCTCTCTCTCCCTCTCTTCCTGTCTCTCTCTTTCTTTCTCTCCCTTTCTTCCTCTCTTTCTCTCCCTCTCCCTCTCTCTTTTTCTTTCTCTCCCTTTCTCTCTCCCTTCCTTCCTTCCTTTCCTTCCTTCCTTCCTTCCTTCCTTCCTTCCTTCCTTCCTTCCTCTCTCCCTTCTTTCTCTCTCTTTTCCTTCCTTCCTTCCTTCCTTCCTTCCTTCCTTCCTTCCTTCCTTCCTTCCTTCCTTCCTTCCTTCCTTCCTTCCTTCCTTCCCTCTTCCTCCTCACCATCCCCTGCTGCCTCTGCTTAGTTTTTAAAGCCATGGGCTGCTGAATTGACTAGCAAGAGGTCTTAAAAGGACAGTGCATCGGCACCCAGGGACTGGTCATTTTGCAGGCATCCTGCCCTCTCACTGATGGCCATTACATCCTTACTCAACTACAGAGCAACCAGGGCAAGTTGACTGAAAGAAAGGACATGCTCATTCTTCAGTCACTAGGACACCCAGTGCTTAAGGTTTCTTAGTCATTTTGGTAAGGTTAGGTGGGATTAGTTTCCTTTAGTAAAGGGAAAAGTAATGATGTCATCTTACTGGCTCTGCAGAAGCACCTCAGGACATTAACATTCAGAAGTGAAAGAAAGAACTTAAGTAAAGAATTATCACTCTCCAGTAGCAGGCACATGTGGGATGCATTAGCAAGAGATCATTTTTATTAAGACCTATTACTCAGGGCTCTGCAATATCTGGGTGATTTATGGATCATCTCTGAATCTGAGTTTTCCAACTCACCCAGTGGTGTGGGAACCTGAGGGCATGGGCTAGGAAATAGTTCTTCCATGTTGCAAAGTTCTAGTTTAATGAGAGGGTTGGGAACAATTGAATCACCTAAGATGTAGAAAATGGGGGAGCCTGCTGGATTGCTTGAGATAGCTTCCAGGAAGTATTTCTGTAGGCATGCCACACATTTAAATAAATATAATGTCTGCTGATATCAACCAATCAGAATAGAGCAGGAAGAGGCCTTGGAGGTCTTCTAGTCTAACCCCCTGCTCAAGCAGGAGACCCTATACCCTTTCAGATAGGTGGTTGCCCAGTCTTTTCTTAAAAATCTCCAGCAATGAAGCACTTACAACTTCTGAAGGCAAAGTGTTTCACTAGTGTCAGAAGTAAGTCTTCATCCTGGTTCATCCAAGCCAGGATAAATAAGCAACATGGTGACTGCTTTGGGAAGAAGGTTACAGTTTATTGAAGAAACAGGAAGATGGTCCTTGCAAGAAAGAGCAGAGGAAAGGAAAGAGGAGTTGAGCACATGGGCAGTAGGGTTTTATACCCCCTCTAGCCTTGTTTGCAATGGTTTCCTGTTCCTGTGGCATGAACCTTGAGGCTATTTCTAAGTGTTTTTCTAGGCCTTGATATCTGTGGTTTAATCCTATTATCATATCCTGCTTCCCAGATGATGGGGATAATGACTCCTAGAGTTTGGGTGGGGCATGCAGATCTTCTCTTTGTCTTCTTGAGTGCCCTGGCTTCAACTTTCTGATGGTTTTACATCTGCATTTGTATGGGGCTAGCTCTTGCTTGGGGCAGAGAGATAGATTTGGGGCCAGGTTTGGTTTGAAAAAAAAAATCCTTTTGAGGAAAAATATATTTTTCTGCCCTTTTAATATTTCCTTCTCTGGGCTAACTTCCCTCACTAGTTAATTGTCCTCACTGTTCAGAAGTTTCTCCTTAATTCCTCTCTCCTTGATTCGTTTCCATCCATTGCTCTTTGTCTTGTTTCTGGTGCTTTGGACAATAGGTTGACCCCCCTCATCTTTGGGGCAGCCCTTCAAATACTGGAATATAGCTGTCACTCCTAGTCCTTATTTTCTTTTTCTCTAGACTAGCCAAACCCAAATCCTGCAACGCTTCTTCATATGCTTTTGTCTCCAGTCCCTTAATCCTCTTAGTTGCTCTTCTTTGCACTTGTTCCAAAGTCTCATCATCTTTTTGGTAATGTGATGACCAAAACTGGATGCAGTATTCCAAATGTGGCTTTACTAAGGCTTTAAAAGTGGTGCTAATACTTCACACAATTTTGATGCTATGCCTCCCTTTATACAACCAAGGATACAATCAAGGATTGTATTAATTTTTTGGCTAATACAAAAATATCATTAACCTATATCTCTCCACATTATTATTATTATTGTTACTGTTGTTGTTAATATTATTGATAAGATAGAAAAATGTGGGTTAGAGAGCATCACCATCAGATGGATTCGTAGCTGGTTGAAGCATGTGGTCCTACATGGAGGGAAATGTGTAGTGGGCTCTGTTCTGGGACCAATGCTCTTCAACATCTTCATCAACAATCTGGACGAGGGGATAGATGGGGAACTCATCAAATTTGCAGACGACACCAATCTGGCAGGAATAGCCAACACTCCAGAAGATAGGCTTAAGATACAGAAGGATGTTGACAAACTTGAACACTGGGCACTATCTAACAAAATGAAATTCAATGGTGAAAAAAGCAAGGTTCTACATTTAGGCGAAAAAACCCAAATGTAGAGGTATAATATAGGTGGTACCTTGCTCAATAGTAGTAGCTGTGAGAGGGATCATGGAGTCCTTGTGGACAATCACTTAGATATGAGCCAGCCGTGTGCTGCAGCTGCCAAAAAAGCCAACACAGTGCTAGGCTGCATTAACAGAGGGATAGAATCAAGATCACGTGAAGTGTTAATACCACTTTACAATGCCTTGGTAAGGCCACACTAGGAATACTGCATCCAGTTTTGGTCACCACGATGTAAAAAAAGATGTTGAGACTCTAGAAAAGAGTACAGAGAAGAGCAACAAAATAATCAGGAGACTGGAGGCTAAAACATATGGTTGCTGGAACTGAGTATGTCTAGTTTAATGAAGAGAAGGATGAGGGGGAGACATGATAGCAGTGTTCTAATATCTCAGGGGCTGCCCCAAAGAAGAGGGAGTCAAGCTATTCTCCAAAGCACCTGAGGGCAGGACAATGCTGGAGGTGCGGGGACGGGGAGGCTACTTACTTTCATATATGGTGGACTTGCAGAAAAATCAAAGCATTCTGGAGGAAGATATGGTGGACACTCCAAACTATTTTCAAAAAGCGTATAGAATTTCTACCTCAGGCTTTTCTGTTAGGGATCATAAAGGATATCACTACCTCAGAGACAAATTTATTTTTGAACTTAATTACAGCAGCAAGATTGTTGGTGGGACAGTACTGGAAGAATCCGGAAATACCGCCTATTGAAGAATGGACTGTGAAAGTAACAAATTTTGCGGAAATGGCAAAAATATCAGCATACTTGAAAAACCGCTCCAATGAACAATTTGTGACTGACTGGAAACAGTGGATAGACTATATCCAAGAGAGACACCAATCAAACAGAATGCAGCTGGCGTTCAGCTAAGGATCGATGGGAGGAGGGATGAAGGGCTAACAAATCAGATGTTTACAAAAACTAACACCCAACGTTGAATGTATATGTTCTATAACTAATGCCTCTTAACATAACCTTATGACTAACGTTGTTTGCTTTAATATTGTTAAAGTAGACTGAATCTCTACCTCAGGATATGAAACTTTTACCTCAGGAAAGCGCAAACGCACAATATGCGATAGACTAGATACAGTAGATAGACCATATATAGGAGAAACACCAATCAAACAAAATGTATTCGGAGTATACTTGAAGATGTAAGGGAGGAGGGAAGAACGTTTACTAAAACAGATGTATACAAAGATTAATACCTAATGTTGTATGCTATGTTCTAGGATGATCGCTTAGCAATAGGATCTTATGTTTAATGTTGATCACATTAATATTGAAACGGATAGGGGAAACACCAATCAAAATAAAATGTAACAGGAGTATAGTTGAGGCTAGACACGAGGAGTGGGGAAAAAGGCTTACTAACTCAGACGTTTTCAAAGACCAATACTTAGTATTGTATACCAGGTGTCATGATGATTGCTGCATAATATGTTTTTATGTTCAATGTTAATTGTTTTAATAAAAGAATTTTTATAATTAAAAAAAAAAAAGAAGCAACGGATGGAAACTAAAGAGAGAAGCAACCTAGAATTAAGGAGAAACTTCCTGACAATTAGAACAATTAACCAATGGAACAACCTGTCTGAAGTTTTGGTAATATTTTTATAGCACCAGTAACCATGGAGTACCATGCAGAGCTAAAAGAAGTAGACCTTCACATTCTCCAAAATAGCTTTTGATCCCATTAGTACGATGCTGTGCTATAAGAACTGGGTTATTGGCTAACAGGGTTAAATCTCTGACTGGGTTAAGTGAGAAGAGGGTCTTGTAGTTCCAATAACACCAATCCAATTTCTCTCATTATGAAGACTGATGTTCTCTTTTATATGCTCGTGGAGTGATTGGCGCTTGCTCAGTTAATTTCTTTGAATATGTACACACGCTTGCTCACACTCTTATACAGACTCAAATTGGTGTGAAATTGATTGCTTAAAACACAGATAAGTTTAGCTAGAACCTGTCTATAAATTATTAACTAGGGCTTTCTATTCTTTAAGAAACAGTGTGGGAGAAAGCACCTTTCTATCAGGAACAATCAAAAAGACTTAAAAAAAAAAAACCCTTAATTCCAGGTTGCTTCTCTCTTTGATCAGTTTCCAACCATTGTTTCTCATCCTGCCTTCTGGTGCTTTGGAGAACAGTGTGACCCCCTCTTCTTTGTGGCAGCCCCTCACATACTGGAACACTGCTATCATGTCTCTCCTATTTCTTCTTTAGACTAGCCAAACCCAAGTCCTGCAGCCGTTCTTCGTATCTTTTAGCCTCCAGGCCTTGGATCATCTTAGTTGCTCTTCTCTGAATTTTTCGCAAACTCTCAACATCTTTTTTTGTGATATGATGTCCAAAATTGGCTGCGGTATTCCAGGTGTGGTAGTTTAGTTTAGTTCCTAAAAAATAGTTTAGGAATACTTTTGCAAGCCTTGATAAAGACCACTACATTACAGATGAAGAGATGTAGGATGATGGTCATTTTTTTTTTAGAGGTTGGTTGGTTAGTTTGCTTCACTGAATGATAATATGTGTTGGGGGTAAGCAGACTCTAGAGTAGGAGGGAGGTTGGTGGTCCTTTATGAAATTTTGAAAACATGCTCAGGACACACTTAAGGGAGAAGAGTTGTCAGCGTTTCATCAAAGCCCTGCCACAATAAACAAACCACACAGAAACAACATTATTATTATTATTGTTATTTTCCTCCAAGCCAGGCTGAAATATTGATCAAAAGGTAAAACGTAATTTACAGCCCTTGTCTTCTGCTTTACCAGTCCTTGAATGGCTTTGGGACATAAGGCAGTCTCTGCTTAAAAGAGAGAAATAGAGAGAGAGAGAGAGAGAGAGAGAGAGAGAGAGAGAGAGAGAGAGAGAGAGAGAGAGAGAGAGAGAGAGAGAGAGAGAGAGAGAGAGAGAGAGAGAGAGAGAGAGATACAATTTCTTGCAGGAAAACTGGGAAGTCTCAGCTGGCTCTGTCTGCCATGAAGGGAATTGGGGAATGGCCAGGTTTTCTGAGAGAGTTCTGAAAGAACTATGACGTAAAGGAAACTTATTAGTGTGTTAGACCAACAGGTAGACATAAGATCCATTGTAATTCATAAATACAGCAAAAAATTACATAAAGAATAATATTCTGAGGGAGGAAGGGAGGAAGGAAGGAAGGAAGAGAGGGAGGGAGGGAGGGAGGGAGGAAAGAGGAGAGAGGGAAAATGGAAGGAAGGAAGGAAAGGGAGGAAGGGAGAAAAGGGGAGAGGGAGAGTGGAAGGAAGGAAGAAAGGAAAGGAAGGGAGGGAGGAAGGGAGAGAGGAAGGAAGGAAGGAAGGAAGGAAGGAAGGAAGGAAGGAAGGAAGGAAGGAAGGAAGGAAAGGGAGCGAGGAAGGGAGAGAGGAAGGACAGATGGAAGGAAGAAAGGAAGGATGGAGGAAGGAAGGAGAGAAGGAGGGAGGGAAGGAAGGAAGGAAAGATGTAACTATTGGTATTTCTATCTGGCAGGTTTTTTTATGTTCATGTAGTTTGTATATTCCAGTTCATTCTCCTTTTTAGTTTTTGAAACTGCAACTTCTCCTTTTCTGCACAAGGAAGTTAGTAAAAAGTTTGGAGTTCAAACATGGATCAGGACTTATTTATCTGCTTGCTTTTACAGTTCCTGAATATTTGTGCACAGTTCAGAAAAAAAAGTGCATTTGAAAGAAAATGGCTTTTAGAAATGTAAAATGAAGAATACTGAAAGAAGAAGATGCTTGCAGCGTGCATTTAAATGCAAATCTGCACACATTTTAAAAGGCAACCTTTTGATAGGTTCTTTGTGAACGACACAAAACCAAAATGGGGCAGATTTATGAGCAAACCTGGATGAAAGTGATCTGGATTGAAATAGATCCATCTGCTGTACATGAGATTGATCAGCCGGATTTTTGCTGCACATTTTTCTGTCTGTCTGTCTGTCTGTCTGCCTGCCTGCCTGCCTGCCTGCTTGCCTGCCTGCTTGCCTGCCTGCCTGCCTGCCTGCCTACCTACCTACTTACCTACCTACCTACCTACCTACCTACCTACCTATCTACCTATCTACCTATCTACCTATCTACCTATCTACCTATCTACCTATCTACCTACCTACCTATCATCTACCTACCTACCTACCTACCTACCTACCTGTCTGTCTGTCTGTCTGTCTGTCTGCCTGCCTGCCTGCCTGCCTGCCTGCCTACCTACCTACCTACCTACCTACCTACCTATCTATCTATCTATCTATCTATCTATCTACCTACCTACCTACCTACCTACCTACCTACCTACCTACCCCTATCACAAATAACTCAAGCCAACAAACTTGTCCAGCACACCTTCCTCCTATTTTCCCCACAAGAGAAACCGTGTGAGGTGGGATGGATCGAGAGAGAATGACTGGGCAAAGTAAAATAATAATAAATAATAAATAATAAATAATAAAATATATTAATAAATAATAATAAAAGTCACCCAACTGACTCATGCCTAAGGTGGGACTAGAACTCACACTCTCCTAGTTTTGGTGCAAAATCTCCTAGCCGGCTTCCATAGCTAAGGCGGGACCTAGAACTCACTGTCTCCTGGTGACTGACCCAATGTCACCCAATCACCTTTCATGTCTAAAGTAGAACTAGTACTCAATATATCCTGGTGACTGGCCCAAAGTCCCCCAGCTGAGTCTTGTGATAAAAGCAGGACTCACCATCTCTTGGTTTCTAGCTTAGTTCCTTAACCTCTAGACCAAACCGACCAGAGTGGTCACTTCCATCCAGTGGAACATCTAAAGGGTTTTTCTAAACTAAGAATAGGACACATTTCAGATTCCCTATTCTGTAGCCTACAACTATCTGTTCCTGAACCAAATTACTCTTCTCATATTCTTTTCACAGAGATTTAATCATCCAACCCAATTTTGCGGGCAAAGATCTGGAGAAGATGAAGCCTGCCAAGCCTGATTCATTGAACATATGGATAAAACCGAATTCTGCAAACACACAGACAATATTTTTAATGCACGCTCATTTTCTTCTCTAAAGCCTTTTCTTCTCCTCCTCCTCCTCTTCTTCTTCTTCTTCTGCCCTCTCTCCTCTTCTTCCTCTTCTTCCTTTTCCATTTATTTGGGATTTTCCATTTTCATTCTCTCCCCCTTTGTTCCTCTCTTCTCAGAGGACTTTTCTGGCTGGCTGTGATTTCTTTTTGTTTTTGTGAGTTTCATTTTCGTTTTCTCAAACTCATTATTTCTTTCCATGCCTAGCATTCATCGTTCTAATAATTTGGATACAAAAGGGAGAGGGGGATACGTAAAAGGAATATTTAATGGCTTTTTCTCCTTAATATTTTAGGCCAACCACAGTAGCCAACATCCTTGGAGAGACATGGCAACATTCTGGAGTTATTGAAAAGGCTGATATAGAAAATTAATCACTCAAGGAGCCCATTTCCCTCTTCCATTGCATAAAATAAAGCGTGCAGGTTGGATAATTTACCCAGAATTGTGAGACCATTAATGAGTTAGGTTATTCTTATTATTTTGTTTGGTTGCACACTCAGCCAGATGTTTAAACTGGAGTAGGCATTTTTTTTTTGTCCATCTATTGAGTCCTTCCCAAGGACCTGGGATTGACAGATGTTGGTGTTTGAAAGTGTTAAATATATCTTTAACTTTCCTGCTCTACCACACCCAGTTTTGGTTATCATTTTATTAAAAAAAAAGATGTTGAGACTCTGGAATAAGTGCAGAGAAGAGCAACCAAAATGATGGGAGGGTAAAACAGATGAAGAACAGTTGTAAGAATTAATTTTTTTTTGAAAAGAAGGACTTAGGAGTGGGTGACTTGATAGTCGTGTTTTAATATTTGAGGGGTGGCCCCAAAGAAGAGAGGGTCAACCTATTTTCCCAAACACCAGAAGGCAAGACATGCTTCTCAAGGAGAGAAGCAACCTAGAATGAAGGAGAAATTTCTTAACACTTAGAACAGCTAATCAGAGGAACAGCTCGCCTCCAGAAGTTGTGGGTTCCCCATCACTGGGAGGATTTTGAGAAGAGACTGGAGAGCCATTTGTCAGAAATGGTATAGACCAGACATGTCAAACACAAGGCCCGGGGGCCGGATGAGGCCCACGACTTGGTTTCATGTGGCCCATGAAGCCATCCTGGAAACAGTGAGGGAACGGCCCCCTCTGTCTTGGCTCGGCCCTGGCTGCCCCGGAGCCAATGTACAATTTTGTGGTGGCCATCTATACTGAAATACATTCACTCTTAGCTCCGTAAGGAGAGCAAGCACAGCAGCAGCAGCCTTGAGGAGGAGGTAAGTATAGCTGGGCACCCCCTTGGGGTAGTGGGGCTGTGCTTGGTGCTGTGGGTGCTTTAGAGACGGGCTGGGCATTTCACCTCTGCTGCCTAGGGCTCTGGGAAGCCCGCGGCACCATCCAGCCCCTCCATGGCCTGAGAGGAACAGTGAGGCTCCTCCAGTGGACCATGCCTTGGCGCTTGCCCCAGTCCCACCCCCTTCTGCCAGAGACCCTCAGATCTGTCCCACTCCTGCCCAGGCCCCCACAGGCAGCCTTGTCGCGAACGATGTAGAGCTGGCTACGCCCACCCAGTAGGCCACACCCACTCCATCCACATCTGCCCAGTAGGCCGCACCCATCCTGGCCACACCCACCCACCCCCCGAGGGCAACCGCAATGCTGATGCAGCCCTCAGTGAAATTGAGTTTGACACCCCTGGTATATAGGTTCTCCTGCTTGAGTAGGGGGCTGGACTAGAAGACCTCCAAGGTCCCTTCCAGCTCTTTATTCTGTTATCCTGACTTGTTATTATCTGCTTGGCCTGCTATTTATTTATTAACTTTACTGGCCTTGTAAGATTTTGTCTTTCCATGTCTCTTTCCTCTCCTTCATTTGGTCTTTCTTGTATAGTAGACCAGTTTGATCTCTCCAGTATTTAATAATTCATGGTATACAGTATACTAGCTTCAGTGCATCTTCTTCGGGCTCCTTCGTGTATTCTTCTGATGCACTTTTTTTTTCTTGAATTGTTTGGTGTACTTGCAATGTTCCACGGACTCTTATTTTCCTTGATGAACAGAGTTGTAATAATAATAATAATAATAATAATAATAGTAATAATAATAATAATAATAGTAATAATAATAATAATAATAATAATAATAATAATAATAATAATAATAATAATAATAATAATAATAATAATAATAATAATAATAATAATAATAATAATAATAAAGTTGGAAGGGACCTTGGAGGTCATCAGGTCCAACCCCCTGCTCAGGCAGGAAACCCTATACCATTTTGGACAAATGGCTGTCCAGTCTCTTCTTAAAAACTTCCAGTGTTGGAGCATTCACTGCTTCTGGAGGCAGGTGGTTCCACTGGTTAATTGTTCTAACTGTCAGGAAGTTTCTCCTTAGTTCTAGATTGCTTCTCTCCTTGATTAGTTTCCATCCATTGCTTCTTGTCCTGCTTTCAGGCACTTTGGAGAATAGCTTGACTCCCTCTTCTTTGGGGCAGCCCCTGAGATAGTGGAACACTGCTATCATGTCCCCCCTCGTCCTTCTCTTCGTTAACTAGACGTACCTAACTCCAGCAACCGTTCCTTGTATGTTTTAGCCTCCAGTCCCCGAATCATCTTTGTTGCTCTTCTCTGTACTCTTTCTAGAGTCTCAACATCCTTTTTACATCGTGGTGATCAAAACTGGATTCAGTATTCCAAGTGTGGCCTTACTAAGGCCTTGTAAAGTGGTATTGGTCAACGTCACTGCATAGATGGACATAATGAAGGACATAATTCATTGTTATTATTTTTCTGGTCTTCCTATTGTTGGGAGGAATTCCCCCGTTCGGTTCTTCCAGCCGGGATTCTCCTTGACGGCACAGCGCGGAAGAAATAGATCGCGAAGCCAGCTACCGGAAAGTAGTTTAATTTCGAGGATCAAAGTTGAGTGACAATTCAGCTCAGGTCCCTGGCTAGCTAGGCAGAAGGATCTTTAAACAGGGGGTTTTATACCTTTTCGTGGTTTTCAACTTTGTCATTTCTGATTGGTGTGTTTGAATCTGTCCTTCCTGATTTGTTGGTCAGCGACTATTGTTGGTCAAATTTCTTCCCTAATCTTGCCTAAAAGGTGTTAATTACTTTTATTGTTGTGTGTTTGTTAATCCTGATTGCTGCTAGCTGGTTCCTTATTGTGTGTGTGTCAAGTGTTTGTCCTTTTAGCCTTAGACTGCTATTGACTCAGGTTTTTCCAGGTTATTCCTTCATTTGAGTGGGGAGGGGGTGTCCAGCTTCCATCACTATCCAGGGTTTTTTAGTTCTGCTTGAGTCTAGTCCACTAATCCAGCTGTGGATGTAATGACTGGAATTGTCCAGGTGTTCAATGCCTTGATGGTACAGGTAATCTTTCAACTTACAAAGTGCATTTAGTGACCATTGAAAGCTACAATGCCAGTGAAAAAGTACTGTTGGCTGTTTTTCATACTTATGACCATTGCAGCATCCTCAGGCTGCATGATCAAAGTTTACAGGATCAAAATTTGACTCCTTGACAATTGGTTAATATTGGTGATGCTTAAAATGGTCCCAGAATCCTGTGATCCCCTTTTGTGACCTTCTGACAAACAAAATCCATGGGGAGGCCAGATTCACTTAATAACCATGTTACTAAGAACTGCAGTGATTCACTTAACAACCGTGGCAAGAAAGGTCTTAAAACGAGGCAAAATTAATTTAACAACACACACTATATCACTTAGAAATAGAAACTTGGGATTCGGTTATAGTCGTAAGTTGAGGACTATTAAATTTGGACTTTAACATAGAACATAGAATAACAGAATTAGAAGGGACCTTAGAGGTTGTCTAGTCCAATCCCCAGCTCAAATAGGAGACCCTCTACCATTTCAGACAAGTGGCTGTCCAATCTCTGAGGGCAAAGTCTTCTACTGATTCATTGGGTTAGTTGTTAACATCTCCTTCACTCTTGTGATGTATTCACTTCTAATCATCTTCTTGTCTTCAGTGTGCCTGATGTTGTCACCTGGAAGGATGTCCAGGTAGCTGTAGTGATTGTCTTATTAGTACTACTACTGGTTGAGGTTGCAGAATATCTCTAAGGAAAATAGGCAGCCTTGCTGCATGGTTAGCGGTTCCCTTTCACAAGTGCACTTTTAGAAAATTGTGTGTGAGGGAGAAGAAGAAGGGGAAGGAGGAGGAGAGGGAGAGGAGGAGGAAGAAGAAGAAGAGGAGGAGGAGGAGAAGGAGAAGGAGGAGAAGGAGAAGGAGGAGAAGGAGAAGGAGAAGGAGAAGGAGAAGGAGAAGGAGAAGGAGAAGGAGAAGGAGAAGGAGAAGGAGAAGGAGAAGGAGAAGAAGAAGAAGAAGAAGAAGAAGAAGAAGAAGAAGAAGAAGAAGAAGAAGAAGAAGAAGAAGAAGAAGAAGAAGAAGAAGAAGAAGAAGAAGAAGAAGAAGAAGAAGAAGAAGAAGAAGAAGAAGAAGAAGAAGAAGAAGAAGAAGAAGAAGAAGAAGAAGAAGAAGAAGAGGTTGAAAACTTTTTGTTGCTTTGGAAAAATACAGAGCAATGGTTTAAGAAGGTCACTGAAGTCTTGGAGTCCCTATTGCTCTGAAAAGTATCTTAAAAGGGTTGCTTCTGTTTCACTATACTATTCTACCTTTTCCATTATCTGTGGAGTTTCTCAGATATCCTGGTCATAGTTGTCTCAAAGAGGTTTTTTCAAAAAGCAACTGGACTGTTTTTCCTAGAAGAAGAAGAAGAAGAAGAAGAAGAAGAAGAAGAAGAAGAAGAAGAAGAAGAAGAAGAAGAAGAAGAAGAAGAAGAAGAAGAAGAAGAAGAAGAAGAAGAAGAAGAAGAAGAAGAAGAAGAAGAAGAAGAAGAAGAAGAAGAAGAAGAAGAAGAGGAAGAGGAGGAGGAGGAGGAGGAGGAGGAGGAGGAGGAGGAGGAGGAGAAAAGTAAAGAGAAAGAAAGAAAGAAAGAAAGAAAGAGAAAGAAAGAAAGGAAGAAAGAAAGAAAGAAAGAAAGAAAGAAAGAAAGAAAGAAAGAAAGAAAGAAAGAAAGAAAGAAAACAACTTTGCATCCCATAAAGATCCACTTAAGCATCTCAGCTATGTCCTGGTTCAGACACATCCCCCTTGACCATTTCTGCTCTTTTTGATTTTTAGCGATAATTTATCGGCAATTTTGCATCACTCAGTACAAAGGACAGGAGAAAAATTCTCTGCAAAGCCACTTCGGTAAAATCTGCTGTAAGTAAAGTCCTCCACGGGGCCTGGGGAATAATTGAGCTCTATTTTAAGCTCGGGAATCACGTGATCTAAATCCACATAAGTGTTCATTGTACATGATTGGCTTTATTGATTGTCACTTGGACTCAGCTTGGCCAGCGTCAAACTTCAGATAGTTGGGGAAAAAAAAAAGCTTGGACTTTTTTTTTTTAAACACTTTTTCCTCCTAAAAAGTTGTAGCTCAGATCCTAACCCAGTTTTGAAATATACATCATCTGCACATGATGGGGTCTTGCCCCTGCTGCCTGGCTGCCATGTGCTTGGCTGTGCTGCTTCATGTGTGAGCCTCTCCTCTGGGCAGGCTGCTGGTGAGGGTTGTAGGGGGAGGTGGGGCTGGGGCAATGGTGCTCGTGCCCATAGAGAGGGCCCCGAGTGACACCTCTGGCACACGTGCCATAGGTTCGCCACCACTGCCCTATACCATTTCAGACAAATGGCTGTCCTGTCTCTTCTTAAAAACTTTCAGTGTTGGAGCATCCACAACTTCTGGAGGCAGGTTGTTCCGCTGGTTAATTGTTCTAACTGTCAGTAAGTTTCTCCTTAGTTCTGGGTTGCTTCTCTCCTTGATTAGTTTCCATCTGTTACTTCTTGTCCTGCCTTCAGGTGCTTTGGAGAATAGATTAGATTAGATTAGATTAGATTAGATTAGATTAGATTAGATTAGATTAGATTAGATTGGATTGGATTGGATTGGATTGGATTGGATTGGATTGGATTGGAATGGAAAGGAATGGAATGGAATGGAATGGAATGGAATAGAATAGAATAGAATAGAATAGAATAGAATAGAATAGAATAGAATAGAATAGAATAGAATAGAATAGAATAGAATAATAATAGAATAGAATAGAATAGAATAGAATAGAATAGAATAGAATAGAATAGAATAGAATAGAATAGAATAGAATAGAATAGAATAGAATAGAATAGAGATGCAAGGGACTTTGGAGGTCTTCTAGTCCAGCCCCCTATATCATTTCAGACAAGTGACTATTCAATCTCTTCTTAAAAACCGCCAGTGATAGAGCGCCCACGATTTCTGAAGGCATTGTCCTCACTGTTAGGAAGTTTCTCCTTAATTCCAGGTTGCTTCTCTCTTTGATCAGTTTCCAACCATTGTTTCTCGTCCTTCCCTCTGGTGCTTTGTGAACAACCTGACCCCCTCTGCCTTGTGGCAGCCCCTCAGATACTGGAACGCTGCTATCATGTATCCCTTATTTCTTCTTTTCTTTAGATTAGCCCAGGGGTAGGCAACCTTGGCTCTTTTATGACTGGTGGACTTCAACTCCCAGAACTCCTGAGCCAGCCATGCTGAGGGGAAATGGAGAGGTTTCCAAGCTGAGCCAGGCTGGCTCAGGAATTCTGGGAGTTGAAGTCCACAAGGCATAAAAGAGCCATCGTTGCCTACCCCTGGACTAGCCAAACCCGTAGCCGTTCTTCGTATGTTTTAATCTCCAGGCCTTGGATCATCTTAGTTTATTTATTTATTTATTTGTTTGTTTGTTTGTTTGTTTTGATTTCTATGCCGCCCTATTCCGAAAACTCAGGGCGGCTTACAACATAATCAGTAGCATATAGAAATCATATACATTATAAAACCCCTAGATTAAAAACAATCAACCGAAACAAACTTACAACAAACATACCCTGGCTGGGGCAAGGTGTCAACTGCCCCAGGCCTGCCGGCAAAGATGTGTCTTTAACAGTTTGCGAAAGGCGGAGAGGGTGGGGGCGATACAGATCTCCGGGGGGAGTTGATTCCAGAGGGCTGGGGCCGCAGCAGAGAAGGCTCTTCCCCTAGGCCCCGCCAGGCGACACTGTCTGGCTGACGGGACCTGGAGAAGGCCGACCCTGTGGGCCCTAACCGGTCACTGGGTTTCATGTGGCAGCAGAAGGCCCCGCAAGTAACCTGGTCCGATGCCATGTAGGGCTTTATAGGTCTTGCTCTTTATAAGTTGCTCTTCTCTGAATTTTTTTCCAAACTCTCAACATCTTTTTTGTGATATGGTGACCAATCTTGGCTGCAGTATTCCAGGTGTAGCCTTACTAGGGTTTTATAAAGCGGTACTAATACTTTGTGTGATCTTGATTCTATGTCTCTGGTTAGACAACCCTGGATTTTATTAACTTTTTTGGCTGCTTTTGCACACTGTTGGCTCATGGTTAAGTGATCGTCCACTAGGACTCCAAGGTCCCTCTCAAGAGTTTCTATTTTTAAGCCCCATCTGAATTTGTACCTTTGGTTTTTCCCGCCTAAATGTAAAAAGAGACCTAAATTTTAAAAAGAGACTGAACAGCAATTTTTTTGAAATAGTATAGGGTCTTCTGCTTGATCAGGGGTTGGACTAGAAGACCTCCAAGGTCCCTTCCAACTCTGATATGCTGTTGTTATTCTGTTATTCTGTTATTTTGTTACTCAGTAATGGTCTAACTCATTCTCTAGTTCCCTGCAACCCAAAACTGACATAAGGTTACATTAAGCCAAAGTATGTATAGAAAAGTGTTTCTTAGGCTTAGTATTTTTAAGATATGTGGACTTCAATGCCCAGAAAGCATGAATCAAAGTCCACACATTTTAAAGATGTCGTATTTGGGAAACACTGATCTAATTGCACAAAGTGATAATGAAAAGACCAGCAATTTAATACGATTATTAGGATACATGGAAGCAATTATTTTTATGTTGCTCCTTCCCTTCTCCTTCCACCTCACCCCCTCCCCCTTCCACCCTCCTGGGCTTATGAAGCATGAAAAATGGAATTTCATACAACCCTTGGACTCCACAAGCCACCCAGCTTCCTTTCCAGCTAATTCATTATGTACTTTTTAATTGTAATTTAGAAAAATGCAATTAAAACTCAACTTGATAATGAATTCCAAACTGGTAAAAAAAAAACTAGTTCTGAAGATTAAAAAATGCTAGGTAGCCATTGATATAAATATTCATGAGGTATCATTGTTTTTTTCCATTCCTCCTCTTTCCCTATCTGCAAAGGGAAAATTAAAGGGTCATTATTATACATGGGAGCATAACTAGAAATCATTAGGAGAAATGCATCATTTGTATTTCAGTATTTGTATTATTTTATGTATGGTCCTCTATGACAGGGCTTTACAACCTCACCCATTGCACCACTTTTAGGAAATGGCAACATCCGAGTACCACCAGTCGCTTAGCAAGGTGTCAAAAATTTAATGACCCTCCCCCAAAAAAGGAAAAAAAAGTGATGAAGTACAGGCAGTTCTTGACTTACAACAGTTCGCTTAGTGACTCTTAGAAGTTACAATGGCACTGAAAAAAGTGCCCCCCAAGCCACAGCCAAGCGAGACACCTGCCTGTCCACCCGGTGGCACTCTTCCTTCTGTCCGAGGTTTTCATTGTTGTGAGCATTTCTGTTGAGGATTGGCAGTGGGGATGGGGTGGGGGTGTTTGGTTTTTATCCCCCCCCTCTGCTGGGTGGTTGCAGCAGGTTTTGGTCACTTCACATGACTCTGGGACACTATGACCATCATAAATATGAATCAGTGGCCAAGCATCTGAATGTAAATCACAAGACCCTGGAGATGCTGCAACATTCCAGCTGATCGGCACTTCTTCTGGACTCAGCGGAAGTACCAGGATCAGCGCCGAGTTCCATCTGGAGCCTGCTCCTGATCCTGGTGCTTCCACTGAGTCCTGGCAGCCCTGCAGCTCCAGCCATCACTCACTCAGGCTTGTGCAGTGCTGCCACCAGTTCAGCTCATTCCCCTCCCTCACTACCACTTTTCTAGGATGGTCATGTACCACCTGCCAGGTGCCAATGTAACACAGGTGGTACCCGTACCACTGGTTGAAAAGCCTTGCTCTATGAAACACCTATGGAGGAGGAGGAGGAGGAGGAGGAGGAGGAGGAGGAAGACAGACAGATAGATAGATAGACACCGACACCGACACCGACACCGACACCGACACAGGCACAGGCACAGGCACAGGCACAGGCACAGGCACAGGCACAGGCACAGGCACAGGCACAGGCACAGGCACAGACAAAGACAAAGACAAAGACAAAGACAAAGACAAAGACAAAGACAAAGACAAAGACAAAGAGACAAAGACAAAGACAAAGAAAGGAATGGATGGATGGATGGATGGATGGATGGATGGATGGATGGATGGATGGATGGATGGATGGTTGGTTGGATGGATGGATGGATGGACAAGCACAGAGATAAATAGACAGATAGACATAGACAGACAGAGATGGATAGATGATAGATAGATAGATAGATAGATAGATATAGATGAGAGACAGAGACAGAGGCTGAAAGAAAGAGAATAGTTAGATCTTACTGATATTACTTCTTACAGGTTTGTTTTGGTGGTGTTTTAAAAAGCATTTTTATTCTTCTTGCTATTTTAATATCTGAAAAGCTGGCGAGAGTCCTTGGAGATTCAGGCAGTGGATAAATTGCATAAATAAATCAATAAACCAAATGCATACCCTAAAGGTAATCCAAATGACACTATTTAAAGAAAAATAAAATGAAATATAGGAAAACAAAAACCAAAAAGTATCCCACCTATAAGAAAGGAGAGAAAAATCAACCTGGAAAGAAAACCTTTTGGAATAATAGAATTTCCACTTCTAAGAGCCAGGAATTTAGAGACTGCCTGACCTCTGGAGGGAGACTATACCAAAACAAATGAGAACGTGATGGTGATACTCTTCTCTGGGGCCCATCTCTTTGTTTGTTTGGGGAGAATCTGAAGCATCTAAAACAGTGTTCCTCAACCTTAAGAACTCTAAGGTGAATGGACTTCAGTTCCCAAAATTCTCCAGCCAGCTTGCTGGCTGGGGAATTCTGAGATCTCAAGCCCACACGTCTTAGAGTCTATAAGGATGAGAAATATCGATCTAACCAGTGGTGGGATTCAAATAGGTGAACAACCGGTTCTCTGTGTGTATGCCACTTCTGGAAGTGCATTCTGGGCCTGGGCAACAAAAAATTAGCTACCGGTTCTGCCAAAGTGGTGTGAACTGGCTGAATCCCACCACTCTATCTATCTATCTGTCTGTCTGTCTGTCTGTCTGTCTGTCTGTCTGTCTGTCTGTCTGTCTGTCTGTCTGTCTGTCTGTCTGTCTGTCTATCTATCTATCTATCTATCTATCTATCTATCTATCTATCTATCTATCTATCTATCTATCTATCTATCTATCTATCTATCTATCTATCTATCTATCTATGTATCTACCTATCTATGGCTGTCCAGTCTCTTCTTAAAAACTTCCAGTGTTGGAGCATTCACAGCTTCTGGAGGCAGGTTGTTCCACTGGTTAATTGTTCTAACTGTCAGGAAGTTTCTCCTTAGTTCTAGGTTGCTCTTCTCCTTGTTTAGTTTCCATCGATTGCTTCTTGTCCTGCCTTCAGGTGCTTTGGAGAATAGCTTGACTCCCTCTTCTTTGGGGCAGCCCCTCAAATATTGGAATACTGTTATCGTGTCACCTCTAGTTCTATCCATCTTTATTGTTTTAACATTTCAACGTTTTATGTTGTTGCTACATTTCATCTAGGCGAGATGGGAGGCATATACATTTAATAAATAATGGGACAATTTCCAGAAAAAAATTCAGTAGGAAAATTTGTGGTGAAGTGGCCAATCAGGTTTGAGGAACAGCTTTTGAGAAGTATTCTCCTCTCCTCTCCTCTCCTCTCCTCTCCTCTCCTCTCCTCTCCTCTCCTCTCCTCTCCTCTCCTCTCCTCTCCTCTCCTCTCCTCTCCTCTCCTCTCCTCTCCTCTCTCTCTCTCTTTTGCTTTGTTTTATTCCATATGCACTCCTTCACTCTCCTCTCCCCTCTCCTCTCCCTCTCCCTCTCCCTCTCCCCCCCTCAGCTTTGTTTTCTTCCAGATGCACTCTTCAATTTGCGGAGCAGAGTACAAATTGGGACAAGATTTAAATCCAGAGTGATTTGCACCTTTGCTTCATTTATTGCAAGGCACCAGAAAGTCAACACCGGTATTATGTGATTAAGCTACATCTGTCTCAATGCAAGCAGTAACCGTATATCTTGAAGGTCAGCAGGTGTTTTGCAAAGAATCAAAGGTATTTTCCATGAAATTAGGCCTATCATAAAAAAGGTGCCATGATGAAGAGGCAGTCCTTTATATACCGTTGATATATGATCCTAAGTTGCTTCTAATAAATGTCATTCCCAGATATTTTAAAAGCCTCGAGCAGCAGAATGGTTTTCTCCCCCCCCCCACATACACACATATTTTGCAAGTGCCTCGGTGCAAAGATGTTCTTTTATAAACGAACAGTTCTGAAATATTATTTGGCATTGCTAAACAAGCAGCTTTTCAACTTTGCAAAATTTGTGGGGTGGCAAAGAGAAGAGCGAGAACAAAAGAAAGAAGGGGAAAAAAAACTGTTTTGCATCTGTTTGCTCCAGAACAATGTTGGGATATTAAATTTAGTAATTGAAACAGTGAAGTGTATAATAGGCTGGAACACACGGTTGTCGCTGATTGGTTGGATAGTGAGGCAATCCGCGCTATAATTGGTTGCTGTAAACGTAAAGGCAGAGTTTCCCCCCCCCCCCATTTTTCTTCTGTGTGTTCTATTTGACTTACATTTAGTGGCCATTCAAAGTTACAACAGCCAGGAAAAAAAGTGATTTATGACCGTTTTTCACATTTATGACCGTTGCAACATCCCCACGATCATGTGATTTACATTCAGATGCTTGGCGACTGACTCACATTTATGATGGTCACAGTGTCCCAGAGTCACGTGATCCCCTCTTGCGAGCAAAGTCATTGGGGGAAACAAGTTTCACTTAACGTCTGTGTTACTGATAATAGAATAGAACAGAACAGAACAGAACAGAACAGAACAGAACAGAACAGAACAGAACAGAACAGAACAGAACAGAACAGAACAGAACAGAATAATGGAATGGAATGGAATGGAATGGAATAGAATAGAATAGAATAGAATAGAATAGAATAGAATAGAATAGAATAGAATAGAATAGAATAGAATAGAATAGAATAGAATAGAATAGAATAGAATAGAATAGAGCTGGAATGGAATGGAATGGAATGGAATGGAATGGAATGGAATGGAATAGAATAGAATAGAATAGAATAGAATAGAATAGAATGATGGAATAGAATAGAATAGAATAATGGAATGGAATGGAATAGAATAGAATAGAATAGAATAGAATAGAATAGAATAGAATAGAATAGAATAGAATAGAATAGAATAGAATAGAATGGAATGGAATGGAATAATGGAATGGAATGGAATGGAATAGAATAATGGAATGGAATGGAATGGAATAGAATAGAATAGAATAGAATAGAATAGAATAGAATAGAATAGAATAGAATAGAATAGAATAGAATAGAATAGAATAGAATAGAATAGAATAGAATAGAACTGGAAGGGACCTTGGAGGTCTTCTAGTCCAGCCCCCTGCCCGAGCAGGAGAACCTATACCATTTCAGATAAGTGACCGTCTAGTCTCTTCTTAAAAACCTCCAGTGATAGAGTGCCGACGTTTTCTAAAGGCAAAGGTATTCCCCTGGTTAATTGTCCTCACTGTCAGGAAGTTTGCTTCTCTCTTTGATCAGTTTCCAACAATTGTTTCTCGTCCTTCCCTCTGGTGCTTTGGAGAATAGTTTGACCCCCTCTTCTATGTGGCAACCCCTCAGATACTGGAATAGCTGCTATCATCTCTCCCCTGTTTCTTCTTTTCTTTAGACTAGCCAAACCCAAGTCCTGCAGCTGTTCTTCGTATCTTTTAGTCTCCAGGTCTTGGATTATCTTAGTTGCACTTCTCTGAACTTTTTCCAAGGTCTCAACATCTTTTTATAAAGGGTTTTTATAAAGCGGTACTAATACTTTGTATCAGTGGTGGGATTCAAATATGTGAACACCCGGTTCTCTGTGTGGATGCCACTTCTGGAAGTCTATTCTGGGCCTGGACAACCAAAAATTAGCTACCAGTTCTGCCAAAGTGGTGCAAACTGGCTAAATCCCACCACTGCTTTGTGTTATCTTGATTCTATGCCTGTTTATACAACCCAGGATTGTATTGGCTTTTTTGGCAGCTGCTGCACATGGCTGGCTCATAGTCAAGTGATCGTCCACTAGGACTCCAAGGTCTCTCTCTGAACTGCAGTGATTTACTTAACAAAGGTGGAGAGAAAGGTCATAAAATGGAACAAAATGTGTCACTTAACAAATGTGTCACTTAGCAACATAAACGTGGGGCCCGACTGTGGTTGTAAAGTTGAGGACTAAACATATACTGCTTAGATTTACCTCATCATGTTCCTGTGTCCTGACTATCTTGTGTTTTACTGCTATAAGTTTAAATGATAAATATAGTCATATTTATATAAAAGGCTGCATGTTTCTGTCAGTGTCTTTGGCTTCTGTTGGACAGCTGCTGTGGAATTCCTTGACAAATGAGCGAAAACCTTTGAAGACTTTATGATGAATGAAGTTTTGCAAAGCTCACAATTTTCCCTTCGGCCCTGCAGATCATGCCCAATCATTGTGAAATGATTCTACAGGTCTTGCAATAACAACAACAACAACAACAACAACAACAACAACAACAACAACAACAACAATAATACTTGTTCTCATTTGGAAACCAGGCACCTCTTCCTCAGGAAGAACAAAACCGTCTAACTAAGGAAATAAAATAATTGAAACAAAGAATAACTGAGCATCTAGAACAGCACAAACACAACAGAATAAGGCTGCCTGCATTGAAGCTTGTTCCAAAGAAACAGCTAGCACAAGCATTTAAAGATGCAAATACTGCAATATCAAGTATAAGCACCAATTCACTGCAAGAAACAAACCAACTAATGTACAGCACAGCTGCAGTTATTACTGAATACCTGGGATGCAAAATCAACAAAGAAGAAAAACAAACAAACAGTGCACCAGAAAAATGGAAGATTGGACTAGAAAATAAGATCAGCAAGTTAAGATCATATGCAAGCAAGCTAGAACAGATGAAAGAAAAGAAGCTGAAGAACAAGAAGACCAAAGAAGACCAAATCAAAAAATACCACTTAGAAACAAGAAAGATCAAGGAAGCACTGGAAATAATAAAGCAACAAATAACAGCTATAGTCAGGAAAATCAGTAGATATGAAGCTCGAATTGCAAACTATAGGCAGAACCTCCAATTTCAATCCAATCAGAAACGTTTCTACCAGTCCATCAGTGGAGAAACTGCAATGAATCAGTCAGTACCTGACAAGGAAGAAACAGTGCAGTTCTGGAAGCAGATATGGGATAACCCAAAGAAATACAAGGATGTGGCTTGGTTAAAAGAGGTGGATGCAAATAAAACAGAAGTTGAAATGAAAGAACTAGTAATAACAACAAAAATGGTAGAAAAAAAGAGCAAGGATAATCAAAAATTGGTCAGCACCAGGTGAAGATGAACTGCATGGGTTTTGGTTGAAACATCTAACTGTTATACACCCACTAATTGCCAAGCAGTTCAACAATGTACTACAAGGAGGAGAAATTGAAAAGTGGCTAACAACTGGGAAAACCTACCTAATAATGAAAAATCCAGCAAAAGGGGCAACACCACACAACTACAGGCCAATTACCTGCTTACCAACAACTTTCAAATTACTAACGGGTGTGGTAGCTGATGCAGTACAACAGCATCTAGCTGAAAACAATCTCTTTCCACCTGAGCAGAAAGGAAACCGCCCCAATAGCAGAGGAAAAAAAAGATCAACTCCTAATAGACAAAATGATCTTGGAAAATTGCAAGAAAAGGAAGACCAACCTGAATGTGGCATGGATTGACTACAAAAAGGCATTTGACTCTCTGCCACATGACTGGATAATCAAGTGCCTAGAAATAACAGGAGTCAGTAGAAACATCAGAAAATTTGTGCAAAGATCGATGGCACAATGGAAGACACAGTTGCAGATCAATGGTGAGAGACTGGAGGAGGTTAATATCAAGAGAGGAATATTTCAAGGAGATTCATTATCACCATTATTATTTGTTATTGCACTGTTTCCCCTGTCAACCATACTGAATAACTCAGGACATGGCTATCAAACATCAAAAACATCTGCCAGACTATCCCACATCCTTTACATGGATGATCTGAAGTTGTATGGAAAAACATCATCTGAAATAGAATCACTGTTCAGCACTGTCCATATATATAGCCAAGATATTGCAATGGAGTTTGGCTTGGACAAATGTGCCACACTTACTATCAAACAAGGAAAAATAGTGAAAACTGAAGGAATCAAGATGCCCCACGAAAATAACATTAAGAGTCTGGATGAGGAAGATTACTACAAATACTTGGGTATCCTTCACGCTGACAACATCAAGCACACTGAAGTCAAGAAAAAACATTAGAAGTGAATACATCAAGAGAGTGAAGAAGATCTTAAAGTCCAAACTCTATGGAGGAAATACCATAAAGCAATCAACACCTGGGCAATTCAAGTCATTAGATACACAGCTGGAATAGTGGACTGGACTCAAGCAGAACTAAAAGCAATGGATAGGAAGACTAGAAAAATAATGACAATGAATCATGCCCTTCAGCAATGCAGTGACATTGACAGACTTTATCTACCAAGGCAAATAGGTGGGTGTGGAATGCTGCAAGTACATCAGATGGTTGAAGAAGAAAAAAATGGCTTTGGAAGAATATCTGAAGAACAATGAAGATGCACTGAAATTAGTATATCAGGAAGGTTTACTGACTACTGGAGAGACCAAACTGGCCTACAAGAAAGACCAAATGAAGAACAGAATAGAGGCATGGGAAGACAAGGCACTACATGGCCAATACGTTAAAAAAATAGCTGGAAAAGCAGATAATAACAAGACCTCACAATGTCTAAGAGCAGGAAAATTGAAGAAAGAGACCAAGGGACTAATTCTGGCTGCACAAGACCAAGCCTTAAGGACAAATGCATATAAAGTCAAAATTGAGAAGACAGCAACAGATAGTAAGTGCCGCCTATGCAAAGAAGCTGAAGAAACAGTGGACCACCTGGTAAGCTGCTGCAAGAAGATCGCACAGACTGACTACAAGCAGCGGCATGACAAAGTAGCAACAATGGTGCATTGGAAGATCTGCAAGAAATATCATTTGCCTGTAAGCAAGAACTGGTGGGATCATAAAATAGAGAAAGTCATAGAAAATGATAAAATTAAACTGCTCTGGGACTTCAGAATTCAAACAGACAAGCACCTGCAACATAACACCCTGGACTTAACAATTGTCGATAAGAAAGACAAAAAAAAAAGTCTGGATAGTGGACGTGGCAGTGCCTGGAGACAGCAGAATAGACGAGAAAGAACTGGAGAAGATAACAAAATACAAAGACCTACAAATAGAAATAGAAAGACTGTGGCAAAAGCAAGCAAGGGCAGTACCAATAGTAATAGGCGCCTTGGGTGCAATCCCAAAACAACTGGAACACCACTTGAACACCATTGGCATTGACAAATTCACCATTAGTCAATTGCAAAAGGCGGCCTTACTAGGAACTGCCTCCATCCTGCGACAATATCTGTAATAATATCAAACATCCACATCTGCCGATCCCAGGTCCTTGGTAAGGATTCAATAAGTAGACAAAATGCCAAATCCAGTCTGAACATCTGGCTGACTGTGCAATGATCCATAATAATAATAACAATAGAAATCTATACTTCATTGTAAGAATGACACCCAAACGCGTGACAAAATTAATGTCAGGGGTGGCTAAACATGATAATAGTTTCTACCCTTAATTATATTCTGTAAATTGTGACTGCCTGATATGTAGTTAAGCTCACCTGCTTGGAATACCTCTCCTATGTTCATCTTTAGGATTTGCTGTTTAAGATTTATGGCAAAAATTGTCTAAAGTGATTACTTGGTAAAAGGAGCTTATAAGTGTATATAGAACATTAGAACAAGCCAATGAGAATACTCTGGATGTTTGCAAGCAGGTTATCGACACATTTTAACACTGTAAGGGCTCCCACATTAGAGATGCAAAAATCCAGATGACAGTTCAATGGCAGGGAAGAAATATAGTCACTAAAAATCAATCAACTTGATAGAACTGAGAACAAAACGGAGCGATTTTATGCAAAACGTGTATTTCACCATTAGGTTATGACTGTGCTTTATATAATGTTGTTTGGAAAGGGCATAAAAGCTTTTTTGGGGGGGCACTTTACAGGCTCTGGCATGTACAAAAAAAACCCCCAATTTTTAGAGTATAAAAAAATAAAAATGAATTTTCATTCCCAGCTTGGATTGTGAATGAGGCAGTTCTCAGATCTCAGAAATGTGGGTCACATGCAAACCCAGATGGCAAAATAAAAGTTGGCTTAACCAAAGTTTGCAAGATGTTCTGCATCACTCATTCTCTCTCTCAGCTCAGCTTGGAAGAAGAAGAGGCTGTAAGGAAACAGAAGTAAATAAAACTTATAAAAGATGGATGAAATTAGAACAGGTCTTCAGGCTTTGCCTGGCAGGAGAAAATGAAGGCAGTTTCCAAAATATCTGAAGGTTACTAAGATGGAGAAAATTGCCTTAAATACTGTAGCTCATTAGTGCATTTAAAAAAAAGGAAAAAAAAGAAATATGCAGGCATCATAAACTTTAGGTCTTTTTGCCATCTAGACTGCAGTTGCAAATATGAAAGCCAGGTACACACTATTCCTTCATCTGCTAGCGTATTTGATGGCTTTAACGAAAACACATTTCCTTCTTCCATTACAAGTTTACTATAGGGGAACCACATCCTGACCTTGTATTATGTTTATGTCCCCTATTGCGTGTCCGGGGATCGTCCAGATGGGAATCTTTTCGTGTAGTAGGTACTGATATTTCTTCCAGACCCACAACAGCGGGGTTCTCAGTGGGTTCTCCCTGAAGCTCTTGTCCACCTTCTTGTCATACACTAGGTATGCATGCCAGCCATATAGTAAACCATGCCCTTCAACATTCAGTACTCTGTCATTCGTTATATTAATCCAGTCACTCAGCGCCACCAGCGCCGCAGCATAGTAATATAACTTCAAATTGGGCATTTTTAAACCACCTCTCTTCCTTGTATCCTTGATGATTTTTAATTTAACCCTCGGTTTCTTGCCATCCCAAATAAATCTGTTAATGCCCTTCTGCCATTCGTCCAAGTCCACATCCTTTTTGAGTATAGGTAGCATTTGAAAGAGAAATAGAAATTTTGGCAATACGTTCATTTTTACTGCCGCTATCCTGCCCAGCAGAGACAGTTGTAATGTTTTCCACCTGACCAGATCTGTTTGTATCTTGTTCCACAGCACCTCGTAATTATTTTTATATAATTTCCCATTTGTAGCTTCTATCTCCACTCCTAAGTATTTAACTTTCTTAACTATTTCACAGCCCGTTATTCTTTCTAAGTCCTGTTTTGAGTTGTTATCTAAATTTTTAACTAGCATCTTCGTCTTAGATATATTTACTTTGAAGCCTGATACCCTACCATAGTCCTTCATTATCTCCATCAATCTCCTAGCTGATTGTGCTGGTTGAGCCATTGTCACCAGCAGGTCATCCGCGAAGGCACATAGTCTGTAGTCCTGTTGTCTAATCCGTATGCCTTTTATGTCATCTGCCGCTCTTATCTTGTTCAGTAGAATCTCCAGCGTTAAAACAAACAGCAAGGGGGATAGCGGACATCCCTGTCTAGTACCTTTCTCTATGTTAAATGAGTCTGTTAAGTCCCCATTCACAATGATCTGGCCTGTTTGTTTCTGGTAAATTGCCAGTATGGAATTAATAAACTGTTCTCCCATTTTCATCCCCCCAATCAGTTTTATCAGAAATGGCCAATTCAATCTATCGAAGGCTTTTTCTGCATCTACAAACATGAGAGTAGCGGGCACCTGGTTATGCCTGTCCAAATACTCTATTATATTAAGAAGTTGTCTTACATTAGTTTTCATCTGACGTCCTTGTATAAATCCAGTTTGGTCCGGGTGAATTATTTTTTGTAACACTGTCATTAATCTGTTAGCCAAGATTTTAGCAAAGATTTTGTAATCCGTGTTCAATAGCGAGATGGGTCTGTAGTTTTCTGGTTGAGCATTGTCTTTTCCCTCTTTAGGGATTAGAGAGATGTAGGCTGTTTTCCACGACGGTGGAACTTGACCACCTTCTTGTATGTTGACAAATAGCTCTCTAAGGGGTTCTATCATTTCCTCTCGGAGATACTTGTAGTAGGTCGCTGTTAACCCATCCGTCCCGGGCGATTTTCCCTTTTTCAGTTGTTTAATCACTGAAAGTATTTCCTCTTGTGTGATCAATGCATTCAGACTATGTCTTTGTTCATCGGTGATTATCAATAACTTTTCATTTTGCAGAAACTTATCTATCTCCTTGTCTTGTGTCTTTTCTTCAGCGTATAACTTGGAGTAGAATTCTGTAAAAGCTTTCTTGATCATTTCCTGTTGAAACTCTTCCTTTCCTTTATACTCTTATCTTTTCAATTATGTGGGATTTTTGCTTCTTCCTTAATATGTAAGCCAGCCACCGACCAGGTTTATTGGAATTACGGAATGTCCTATGCGTCTACAAATTTAAAATGATTGTATTAAGCCAGCAGTTCTCAACCTTGGTTCTCAACCCATTTGGGGTCGCACGACGATTTCGCGGGGGTCGCCGGACACCGCGGGCCGCCATTTTGTTTTTGTTTTTTTGTTTTTTTATTTTTTTATATTTTTTATTTTTTTTTAATTTTTTTAAATTTTTTTTGCACACGCGCCGCGCATGCGGAGATCCGACCGTTGCGCCGAAAAAAAAAATTAAAAAAAAATAAAAAAAATAAAAAAAATAAAAAAAAATAAAAAAAAACCCAAAATGGCAGCCGCGATGGGCGGATCTGTGCATGCGTGGCGTGTGTGACAGGCCAATCCGTGCATGCACAGATCCACCTGTCATGCTGAAAAAAAAATAAAAAAAAATTAAAAAAAATTAAAAAAAATTAAAAAAAATCAAAAAAACAAAAACAAAATGGCGGCCGCGATGGGGAGATCCGCGCATGTGCGGCACACGCGACGGGCTGATCCGCGCATGCACAGATCCGCCCATCACGGCCGCCATTTTGTTTTTGTTTTTTTTTATTTTTTTAAAAAAAAAATTTTAAATTTTTTTTTCGGCGCGCACGCATGTACGCGCGCGCGTCCGGATCACGGTCGTGGCGCACATGGGCGGGGCAAGTGGGGTCTCAACCTGAGAAAGGTTGAGAACCACTGTATTGAGCTGAATGGCTTTAACTTGAAATTTTTTTTTCTCTTTGTTTACATGTACAAATGGATATCTAATAATAAAAAATGTTTAAAAAAAGAGGATTTAAAAGAAAAGAAAAATATTATGCTTCCTGGTTGTTTCTAAGAAAAAAAATCTTAACTTGGTCCTTTGTGTCTAAGGAGATTCTCAGTCATCCAGATCATGCTTGTCCCAAAAGTCCTTTCTCAAATGGCAGCTGGACTTCCTTGGTTTTTCCTTGAAGGCGTTTTGCTTCTCATCCAAGAAGCTTCTTCAGTTCGGACTGAAGGGTACCCCTCAGTAAGTTAGAACCGAAGAAGCTTCTTGGATGAGAAACATATAAGAAACAGTTGCTAGAATTCCAATATCTTCCAATATCCCAGGGGCTGCCCCAAAGAAGAAGGAGTCAAGCTGTTCTCCAAAGCACCCGAAGGCAGGAGAAGAAGCAACAGATGGAAACTAAGCAAGGAGAGAAGAAACCTAGAACTAAGGAGAAATTTCCTGACAGTGAGAACAATTAACCAGTGGAACAACCTGCCTCCAGAAGCAGTGGATGCTCCAACACTGGAAGTTTTTAAGAAGAAACTGGGCAGCCATTTGTCCGAAATGGTATAGGGTTTCCTGCCTGAGCAGGGGGTTGGACTAGATGACCTCCAAGGTCCCTTCCAACTTTTCCATTATTATTATTATTATTATTATTATTATTATTATTATTATTATTATTATTATTATTATTATTATTATTATTATTATTATTATTATTATTATGTGAAACGTCTTCAGGGAAAAACCAAGAAAGTCCAGTTGTCTTTTGTGCAAGCACCTTTTGATGTGCAGGTTCTAAGGTTTTGCTTGATAGAGAAATACAGGAAACCAGAAGTTGCCTTCAAGTTTACGTGTTTATTCAGCTGAATAGAGACGGGCTTCTGTACAAAAGACAAAAAGCCTCAAATAGCAAAGAAAGCTTATTTTTTATAGTCACTTTGATTACATAAGCAATTCACCCAGCTAAGCTGGCACACGTGAGATTAAGACTTCGCCCTTTAAGGCTGGCACACTATAGATATGAAAGCAGAAGTAGCTAGAATGTTCTCTCATGGGAGTATCCCTCAAGACCATATGTTCAGTCTTGGGTGTTGTGGGTGTTTCCCCAAGATGCCAGATGTTCTTGGGTGGGTTTAGAACACCTAAAAGCTGGCCCTGCCCCTGCTCCACCCCCTGCCCCGCCTGCTCCTCCCCCACCCCGTTCCCTGCCCCACCTGCCCACAGGGCCACTCACCGCCTCCAGGCCCACTGCAAATCGCCCAGGCAGCCCAGCAGTGCCATGGTGGCCACACCCTCTGTTTGCACCCCACAGCATCAACTATGCATGATGGAGCATGAGGGCAGAGTCTTGTCTACGCTGCCTGGCTGCCATGTCCTTGGCTGTGTTGTTCCATGTGGGCCACGCTCAGGGGTGACTCTCCTCCAGGGGGTTGCTGGTGAGGCAAGGGTCATGGAGGGAGGCGAGGCTGGGGCAACAGCACATGTGACCACAGAGAGGGCTCCGAGTGCCGCCTCTGGCACACGTGCCATAGGTTTGCCACCACTGGTTTAGAACATTGCGTGTTTCTTTGCTGTCCTTTCGTGACCCTGCATTCATAGGTCTACAAGTGACCAGAGACAGAGGGGCCATCTGTATATTGATACTGTCCCCTAAGTCCTGGTCATCAATCCAGGGCTTGGTCCTCTGTGTTTCTGGTTCTGCATTTGGGCTTTAAAATTTCTTGCCCACGTAGTATGATACCAGCATGCTGCCCAATTTCAGAGATAACTGTTGTTCCTTCAAAACAAGTAACTCCAGATCTCCAACGGAAGGCTACCCCACCACATTCCACTGGGATTACTATATTTTCTTATCTTTGTTTTTTCTGAGATGAAGGGAAAGGATATTGCTGGCTAAACAACAAGAGGGATTTTGCTCATAATTTAAAATCTGGCCCGAAAGGGTATAGGGCTGTGGTGGCGAACCTATGGCACGTGTGCCACAGGTGGGACGCAGAGCCCTCTCTATGGGCACGCACGCTGTCGCCCCAGTCCTAGGCCTTCCACTGGGTTTTATAAAACCTTTTCGCTTTAGGCTTCCACCACCGTGCACACACACAAAA
>JARGCV010000853.1:130000-162500 GCA_034064705.1 Bothrops alternatus
TGTTTCCGCTATGTAACGGCAAAAGCATCTGGAGTGAAAATCTTTTCTCCAAAAACTTTAGAATTACAAAATATAAATAATAAGATGAAGAGGAGGAGGCAGCTCTACAAAACACTAATAACTTTGCTTTGATTTATACAAACAAAAAGACCAAAACACCTCCTCACCAACAATGAACACCCAGACATGCAGAGATTAACATAAGGATTAATTCTAGACAAACAAACAAGCAGTAAATAATATTACAATTAAGAAAATCTCTCTCTCTCCAGTATCTGTCTATCTATATAATTTGTCTGTCTGTCTGTCTATCTATCTATCTCTTATCTATCTCTCTGATCTATCTGTCTATCTGTCTGTCTGTCTGTCTGTCTCTTATATCTCTCTCTGGTCTGTCTGTCTATCTATCTATCTATCTATCTATCTATCTATCTATCTATCTATCTATCTATCTATCTATCTATCTATCTATCTATCTCCTATCTCTCTTTCTGATCTATCTGTATATCTGTCTATCTATCTATCTGTCTGTCTGTCTGTCTGTCTGTCTCTTATCTCTCTATCTATCTATCTATCTATCTATCTATCTATCTATCTATCTATCTATCTATCTATCTATCTATCTATCTATCTATCTATCTATCTATCTATCTGTCCAAATACTAGACCAACAACCTAACACTAAGCAACACTCTAATCAAAGAAGCCCCAAGAAAACTCCTGCCAGTGTTGGACCAGCAAGCCACCAGTATATAAACAGAGAGCACACCCTACTCACTTCTAGCACTGGTGATTATAGTCTACCTGGGTCATGAAATGTGTGCAGGAAATAACCAAGCTCATAGAACACCCAGGACCCTTCAGCTCAATCTGAGCTATAAATATTCTCTTCTAAACAAGCCTCTTGTATATAAACAGAGATCAAACTCCAGCCCCTTGTAACACTAAAGATATTATCTAATTAGATAACGAAACATCTTCAAGAAAACAATCAGACTTAGAGAGCCCCACGGGCCCTACAGTTCTCCTTCTCCTCCTTTCCTGAAACCCCACTTCCTTCTAACAATGATGATGTTATCTGCTCAGGCAATGAAACATCTGGAAGAAAACATCCAAGCTCAGAGAACACCAAGGGCCTTGCAGTTCAACCTTGAGCTTCAAATGTTCTTTCCTATGGTGACTTTCCCTCTCTCCTCTCCAAGCCAGATTTCAAGGTGACTAACTTGCTCATCTAGTTAAGAGATGGCGATTCTCAATTTTTTTTCTTATGCCGGAATGAAGGTAACACCATATCTACATATTTCTCATTGTTTGCTGAGAAGTTGATGATCTGGGTTTTTCCCCTTGCCTGGAAAATCAAATTCAGAAGCAAGAATTTAACATCCCTAGCCAAGTTCCTCCCCATGTTTTTTTTTTTTTTTAGTTTTCTGATCAGAACGCTTCTCCACTTACCGAGGAGAAGACCTCGGTTGTATGGGGCAAATTGGAAGTCGCTTGAAATAGTCCCCCATGGACGTGGGTCTCTGAAATAAAGAGTTTGCACTTATTCTCATTGAGTTGCATAAACTTGAGGAAAACTCACTTCCCCAAAATGGCTTGACCTACACCTGCCAAATTCATTTCGTTGAAGTACCCTCCAGCAGAACTCCTGGAGTAAAGAATCAGTGATTACTAGGTCACATGATTCTCTCTGGAATATTTAGCTTTTGAAAAAAAAGCCATTAAGCTACCTGCTGACACCATCATTACCTACCCAGGACAGGAAGAAGTAATGTTAGAATTCGCCCTTGTGCCCAGGAGGACTCATCAGTGGGACCTAATCATGTTGGACTGGAAAAGATAGGTGGCAACATTTTTTTTTTAAAAGACTTCTCTGGTTAACGTTGAAGAGTTATCTGGGTTACGGTTTGCAAATGAAATTCTCCGTTTCATCCCACTTCTTAAATTGAAGGTTTGACAATCTGCTGCAGACAAATTAAATCTGAGCCTCTCTCCCATTCTCAGCCTCCCTGTTTTTTTTTTTTTCATATTATTATTTTGACTTTGGGGTAATTTCTGAACATGCCTTATCCTCTTGAATTATTTTAAGGAGCGTTGCTCCATTAAGGAACTCTATTCAGCCTAGTTTGCATTCAAAATCTTTCCCCTTCTATGGAAACTTCATACAGGTTGCAGAAAAACAGTTCACTTACTAACTGTTTGAAGTCACAATGGCACTGAAAAAACTGACTTATGACCATTTTTCACACTTCCGACCATGGCAGCATCCTCATGCTCACGTGAGTTACATTCAGATGCTTGACAACTGGTTCATATTTATGACCTGGCAAATAGATGGGGAAGAAATGGAGGTAATGACAGATTTTATCTTCCTGGGCTCCAAGATCACCGCAGATGGGGACTGCAGCCAAGAAATTAAAAGACGCTTGCTCCTGGGGAGGAAAGCTATGGCACATTTCGACAGCATACTAAAAAGCAGAGACATCACCCTGCCAACAAAAGTACGTATAGTCGAGGCCATGGTTTTCCCAGTTGCAATGTATGGCTGTGAAATATGGACCATAAGAAAGGCTGAGCGCCAAAGAATGGAGGCCTTTGAACTCTGGTGCTGGGGAAGACTCCTGCGAGTCCCCTGGACTGCAAGGCAATCAAACCGGTCAGTCCTAGAGGAGATCAACCCTGACTGCTCTTTAGAAGGCCAGATCCTGAAGTTGAACCTCAAGTACTTTGGCCACCTAATGAGAAGGAAGGACTCACTGGAGAAGGGCCTAATTCTTGGAAAGATGGAGGGCACTAGAAGAAGGGGATGACAGAGAACGAGGTGGCTGGATGGAGTCACTGAAGCAGTAGGCGTGAGCTTAAATGGACTCCAGTAGATGGTAGAGGACAGGAAAACCTGGAGGAACATTGTCCATGGGGTCACAATGGGTCGGACACGACTTTGCAACTAACAACAACAACCCAATTCCTGCAACTGTTCATTGTATGTCTTAGCCTCCAGCCTCAAGCCATCTTTTGTGACCTTCTGACAAGCACGTTCAGTGGGGATTCACAGATTCATTTAACAACACGTTACTAATTTAACAATAGCAGTGATTAACAAATGTGGCAAGAAAAGTCGTAAAATGGGGCAAAACTGACTTAGCAAATTTCTCACTTAGCCACATAAATTCTGGGCTCTGTTGTGGTTATCATTCGAGGACTATGTGCATTGAAACAACATCTCTCCATTTCAGTTTTGTATCTTATAGGTCCTGTTCATGAGGCATCCTTTCCTTCAAGCAATTACAGATGGCTATATTCTGATAGCACCCAATTATGGAAGATTTGGCCGGTCAACCATGAACCATCTTGATGCACTTTTCCAACTGCAAGATGAAAGGTTGGGCAACTCTTCCTTTTTATTTATAGAATCAAAGGGCTGGAAGGGAACTTGGAGGTCTTCTAGTCCAAGACCCTGGCCAAAGCAGGAGTTCTCATACCATCCCAGACAAATGGTTCTACAATATTTCCTTGAAAACCTCCCATGATGGAGCATCCACAACTCCAGGAGCCAAACTGTTCCACTGCTTAATAATTCCTATTGTCAGGAAATTCCTCCTTAGTTCCAGGTTGGATTGCCCTCTGAGGACTTTCTATCCATTGCTTCTTGTCCTGTAGTCACTTGCCTTGGAGAATTAATCAAGGCCCTCTTCCCTGGGACAGTCCTTCAAGTATTGGAAGATGCTATCATGCCTATCCTGAGTCTTCTCTTTGTTCAGTTAAACAAACCTAGTTCCCTGAACTATACATTGTACAGTTTAGCCTCCAGACCCCTGATGATCTTTGTTGTTCTTCTCTGCACTCTTTCTACAGTCTCAGCATCATTTTTATGGTGACCAGAACTGACCACATTCCAAATGTGGCTCGCTAATGTGGTATAGAATGATGTTCTTCTTCTTCTTCTTCTTCTTCTTCTTCTTCTTCTTCTTCTTCTTCTTCTTCTTCTTCTTCTTCTTCTTCTTCTTCTTCTTCTTCTTCTTCTTCTTCTTCTTCTTCTTCTTCTTCTTCTTCTTCTTCTTCTTCTTCTTCTTCTTCTTCTTCTTCTTCTTCTTCTTCTTCTTCTTCTTCTTCTTCTTCTTCTTCTTCTTCTTCTTCTTCTTCGTCATCTTCTTCTTCGTCTTCTTCTTCCTCCTCCTCCTCCTCCTCCTCCCTCCTCCTCCTCCTCTCTCTTCTCTAGGATCTTGGCATGTTTAGCCTACAGAGACTGAAGGAAAAGGTCTAGCAGTGCTCAAATATCATATGAAGCTTGTCACACAGACAAATAAGTGACCCTTATCTTTGAGGACAAAAGCAGAACTAGTAGGTTAAAACTACAAGAAAGGAAGTTCAGGCTAGATGTCAGGAACACGTTCCCAACTGTACAAGGAGTCAGCTAGCAACAGGCTATTTCCTGAAGCTGTGACTTCTCCTTTGCTGGAGAAGGAGAACAGAAGTCAGGCTTAACTGTGTGACTCCTGCACTAAGTAAGGAGTCCAAGGAAGCTGATTTGGAAGGAGATTGAGAACAGACCAAAGGAAACATTTCTGCATGTCACATGTAATTAACCTGTAGAATTTTTTTTATCAGTAGCTGCAGGGATGGAGTTAACTTGGGTGGCTTTAAAGGGGGGTTGGATAAATCCATATAGAGGGCAGATTTGTTAGGGGCTATAAATTCTGAAGAATCCATGTTATCTCTGTGTTGGGAACATCATGGCTTCAGATACCAGTTGCAGAGGTGGAAGAGTGGGACAGATTGTGGGTCCCTTTCTGTCTTGCAAACCATGTAGTAGTAACTGAATTAAAAATGCCTCTAATCCAATAGGACAATTTTTTTGTCTGTGTTCTTATCTTTAAGTGGGGAATTAAAATGCATCTTCATTGTATAGGTAGTCCTTGACTTACAACAGTTTGTTTACTGACTGCTATAGATGAAACAGATGAAACTCTTCAAAAGAACTTTGAGGCATTGTTTACCTTAAAAATCTTTTATTCGAGTAGCATAATATCGGCACTACATAATCGAAGCCAAAACTGAATTCCCCTCCCCTGGGCACATAGTATCAAAGCACAATTCCCTCCTCCAATTAACAGTCATAAATCACAATCCCCAATTAGCTTGAAGCGCAGGCTTCTTCTCCAGTTCTCCAGTCCGTCAATTCTTTATCATCTCTGGGCTCAATGACCTTGATTCTCACGCTAAGTTTATTGTTGTTATGTCTAGCTGGACTCTCGTTCACATCCCCCCTCCCAACATCATCTAACTCTAAAAGCAAAATGTAAAAGATGGCTACATTTCCATTTGTTGTCAATGCAAAAACATTGCATTGACAACAAATTTATGGCACTGGACCAGGATACTTACGGGACCATCTTCTGCCACATACTTCCCTATGACCGATGAGAGCGCACAGGGTTGGCCTCCTCCGGGTCCTGTCAGTGAAACAATGTCGTCTGGCGGGTCCTAGGGGGAGGGCCTTCTCTGTTGTGGCGCCCACCCTCTGGAACCTACTGCCCCTTGAAGTCCGCGCTTCTCCCACCCTCCCGGCCTTCTGAAAGAATCTTAAAACCTATCTTTGCCGGCAGGTCTGGGGATGATTGTGGATTGCTGTTTGAATGATGTATGTGTGTTGGGTTTTTTATTTTTAAATATTTCTCTGATTTGGACTTAGACTGTGACCGATGTTATATATATGTTGTAAGCCGCTGTGAGTCTTCGGAGAGGAGTGGCATGTAAGTCCAAATAATAAATAAACAAATAAATAAATAAATAAATCCAATGTTAGCAGCGTCGACAATAACGTTATAACAGCACTGAAAAAAAAATGACCTGGGATTGTTTTTCACACTTACGACTGTGACAGCTTCCCCATGGTCATGCGATCAAAATTCAGACTCATATTTATGATATATTGCAGTATATATGACCATTGCAGCATCCTGTGGTCACATGATCAAAATCCAGAGGCCTGGCAACTGACTCATATTTATTTTATTTTTTTTAAATATATTTTTATTGTTTTTTTTTTTAAATTTTACAGAAGAAAAAAATTAGTCAAATCAAATCATAGTATTAAAATAAACAATCATCCATAAACAAAACATAAATACATTGTTCAATACATCTAATACTAATAACTCAACTGAAAATAATCATCCCAAACAATTAACATCACTGCTCGGCACCCCCACCACCACAACCCTATCCTTCCCCCCTCACTTACCAACTAACTACCTACCTACCTCCCTCCTTCTCTTCTTTCTTCATCCTTCTCTATCTCCATCCTACTCTTCCCCCTTCTTATCAACTTCCACTTACATCAGCCTTCACTCCTCCTTCCTCTTTTCCAACAGATGTGGTGCCCAGAGGCCACCTGAGCAACCCCTTAATAACAGTAATTACATATATTCTTCCACCAACCCCAATTACAGTTGAGAAAACATCATATATAAAATTATAAACCCTCCCTAACCCTCCCCCCCGACTTCCCAGAGTGAGTACAGGGTACAACAAAAGAAAACCCCACTACATCAAACAAAATTATTATATAATCCTAACAAGAATTTTAAACTATATACTATATACACTCTCTAAATCAATTCAATCCATTAAACAAAACAAACAACTCATCTTGTTAAGAATAATAATTATCATTTACATCTAAACCATCAATCTAAGTCAAATCTTAAATCACTTCAATCCATTGAGAGGTTATATAAAATCACCCAAATCATCAAGTTTAATATATACCATTCTTTTTTTTAAAAAAAAAATAAACAAATAATATCAATAACAATAAATCCCTCAATTCAAAAAGAAAAATTATGTTCTTAATCAATTTAATATATCTTAATATATCTTAATATATCTTCATTTAAACATCCTCTCTTACAACTTACTTATAAAATTGATCTTTAATTCAACCCATAGTCTTAGATTGGCCTTAATTCCTTTCATTTAATTATAAATTATTATCAATCGACTTCTGGGCTCTCTCATCTGTCAAATAAACCTCCATAACAAATACAGTCTATTTATTCCATTTCTAACTTACATTCCTTCAACTTTATCCAATCACTTAATGCTTATCTATCTCATCAATAAATCAATCTAATGTCAAACCTAGATCATCAAAACAAATACATTCTTCATCAATTTAATTATATCAACCATTAATCATCTTCTCTTACATCTTACATTAAGGACATCTTACGTCCTTAATTCAGTCCATAATTTTAGATTACCCATAATTCCTTACATACAATTTTAAATTTCATTTCTTCAGACGAATTCTAGGTTTTTTTTTTAACCAAGTAAACCTCCATAACGAGGCCTCCCATCCAAATAATAAGTCTCTCTTCTTTATTTCTTCAGTCCCATAAATAAGTTGCTTCTTAAACTGAATCAATGTCTCTTTTTTCTCAATTAAATCCTCTTCTTGCTGCTTAACTAAAGAAAAAAATAGCCGTCCTTTCCTTTCTTGAAACAAATCCTCTTCCTCTCCATAAATAAACTGTTCATCAAGCAGGATCCATTTCCCTTTATAGTCTTTATTCTCAGAACTATCTTCTTCTTTTTCCTGTTGTTCTTCTAGTTTATATTGTATTATAAAATGCTCAGCAGTCAGTTGTAAATCAGTTTCATTTGGGAGAAAGATTCTAGTTAATTGTTCTTGCTCTTCTTCTTGTTTAGATTGTATTATAAATTGTTCAGCAGTCGGTTGTAAATCAATTTCATTTGGAAAAAGAAATTTAGTTAATATTTCTGTAAAAGTTTCTTTCAATATTGCTCCGCCGGCGCCGCCAGGGTCTCCTCTGTGAGACTCCGTTCTCTGGGTTTATAAAGCCGCAAAAAACAGCGCACACCAGCTGTTTTTCGTGGTGAAAAATCCCCTCTCCGGGCAAAGGAGAGGTGTAGAGCATCGGGAGCAAGGTTGAGCTCCTCTTAAATCCCTGGGAAAGAAGTTTTCAGGGATCAAGAGTGAGCTCCCTAAAGCTCCGGAGGACGCTCCTGCCCAGAGACGCTTCTGTCATCAGACAGAGAAAGACGCCGCGACCACTTCTGCTTTTTTAAAATACAACACAGGAGAGATTGTAAGCAGACTGAGTGAATACAGGAGTTCTTAATGGATTGCAAGTATTTTTTTTATTGTTTTTCTGGCTATATATTTCTAACGTCTACAATCAACATAATGCTTTCAAGATGGCGTATAGCTTTCACTGTTTTCATTGTTAGGGAAAGTGCTGGAAAGTGAAAGTGAATTCTTTACTTTTTTCTCTCTTCCTGTTCTCGTAAGCGAAGTCAGAGAGACGGCTGTGATTGTCTTAAAGTTAAAATGGAGTGGAATTTACAGTTAAATGCTGAACCTATTCTGGACTGTATTGAGAAATTTCATGAAGAAAGGCTTGAAATAGTGAAGAGTTTTACGCAAGAGTTTAAAACTGACTCATATTTATGACGGTTACAGTATCCCGAGGTCACGCGAACCCCGTTTGCAACCTTCCGACGATAAAGGCAACGAGGAAGCCAGTTCACTTAACCGCTGTGTAACTAACTTAACAACCCTAGTGATTCACTTAACAACTGTGGCAAGAAAAGTCCGCAACTGGAGCAAAACTCACTCAATGAAATGTCTTGTTTAGCAACGGAAATTTTGAACTCAGTTGCTTATAAACTCTATTCAAGCCTAAAGCTGGGTCGGCATTTATTTATTTATTTATTTTATTTATTTTCCGATTTCTATACCGCCCCTCTCCCGAAGGACAGCACAAAATTAAAAAAAAACATAGCAATATACAAAAATTAAAATAATTAAGAATAAATTAAACAATTTGGCCATAAATCCCATTTAAAACCCAATACATTGTATATCTTAAAAATGACTCAATCCCCTAAAACAATTTTAACCTTGCTGGAACCGGAGCTTCTATACCAGGCCGGCCTGTCGAAAAAGGAATGTTTTCAATTCCCGACGGAAGGTACGTAAATCCGTCATCGTACGGAGTTCGGGGGGGAGCTCGTTCCGAAGTGTAGGAGCTCCCACAGAGAAGGCTCTCCCCCTGGGGGTCGCCAGCCGACATTGTCTGGCCGACGGCACCCTGAGGAGACCCTCTCTGTGGGAGCGTACCGGACGGCGGGAGGTATTTGCTGGCAGAAGGCGGTCCTGTAAGGCATTATTACATTAGTAACTTTACGGCTCAGTTTATTCAATGTGGTGATAAAATATTCCCTTCTGGGGGGGATACACGCATACACACACACAGTCCATGCTTTAAGAGGGGGTAATAAATCTTAGTATGAAGAAAAGAACAATAAACAAGAGATCTTGAGTGTCAGCAGCCATTCCATTCTGCAGGTGAAGGCTGCCACCTCATTTCTGAGGCCTCCGTTTACAATTAATTCTTCTTACCATGGAAGGCGATTCTAAAAGAATGTCGCTCTTCCTATTTTGTCACTCTGACTCTCCAGAGCACAGCTCAAAATGACCATTGGCTCTCTAATCAAGACAGACTGTGGCCTGCAAGTGTAACTTTCCCAGCTGACAATCTTTTTGCTTTGAGAAGTTGCATCCTTTAGCTGTACTTTCAAGGTACCTGCTTTGATACGTATTTCTGCTTTCCAATTACTCTTTTTATAAAATGAAAATCAAGCTGTAGGTATATTCATTGACTAATACTCCTTCCTTCCCTTCCATTTGCCTTCCTTTCTTCTCTTCCATCTCCCTTCCTTTTTTCTTTTCCATTTCCCTCCCTCCCTTTCCCTTCCATTTTCCTTCCTTCCTTCCTTCCTTCCTTCCTTCTTTCCTTCCTTCCTTCCTTCCTTCCTTCCTTCCTTCCTTCCTTCCTTCCTTCTTTCCTTCCCTTTCTCCCTTTCTCCCTCCCTTCCTTCCAACAGTTTTTATCCCCAAACATAAAACATCAGTGCTCCTAAATAAACAATAAAACTAAAAAAAAAATGTCACATTATAACAGGGAAAAATAGCTGATGGTAGAATTTGAGCCTTAACAGAAAGATGTTCTACATCTACCCTTGGTGATTGAAGTTTGCAGACGGGGAAGCTGGGGTGGGGGTGGGGTGGTGATTCAAGTGAAATTCAGAAATATCTTTTATCAATGCCAATCCTCCTCCTCCTTCTTTCCCCCCTCCTCCATTGCTCCATCCTCCTCCTCCTCCTCCTCCTTCTCAGCATCATCTTTTTTCACGTCCTCCTCCTTTTAATTTAGCAGATTGCGTTATGATGCCATACCATTTGTTTAAATTCTAAGCTAATGGGTTATGGAAACAAAAAAAAGTGAATTATTTTGGTAACCATGATGCTGAAGAAAAAGATATATTTTTTTACAAAAAAAAGAAGTAAAAACATTCAAGGTTGTCTAAATTCAACCTTTTCCCTCATCTTTTTCTCTGCTTTAATTTGGCCATATCAGCTGCTGAATCATAAACAGAGTCTTTTCACAGGCACTTGTTAATTTCATTCATATTTTTGGCAGTCATGGAAAGGGCTTCAGAGCACTTAACTAGACTAAATTGTACATTCCCATTCAGGCCCAGAAACTATTACAGTAACATCTTTATATGAGATTTGGAAGCCAGAACTGTCAGGTTAAAGGGAAACGGATGGCTTAATGGATTTCCCAGTCTGCCCTCCAAATATATCTCTGCATTTATGTTCCAAAAATATTTCTTAAAATGTGTATTTATTTATTCCTCGGTGTTTGTAAAAGCTTCTTCGAAGAAATCTGTAAGGCTCTCTAATCGTTTACTTGTTTTGTGCTGTTATTATAAGTTTCAATTCAGAAAACGGAATATTAACCTTTTTTATTATGAACCCTGCCATGTTTTTCTTCTTCCTCCCATTTATTGGTTGAAAAAGAAAGAAAGTAGAAGAAGATGTGTAAGACATATTTTAGAAAACATATTCTGGGGATCACCAACTCAATCTTAGAGATTACAAACTAAAAAGAAATATCCTTCCTTGCTCCTTTCCCCATTTCCTTCCTTCCTTCCTTCCTTCCTTCCTTCCTTCCTTCCTTCCTCCCTCCCTTCCTCTCTCTCATCTTCCTCCCTCCCTCCCTTGCTCTTTTCCCCATTTCCTTCCTTCCTCTCTCTCATCTTCCTCCCTCCCTCGCTTCTTTCCCCATTTCCTTCCTTCCTTCCTTCCTCTCTCTCAACTTCCTCCCTCCCTCCCTTGCTCCTTTCCCCATTTCCTTCCTTTTTTCCTTCCTTCCTTCCTTCCTTCCTTCCTTCCTTCCTTCCTTCCTTCCCTCCTTCCTATTTTCTATCCATCCTTCCTTCCTTCCTTCCTTCCTCTCTCTCATCTTCCTCCCTCCCTCCCTTGCTCCTTTCCCCATTTCCTTCCTTCCTTCCTTCCTTCCTTCCTTCCTTCCTTCCTTCCTCTCTCTCATCTTCCTCCCTCCCTCGCTCCTTTCCCCATTTTCTTCCTTCCTTCCTTCCTCTCTCTCATCTTCCTCCCTCCCTCCCTTGCTCCTTTCCCCATTTCCTTCCTTTCCTTCCTTTTTTCCTTCCTTCCTTCCTTCCTTCCTTCCTCTCTCTCATCTTCCTCCCTCCCTCCCTTGCTCCTTTCCCCATTTCCTTCCTTTCCTTCCTTTTTTTCTTCCTTCCTTCCTTCCCTCCTTCCCTCCTTCCTTCCTTCCTTCCTTCCTTCCCTCCTTCCTTCTTTCTATCCTTCCTTCCTTCCTTCCTTCCTTCCTTCCTTCCTTCCTTCCTTCCTTCCTTCCTTCCTTCCTTCCTTCTTTCCTTCCTTCCTTCCTCCCAATCTCTTTTTAAAAACCTCTAGTGACGGAGCAACTCATAAGTTCTGGAAGCAAGCCATTCCACTGATTGTTCTCACTGTCTGGAAATCTCCCCTTAGTTATACGTTGGCTCTCTCTTTAATGATCTTCCACTCATTACTTCTTGTCCTATCCTCAGAGGCTTTGGAGAATAGGCCAACCCCTTCTTTTCTGTGACAGCCCTTCAAATATTGGAAGACTGCTATTGTGTCACCCCTACTCTTGCTCCTTATTCCCACAACAGTTCATTATATCCCCCTAATCGCCTTTGTTGCTGTCCTCAGAACTCTTTCTGTAGTCTCGACATCTAGTCTTAACATCTCGAAAGAACGGGATGGGTATGTTCTAAATGTGGTCTAACCACTGCAGTATAAGGTGGCACTGTCACTTCATATGATCTTGAGACTATCCCTCTGTTGATAGAGATAGCATCTACAGACCACACTGGCCATTTTGGCAACAGCTGCACACTACTGGGTCATTTTTAAGTGCTTGTCCATTAGCCCTCTTAGAGCCCTCCCACAGTTACGGCTATTCATCCACATATGCAACACAAGTTTCATTATTTAGCTTCTTTTCTGGGTGTATAGTTAACAAGTAGGCTGGTTTGGTCGCTCAACAGTGAGACACTGGTGAAGTGGGCATAGCAGCGCCTGCATTTTCTGTGTCACATGAGTAAAGTACATCTTCCTTCCCCTGTCCTGACCACTTTCTATAGAGGGACGATTGAAAGCATTCTGTCATGTTGCATTACAGTCTGGTTTGGAAGTATCACTGTTTCAGACAGGAAGGCAGTGCAGAGAGTGGTGAGGATGGCATAAAAGATTATTGGCAGCTCACTTCCTTCTATACAGGACATGGCATACAAGTGTTACTTGAGAAAGTTCCGCAGGATTGTCTGGGATACTACAGATCCTCTTCACTTCCCGTTTTCCTTGTTGCTTGCTGGGAGGGGGCTTCGTGGTATCTATAACAGAACATCCAGATTCAGTCATAGTTCAGTTCCATGCAGTATTAACCTTAACTCTAAAGCTTCATCTTTCTGCTCTGTATTCAAGATGGACAGTGATTAATATTTATATGTATTTATATGTAAGAGTGTAAGTGTACATTTGTTCTATATAGCAGGGATCCCCAACTTTTTTGAGTTGGCGGCCCAGTGGGAAAGGAAGGGGCAGGCACCTTTAAGCACCCATGAGCACACATGCAAATGTGGCCACACACACGTGTGTATTGTTGGAGAATTTTAATTTCTCTGTTGGTGAAAATAAATCAGAAGCTCTCACAGTTGACTGCATTTAGCTGATTCCAATAAATTTCTTTATATTCATATCAAAATATTTACAATACCATACATTCTTCTTTACAGCAACACAGCTCAATGAAGACTTCTTACAGAGAGATACAGAGACAAACCTGAGACTGGAAAAATTCAGCTTCTAACTCAATACCTGTTTGCACAGACTCAGTAGCACTTTCTTCACATTGGCTGACTGAGTTACCACATGACTCTTCCTACTCATGAATATTCCAACATGTATGAATGGGGCCGCGAGCAAGTGCACAGTGCTTGCGGTGACACAAATGCCCACATGATGCTCACAGCATGATGCTCCTGGCTGTGCTACTGCCTATGCGATGCTCATGGTGATGCTAGCATGAGGGGGGTAGTGCATGCACTGGCCAGATATTTATGTGGCCTGGTGGCTAAGAGGCCACAGCCTGGTAATGGGCCATGGCCCACAGGTTGGGAACCTGTGGTATATAGTATGTTTTTAGGGTGTGTTATGTATGTGTACACTTTTCAGAACAGGAAACAGAATTCCATTTTTAATGTGTGCCAGTGCCCCCACAGTAAAAAATGACAATAAACTTTATCTTATCTTATATGTAACAAAAGTTTCATTATTTAGCTTCAGTTACTCCATCTGCACATTTGATGTGGAATCAAAATGGAAGTAATATAGAAACGGACATATTAAAATAGTTCACCACAAAGTCTTAAGAACTAACCAAGGAGAGAAGCAACCTAGAACTAAAAAGAAAATCCTTAATGGTTAGAGCAGGGGTAGGCAACCTTGGCTCTTTTATGACTCGTGGACTTCAACTCCCAGAATTCCTGAGCCAGCATGGCTCAGCCTGGAAACCTCTCCCTTTCCCCTCAGTGTGGCTGGCTCAGGAATTCTGGCAGTTGAAGTCCATGAGTCATAAAAGAGCCAAGGTTGACTCCCTCTTCTTTGTGGCAGGCCCTCAGATACTGGAAGGCTGCTATCCTGTCACCCCTTGTCCTTCTCTTCATTAGACTAGACCAGGAGTAGGCAACCTTGGCTCTTTTATGACTCGTGGACTTCAACTCCCAGAATTCCTGAGCCAGCATGGCTCAGCTTGGAAACCTCTCCCTTTCCCCTCAGCATGGCTGGCTCATGAATTCTGGGAGTTGAAGTCCACGAGTCATAAAAGAGCCAAGGTTGCCTACCCCTGGGTTAGAGCAATCAACCAATGGAGTAGCTTGCTTTCTGAAGTTGTGGGTGCTCCATCACTAGTGGCTTTCAAAACGAAACTGAACAATCATGTTGAAATGGTAAAGGGTCTCCTGCTTAAGCTGGGAGTTGGATTTCGAAGACCTCCAAGGTGTCTTCTAACTCTATTATTCTGTGTTATATTATGTGTATGTGTGTCTTACACATAAACTAAGTATAGATGTACACACATATTGATGTAGATTCTGTCCTCCTAACCCTTCATAGGACCTCACGTATCTCTATCTGTATGTTTGTAATTATTTATCAGTATCTATTTTTTTCCTTTAGGATCTGTGTGCTGTATTTAATATGTGTTTTGGGGTGCCTGTGTTTGTGTATGTCTACCTTAAATCTTCGTGCTTTGTGTATGTCTTCTATGTTAGAATAGTTGACATGCAAACAAAGGGAAAATAGCACAGAGACAATCATGCCAGCTGAAGCTATTTGCAGAACAAGCAATTACAGAAGGCAATTAGGTGAGACTCAAGATCTCAGCCTACAGTAGCTTGCAGAAAATCTTGTGTATTGTTATTTGTAAATACAGAAATGCTTCTGTGAAAGAAAGCAGATAATGTCACAAACCCACAAACCCTCCGTGAAGATAATTGCACTGAGCTCATTTCAAAAGCCAGCAAATTTGATATTAAGTCCTTAATGACTGCAGATTGTAAGTTTTATGTACAGAGCAGGCATAAGTTCATCCAAATCTGAAGAGATTCCATCAAGGGTTTATTTATTAAATGGTTGAGGTAAATGTACTTAACATTTTGTGTTCAAACACATCACTTTCTGGCCAGATCTGGAATGCAAATTTAGGCTGAAAATCTATCTTGTTCCTAAATCCATAATGACATAAGAGGACCAGCAAAGACCTTTTGGATCATTGACTATTAAATCTTGACTACTACAGTGGACTCTACATAGGGATGTCCTGGAAAAATATACAGAAGCTTTGTTTGATTCAAAATGTGACAGCCTGCATGGTTTTGTGTAAATCTAGATTTGCACATGTGTCACCTTTCTTAAGGAATTGCATTGGTTGCCAATTTGCTTCTAGGTGCAATTCAAGATGCTGGTTGATCCCTTTCAAACCCTACATGTTTTGGAACCAGGTTATTTAATGGACCATCTTTTTACCAGTTATATCTACCCAACCCAGGGCCTACAAAATGGTGAGTACATTTACCTCAACCATTCAATAAAGAAACCCTTGATGGAATCTCTACACATTTGGATGAACTTATGCCTGCTCTGTACATAAAACTTACAATCTGCAGACATCAGGTGAGGAGTGAAGAGGCAGGGGATGTTATGGGTCTTCTTTCTGAAGGAGGTCCACCTGGGAGGGCCAAGAAGAAGGGCCTTCTCCATGGTAACTCCCTCCCCATGGAACATCATCCCTACAGCATCACAGTCTGGTTTGGAAGCATCACTGCTTCAGACAGGAAGGTGGTGCAGAGAGTGGTGAGAATGGCCAAAAAGATCATTGGCAGCTCCCTCCCTCCCATCCAGGACATAGCACAGAAGCGCTGCTTGAGCAGGGTCCATAAGATTATCTGGGACACGACACATCCTCTTCATGATCTTTTTTTTTTTTTAATAATTTTTTATTAAATTTTTTAAAAACTTTTAACAATTATAACATAATGACCTATTAACTCAACTGAAAACAAACAAATTACATAATAGAAATAAACAATACAAATAGCTGCTCGGAACCCCCCTCCACAACACCCTCCACCAGCCCACTCCTCTTGTATTTTCGCTCCTCCAGCTCGCCATCCAAAACGCTAACTAAAATTCTACCGAGCATCCTACAAAAGTTATCTAATCCCTAAGCCCCCAACTACAGTTGAGAAACATAAAGTAATGTATATTATCTCCCTCCCCCCTCCCCCCCCAGGCTTCCCAGAATGAATACAGGGTAAAAACACAAGAAACCCCACTAAACTACTATGTTAAACTATTTAACTATATATCAAATCTAACTCTTTCAACTGATATTTCTTTTGCATATAATCAATCCATTTCTTCCAGTCCATCAAAAACATTTCATTTGAGTGGTTCTTCAGGTATGCCGAAATCTTGGCCATCTCCGCAAGATGGGTAACTTTTAATGTCCATTCTTCAATAGATGGTATTTCAGATGACTTCCAATATTGTCCCACCAACAGTCTTGCAGCAGTAGTCAAGTTCAAAATCAACTTAGTCTCTATGGTGGAACAGTCCTTTGTAATACCCAACAAAAACAACTGTGGTACAAACTCAATACGCTTTTTCAAGATATTTTGAAGAATCCACCATATTTTTATCCAAAAAGCCTTAATTTTTTTACAAGACCACCAAATGTGAAAGTAAGTAGCGTCCATAGAGTCACATCTCCAACATTTGGGTTGCAAATTTGGATACATAAACGATAATTTTTTTGGATCTAAATGCCATCTGTAAAACATTTTATAAAAATTTTCTCTTAGATGCTGAGCTTGTGTAAATTTAACATTTTTCACCCATATTCTTTTCCAAATTTCCATCGTAATTGGGTGACCAAAATTACCTTCCCACTTAATCATACAATCTTTAATTAATTCAGTTCCAGAGTCAATTTCAATTAAAGCATCATATATTCTTTTAATATGCATCCTTCTTTGATCTCTAATTTGTATAATTAATTTTTCATCATCCTTTAAAGAAAAACCCATCTTGACATCTTTTTGCCATCTGGCTTGAAGTTGTGCGTGATAAAACCAATTATGAGCTATACCTTCCTCCCTTAATCTATCTAATGATTTCAGTTCTAGGCTATTCCCTTCTTTATTCAAAAGTTTATCATAGGGTACCACGTCTTGAATTTGTTGTATACCTACGCTCTGTATTGCGTGTCTGGGAACTGTCCATAAAGGAATTTTGCCATTTAACTTATAATAATACTTTTTCCAGACACGCAAGACAGAGTTTCTTATTATATGCTCTTTAAAACCCCTATCCAATTTTTTATCATAAACTAAATACGCGTGGAGCCCGTATACTAACCCATATCCTTCTATATTTAATATTCTTTCATTTGTTAGATTAATCCAATCACTTATAGCCACTAGAACTGCTGCATAGTAATATAATTTAAAATTAGGCACTTTCAAACCACCTCTCTCTCTTGTGTCTTGAATAATTTTAAATTTGACCCTTGGTTTCTTGCCATCCCAAATGAATTTGTTTATACCTTTCTGCCATTCTTCAAGATTTCCATCCTTTTTAAGTATTGGTAACATTTGAAATAAAAATAAGAATTTCGGCAATACATTCATTTTGATAGCGGCTATTCTGCCCAACATAGATAATTGTAATTTTTTCCAATTCTCCAGTTCTTTTTGTACTTTACACCATAAGAGTTCATAATTATTCTTATATAATTTACCATTTGAAGCTTCTATATAAATTCCTAAATATTTAACTTTTTTAACTATCTCGCATCCCGTTATTCTTTCCAAATCTTGTTTTAATTTATTATCAAAATTTTTAACCAACATCTTTGTCTTGGATAAATTTAGTTTGAAACCTAAAACTTTTCCATAATTTCGAATAATTTCCATTAAACTCTGAGCCGATTGTATTGGCTGAGTTAGCGTCACAAGTAAATCGTCTGCAAAGGCACATAATCTATAATCATGTTGTCTAATTTGTACCCCCCTTAATTCCTCTGATGCTCTAATCCTATTCAATAGTACCTCTAAAGTTAAAACAAACAATAAGGGGGATAAGGGACAACCCTGCCTAGTACCCTTTTCTATATTAAATAAATCTGTTAATTGTCCATTCACTATAATCTGTCCTGTTTGTTTCTGATATATAGCTGATATAGAATTAATAAACTGGTCCCCCATTCCCATCCTTACCACAAGCCTTTGCAGAAATGTCCAATTCAGTCTATCAAAAGCTTTTTCTGCATCTAAAAACATTAAAACAGCCGGTACTTGGATATGTTTATCCAAATATTCCAATATGTTAACAAGTTGTCTAACATTGGTTTTCATCTGTCTCCCTTGTAAAAAACCAGTTTGATCCGGGTGAATCCTCTGTGTCAAAACTGACATTAATCTATTAGCCAAAATTTTTGCAAAAATCTTATAATCCGTATTCAACAAAGAAATAGGTCTAAAATTTTCTACTTGAACATTATCTTTGCCCTCTTTAGGAATCAAGCATACATTAGCCGTTTTCCAGGAGGGTGGAACCCGACCACCCTCTTGTATATTCACAAATAACTCCCTCATATGTTCCACCATTTCCTCCTGTAAACACCTATAATAAATCGTGGTAAAACCATCAGTTCCTGGAGATTTTCCCAATTTCAATTGCTTAATTGAATCAATAATTTCTTCTGGCTTAATCAAAGCATTTAATCTATCTCTTTGTTCCAAAGTAATTTCCGAAACATTTTGGTTTTGTAAAAAGGCATCTATCTCTTTCTCTTGAACTTTTTCTTCAGCATACAATTTGGTGTAGAACTCTAGAAAAGCCTTCTTAATAGTTTCTTGATGAAATACTTCTTGCCCTTTATATTCAACCTTCTCAATTAAACGGGATTTTTGTTTTTTCCTTAATGTATAAGCCAGCCATCTGCCAGGTTTATTAGCATTAAAAATGTATTATGTTTAGCATATTGTATATTCCTGGCAACCTGATCGGTCATCAAAATATCAAATTGTTTCCGTAAAACCTTTATCCCTTCTTTAATATTACTATCATCTGGTTTATCTATTAATAATAACTCTTTCTTTCTTATTTCCGCTTCTAAAACTCGCCTCTTTTCCTCCTGTTTACGTCTATGCCTAACATTCAGTTCAATTAATATTCCACGCATGTGGGCCTTACTAGAGTCCCACACCACTTCTATTGGTAAACCTACATTCTTATTTAACCTAAAAAATTCCTTGATAGCCTTTTTACATTCTTGCACATACATTTCATAATTAAACAAATTTTCATTAAGTCTCCAGGATCTGCTTAAAAATTGGCCAGACCTTAATTCCATCATAACTGGATTGTGGTCAGACAATACATTAGGTAAGATTTTAACTTTCTTTAAATTTAACATAAAATCACTAGTAGTTAAAATAAAATCAATTCTAGAAAATGATTGATGTCTGTCAGAGAAAAAAGTAAACTCTTGATCCCTACCATGTCTTTCTCTCCAAATATCTAACAAATTAAAATCATCTTTAATATCAAAGAAAGATTTAGGTAAAATTGAACGCGATTGAGAAACTAATGAAATCTTTTTCTTATCCAAACCAGCATCAAGGATTCCATTCCAGTCTCCCATTAAAATACAAGATCTATAGTCCAACTCTAATAACTTTTTGTGTAATGATTTATAAAACATGCCTTGTTTTTGGTTTGGAGCATATATACCCATCAAGAGAACTTTCTTCCCATCCAGTAAAATTTCTATAGCTAAAAATCTACCTTGATTATCTGCTTCTATTAACTTAGCTTTTATGTTATTTTTAACATAAATAACAATTCCATTTTTTTTATCTGAAGATGATGCCACAAAGTGTGTACCCAGCTTATTATTAATCAAATATTTCTGGTCTGAAAATCTAATGTGAGTTTCTTGTAGACAGATTACATCATTTTTACATTGCTTCAAATAATGAAATATCTTCTTCCTTTTTTGTGGAGAATTTAAACCGTTGACATTCCACGTCAAATACTTATTTGACATGGCCTTTACGTGAAAGCTTCTGCAAAGACCATTCCACTTCTTCCTGCCTCTTTGGTCTTGCTCCCATGGCTTCCATAGATGTCAGATCAGTTTGCTTGGTTTGAGTTGGTTGTATTTTTTCTCTTTGTTCAGTAGCCTTAGTAGATTCACGTACACGCCTTGGATCTTTAGGCTTGTCTAGTGCCAAAGGTTGAAAAATATCAATTGACTGCACTGGTTGTTCAACTGCTTTATCCAAAAGAACCGATGAAATTAGTCGAGGTTGTTGAAGTTCCGCAGATTGCAATAATTCTAAATCTTTAACCAACATTGCCCCTTTAGGTTTTGGGGAAGTGGATCTATCAGCCATCAATATATTCTCAAAAAAATCTTTCGCTTTAGCTACAGTAAACAAACGGTATCTTTTATTTTTGAAAAGTAAAGAAAGTCCAGTTGGTACCTCCCATCTATATTGTATTTCTCTTCTTTTAAGCTCCTCCGTCAAAAAGGCATAATCTTTCCTTGATCTCAACATCTTAGGAGGTATCTCTTTCAAAACCTGTACATCTTGACCAGCAACACTCAATTGTTTATTATAGGCTATAGATAGAACCCAATTTCTATATTTTCTTGTATTAAAATATATCACAATATCTCTAGGCAAATTCCTTTGTGCTGCAATACGTGAGTTCACTCTGAACAATCGTTCAATCTGCCAGGCCACATTCTCAACTGAGTCATCCAAAAATTTTGCTAGAGCTTCAGAAAGAATTTTTCTTAAATCTTCTTGGTTCTCATTTAATACATCTCTAAATCCCCTAATTCTAACCGCAAACTGCATCTGATGATATTGTGTCAAAGTAGCTTGATCTTGTACATCGCTTCTAATTTCTTCTAATTTTTCTTCAAAATGTTGCTCAGCATTCTCTAATTTCTCTTCAACAACAATAGTATAGTCCCAGACACCTTTAATAGCGTCTACAATATCTTCTCTCATCTCCTGATTAGAGGCTTCTATCATAGCTTTAAAGTCTTTTTTCTGCTCAACCATCTTTTCCTCTATTTTCACATCAAATTTATCTTCCAATTTATCAAACCTATCATTAAAAAAGGATATTACATCTGTTAAAGCAGACTGTAGATCTTTCATTGTAAGCATTTGTGAGGACTGTGCAGGCTCTTGAGATTCTAAAGGAGCAGACTGTGATTTAACAAGCTGTCCTGGAGAGGGCATAGCCGCCTTAGCAGCTGCCTTTTGTCTTGTAGTCATAATTGAAACAAAGAAAGGGAAACTAAAAAAAAAGAAAAAGTTTTTCCACTTCCGCCCTTCTCAAGTTCTTTTAAAAATCCAATTATTTTATAGTTTAGTAAATAAATCAATAAATGAATCAAGTCCAAATAGTCTCTCAAACAGGTCTTCAGAAGAAAAGAAAAAAAGTTCCGTTTCAATTTCTCAGCGGAATAAACACTTTCATCTTTCACTTTCACTCAGCAGAGAAAGCAAACGCCATCTTAAAAAGGTTATATTGATTCAAAAAAGTTTGTAGATACAAAGGCAGAAACAAAGTAACAATATACTTGCGATACTCAAAAGACTCCTGTATCCATTCCGTCTGAATAAAGCCCTTATTATTCTTCCTGAAAGAACAGAGGCGGTTGCGACGTCTAATTCTGTCAGCCGACAGAAGCGTTTCTGAACAGGAGCTTTTCAAGTGCCTGGGGAGCACACCTTCTCTGCCCCTGAAAATTTATTCCAGGGGTCTTGGAAGGGCTCAACCCGGCTCTTGATGCTCTACTCCCCTTCTTTGCCCGAAGGGGAGTTTTTTTCGCCGCAACAAACAGCTGATGAGCGCTGTTGTTGACGGCTATACTGATTCAGAGACCGGAGCCTCACGTTAGAGGCTCCATCGACGCCGGCGGAGCCACCGGAAGCTCACATCCTCTTCATGATCTGTTTTCCTTGTTACCTTCTGGGAGGAGGCTTCATGGTATCCATAGCAAAACATCCAGATTCAGCCAGAGTTTCATTCCATACAGCATTATCCTTGCGAACTCTCAAGCTTCCTCCTTCCATTATATATTCAAGATGGACAGTATTTAATATTTATTTGCTACATATATGTAAGAGTGTGGGTCTATATATATGTTGTTCATAGTATGTTTAGGTGTGTGTCATATATGTGTCTCACTTTGAGAGCGGGCAACTAAATTTCATTTTTTGATGTGTGCTGTTGTGCCCACAGTAAAAAAAAATGACAATAAAGGTTATCTTATCTTATAAGATTAACCCCCACCTTGACTTCTTTCAAAAGGTCCCAAAGATATGGTTTTACCAATGTACCTGGGGACACCAAAGTGATACGGAGCCCACCCAGTGATTAGCTTGATTGTTAACACCAGGGGATGAGGGTTTATTGCCTTTTTATTAGCATTTTATCTGTGTAAGCCACATGGAGTCACCATGAGTGAGTTGGGTGCCCACATACATTTTCTCAATAAATAAATAATAATGCTATTAAGCATTTCATCTCCAACTTGTAGGACTTTTGAAGCACTATATATTCATACAGATATGCAGAAATTGAGCAGATGCTCTTAAGCTGAATGGTCTAGAGCAGGGGTTTCAAACTGCTGGCCCAAGGGCTGGATGAGTCATGTGGAAGTTGTGCCAACCCCAGCTCCGGCAAGGGGAAAAAACTCATGATACATCGCAGCATGTCACATGACGCAACGAATTTGACACCCGGGGTCTAGAGGACTTCAAGATAGACCAAGTTATATATAGACTGATTTTTCAAAGAAATGGGGAAGGAGGAGGAGGAGGAGGAGGAGGAGGACAACTCAGAAAAGACATAGTCTGACAGTGAAATAGGTTGCCTGGAGAGGTGATAGACTCTCCATCATTGCATATGCTTAAGCAGAGGCTAAACTGCCATCTGTTCAGGAGGCTTAAATTTAGATTTTTGCACTGTTCAAGAAGCTTGCCTCTGTGGTCTTAGTGCCCATTTTCCCAACTATAAAAGTCTATAATCTGCCTGAACTAATCTTTCGCAGTATGACATCTTGAAGAAAAAGAAGCACTGTCTCATATGTGTGCAGCTACCAACAAAGGCAACACAGTCTTAGGATGCATTAACAGAGGGATAGAATCCAGATCACATGAAGTGTTAATAACCTACTTTATAAGGCCTTGATATTTGGAATACTGCATCCAGTTTTCATTGTTGCAATGTAAAAAAAGACATTGAGACTCTGGAAATAGTGCAGAGAAGATCAACAAAGATGATCAGGGGACTGGAGGCTAAAACATACAGAGAACAGTTGCTGGAATTGGGTATGTCTAGTTTAATGAAAAGAAGGACAAGGGGTGACATGATAGCAGTGTTCCAGTATTTCAGGGGTTGCCACAAAGAAGAGGAGGTCAACCTATTCTCCAAAACACCTGAATGCAAGACAAGAAGCAACAGATGGAAACTAACAAAAGAGAGAAGCTACCTAGAACTAAGGAGAAATTTCCTGACTGTTAGAACAATTAATCAGTGGAACAACCTGCCTCCAGAAGTTGTGAATGTTCCAACACTGGAAGTTTTTAAGAAGAGATTGGACACCCATTGGACTGAAATGATATAGTGTTTCCTGCCTGAGCAGGGGGATGGATTAGAAGACTCCCAAAATCTCTTCCAACTTTGTTATTCTACTAAATAAAATCATTGTACTACCTATACATGTATGGCTTATATCACCCCAAAACCTGAAGTTTATATCTAAAATATCCCTTAGGGCAGTGGTTCTCAACCTTTTTCAGGTTGAGACCCCACTTGCGCCACCCATGCGCGGCACGACCCCGATATGCGCATGCGCAGCACGTGCGTGACGAAAAAAAACAAAAAAACCCAAAAAAAAACAAAATGGCGGACTGCGACAGCCTGATCCGCGCATGCGTGGTGCGCACGTGACAAAAAAACAACAACAAAATGGCACACCGCGACGGCCCGATCCGCGCATGTACGGCGCGCACGCGACGGCTTGAACTGCGCATGCGCGGCGCGCGCACGACAAAAAAAACAACAACAAAAAAAACAAAAACAAAATAGCGGACCGCGGTGTCTGGTGACCTCCGCGAAACAGTTGTTTGACCCCAAATGGGGTCGCGACCCATAGGTTGAGAATCGCTGCCTTAGGGCAACCTTCCTTCCCAAGTTCCTTTAAATTAAAGATTCTACCAATTGAGTGGAGATTTGCTGAATATTAAATGGTACATGTTAAAGTCATAGAGCAATGGAGAACTTTGGTGTTTGATGTTTAAGAGCATTTCAAACTACACGTAGTCCTCACCATATGACCTGCAATTTTCTGTTGCTAAGTGAAAAAAAATGGCATGTGAATTTTGCCCCATTTTACAATCTTTCTTGCCACAGTTGTTCAGTGAATACTTGCATCTGTTAAGTTAGCGACATGACTGTTAAGTGAATCTGGCTTCCCCACTGACTTTGCTTGTCAGAGCATCACAAAAGATGATCACATGACCCTGGGACAACCGTCATCAATACATGTGTCAGGGAATTGCGCAGCGGGTGTCCAAATGAAGTCAGAGGCTCTGACACAAACTTGTAGTTTTGCACAACATAAATGTATTTTCACATCTACATTTACAGCAGACAAGATAGTCAGGAACACACTAACATTGTGAGGTAAATCTGGCAGCATACAGAGCAGACAGAAGAAAAAGGTGGGAAAAGGGGAAACTCCCCCTTTACATCCACAGCAACCAATCATAACGTAGATTCCCTAAGCTGCCAACACTCATTAACCAATCAACTACAAGTGTATGTTCTGGCCTATTATACACTTTATACTAGTCTCAGAGACACTGACACAAACTTGTAGTTTTACACAAAATAAATGTATTTAACATTGACATTTACAGCAGAGAAGATAATCAGGAACACACATTGTGAGGTAAATCATGGAGCATACAGAGCAAACAGAAGAAAAAGGAGGGGAAAAGGGGAAACTCCCCCTTTACATCCACAACAACCAAGGATGTGTGTATATGTGTGTGGTTTTTACTTGTGTGTAGTGTGCACTGTGGGCAGCACTTAATTTCATTGTGAGCTACACAATGGCAATAAAGATATTCTATTCTACTCTACTCTACTCTACTCTACTCTACTCTACTCTACTCTACTCTACTCTACTCTACTCTACTCTAACTCTACTCTACTCTACTCTACTCTACTCTACTCTACTCTACTCTACTCTACTCTACTCTACTCTACTCTACTCTACTCCATTCCACTCCATTCCATTCCATTCCATTCCATTCCATATTTTCTATTCTATTCTATTCTATTCTATTCTATTCTATTCTATTCTATTCTATTCTATTCTATTCTATTCTATTCTATTCTCCATTCCCTTATTCTATTCTATTCTATTGCCTCAGGCGCCAGCACTCACCAACCAATAAACTACAACTTTGGGTTCTGGCCCATTATATACTCTATTGCTCCAGCTACTAAATTTAAATAGCTTAACAACATGCCAATTGCACATGTCTGAATTTTGATCACATGACCATGAGATGCTGCAATGGTCATAAATGTGAAAAACCACCATAAATCACTTTTTTAAGTGCCTCGAAACTTCAATCACTAAACAAACGGTCGCAAGCTGAGAACTGCATGCAAAACGCAACTGAAGAGTCTGATATTCTAACTTTGAACTTGCAAAGTCAAAAAAAAAAAAATTGTCACAATCACAATCAACTATTCCAAAACCAGACTGTCTTTGAAATAGGCCTGGTGTGTTGCTGTTCCTTCTATCTGTTTTTTTTTAAAAAAATGTCTTAATTGCTTTCAACGATAGCTTTAAAGGGTTGTTATTTTTACTGTAATAGCTTTATTTAAGTCTGATTTTAAAGCTGTAGTATAAACCATTCTGGGCTCTTCTAGAAAGGAGATTGGAATAGACATAACAGGAAGAAAAAAAATAACAACAGCCACAGCTCACTTGCAAAATAGACATTTAAAATTTTGTATTTAACATCTGAGTAGTAAAACTGGGCACTTTGCCATGTTGTACACTGGTGCAGTTATATCCTTTGCTTCTAATAAATATTACATTCTTGGGAGCCTGATGACGAAAATAGAACAACGTTACTTAGAGAAAGACAGAATAAGGGTGAACAAACAAGAATTCCTTATCATAGTGTTGATTGAAAGAAATGATTACACACTACCATTTTAATAGTGGAATGACGTCCTCTGTCATATCAGATGGACAAGTAGATTGGATTCCATCAAGAAAAAAGCCATATTATCATTACTGTTATTATTATTTCTACAGATTTCAAATAATGTTTATCTTGAGTGTGTTTTCTTCCTAAGTATAGCTGTCACTGAAACATTTGCTAAAATTCTTTATCGTAATGAGAAAGTGAGTTAGATTTTACTCATTTGCCTTGCTAGGGAAGAATAACATGCTAAATTATATTTCCACCCTTTGCTGGTGAGATGCTGGGACATGTGCCAAAAAGTTTCAGTATACAAGGGCCAAAACCTGATGACCTTCCTTCTTATACAAACTCTAATTGTTTAGATATTTGTACCTAGTGCTGTTGTTGTAGTTGTAAGCAAGCCTAAGTCTTGAATAAAGTCTTTGATGTCTTTGTCTGAAGGCTTTGTCCAGGGGTTGAAGTTCACCAGAACATCAGAGATAATTAGATTGGGTTAAGGGGGTCACAGTCCTGGAGAGACATAATTGCAGTTTTGGGAGATGATGGGAAAGATAACAGAACAGAATAATAGAGTTGAAGGGACCTTGGAGGTCTTCTAGTTGAACCCCCTGCTCAAGCAAAAGACCCTATACTATTTCAGACAAATGGCTTACTTGTGATGAAGCACCCACCTTCTGAAGGCAAGTTGTTCCACTAATAAATTGTTCTATCTGTCAGGAAATCTCTCCTTAGTTTTAGGTTACTTCTCTTGACTAGTTTCCATCTGTTACCTTCTTGTCCTGCCTTCAGGTACTTTGGAAAATAGGTTGACCTCCCGCCTTTCTTTGTGACAGCCCCTTAGATATTGGAACACTGCTATCTTGCCATTAATAGGCTTACACTTCCTTTTGCCTTTCAACATTTTTGCAATACTTATCATTGCTTTAAAACAACCAGAAAATGTGTAGTACCTTGGAGACTAGTATGGATTGGATTGTGCACTGTCAAGCATGAAGAAGAGAAGAGAAGAGAAGAGAAGAGAAGAGAAGAGAAGAGAAGAGAAGAGAAGAGAAGAGAAGAGAAGAGAAGAGAAGAGAAGAGAAGAGAAGAGAAGAGAAGAGAAGAGAAGAGAAGAGAAGAGAAGAGAAGAGAAGAGAAGAGAAGAGAAGAGAAGAGAACCATTGTTGTCTTTTTTATACTGTGGGCACAATGGCACACATCAAAAATGAAATTTAGTTGGTCGCTCTCAAAGTGAAACACATACATGACACACAGCTAAACATACTATGAACAACAAATGTATAGACCCACATCCCTACATATATGTAGCAAATAAATATTAAACATTGTCCGTCTTGAATATATAAGAGGGATTGGACTTAGATCATTTGTGGAAATGTAATGATTCCAGGCTGATTCCTTTCTTGACTCCACCTCCAGTCTCTGCCTGTTTTTTCCCCCCTACAGTAACAATAAAAAAACATGGGATAACCAGTCTGCTCTTCCACTGTGTACAATCAAAGGTTAGACAGCTGTCTGTTGAAGCCCGTTTAACTTGGACCCTTAAAGAGCAAACGGTCTCAGTGCTGTAAGTGGTCCTTTTCAAAGGATGATGCTATGTCATGATTGATTGATTGATGTATTGACTGATTTTTAAAATTTATTAGCTGCCCATCTTACCAGAAGGTACCTCTGGATGGCTTACAGTATTAAAAGATATGATGATGATGATGATGATGATAATAATAACAATAACAATAACAATAACAATAACAATAACAATAACAATAACAATAACAATAACAATAACAATAACAATAACAATAACAATAACAATAACAATAATAATAAAGTTGGAAGGGACCTTGGAGGTCATTGAGTCCAACCCCCTGCTCAGGCAGGTAATCCTATACCGTTTCGGACAAATGGCTGTCCAGTTTCTTCTTAAAAACTTCCAGTGTAGGAGCATTCACAACTTTTGGAGGCAGGTTGTTCCACTGATCAATTGTTCTGTCAGGAAATTGCTCCTTAGTTCTAGGTTGCTTCTCTCCTTGATTAGTTTCCATCTGTTGCTTCTTGTCCTGCCTTCAGGGGCTTTGGAGAATAGCTTGACTCCCTCTTCTTTGGGGCAGCCCCTGAGATACTGGAAGACTGCTGTCATGTCCCCCCTCGTCCTTCTGTTCATTAAACTAGACCTACCCAATTCCAGCAACTGTTCCTGATATGTTTTAGCCTCCAGTCCCCTAATCATCTTTGTTGCTCTTCTCTGAACTCTTTCTAGAGTCTCAACATCTTTTTTACATCATGGTGCCCCAAACTGCATGCAGGATTTCACATGTGGCCTTACCAAGGCATTGTAAAGTGGTATTAACACTTCATGTGATCTTGATTCTATCGCTCTGTTAATGCAGCCTAGCACTGTGTTGGCTTTTTTGGCAGCTGCAGCACACGGCTGGCTCCTATTTAAATGATTGTCCGCTAGGACTTATATAAAACTGTACAAAGCCTAATGATGGGAATGCAATACAATAAAAAAAAATCCAGATATCAACAGACCAAAATGATGTCAACAGAACAAAAACTTTTTTTTAAGGAACTACATTAGAGGAAACAAGCACAAAAGATGGTAGCCAGGGGGGAAGGAACAAAGCAGGTGCCTCAGGGCCTGTTCAATTAAAACCTATCAGCTTTGTTTTGTTGAAAAGGATCCTCATGATTGTAATTCAGGTTTACATTTGGTTTGTTACTGATCTACATCTCCTGGCATTTATGCTGGAGTGTGTAAAAGATTTGGAAGACATTGTCCATAAATAAGGTGACCAACTTTTTTACAATGAAAAGGAGGACACAAATAAATTGAAGAAAAAAATATCGTAAATAAAAGAAACATTTTATTCATTGAAACAATAATACAGAATACACTATAATATGATAAATGCATAATAAAACATTTGTAACAATAACATTTTATATTGTAATTATGCTTACATGCCACGCCCCCGCCCGCAGCCACCCCACCAGCACTGCTGCCCTGCCGTGTAGAGCGGGCTCCGTGGCTCCCAAAGCACCAGCTGTGCCGGCTCTGGCCCTGGAGTGCAGCCCGCCATCGACACACCCCGCCTGCAGCCGCCCTGCCAGCACCACCGCCCACCCTGTGCAGCCCCGTGTAGAGCAGGCCCCGTGGCTCCCACAGCCTGCCCCACCACCCCTGATACCCCCGCCCGTAGCAGCCCCTGCCTCTTGTGCCCGCAGCCATTATTGCCCTTGCAGAGCGGAAGATCAAGAGAAAGTTACCGTGGTGTCACCGCTCCTGTCTCCTCTAGTATCTTCGGGACTAACTAGGAGATGGTGTAGTTGGGTAGCAGGGAGGAGTGCAAAGTTCCTGCCAATTCGCCTTCGCTGCAGACAACTTACATGTGCAAAGTTTGCCGGCCAGGTGTTTTGGTGCACTCAGCAGCAATTCCTATTGGCTTTCGAAAGCCAGTAAGGGGAGTAGCACAGCTCATGCAAAAGTTGAAAAAAAAACCATCAAAAAAAGGTGCCGGAACACCGTTCTGAGCGTTCTATGAGGGGGAAAAAAAAGCCCTGCAGATTAGTCTTCAAATATCGAAAAGGAGGACATGTAGGAGGACACTTTTCGAGGGAGGACAGAACTCACAAAAGGAGGACTGTCCTCCCTAAAGGAGGACGGTTGGTCACCTTACCATAAGAAGACAACCAAAGGAGACCAAAGAATAGATGCAGCAGGAAACACTCCATAGAATCATAGCATCATAGCAATAGCCCTTAGACTTATATATCGCTTACAGTACTTTACAGCCCCTCTCTTAACAGTTTACTGAGTCTGCATATTGCCCCCCCCCCAACAATCTAGGCCCTCATTTTACCCACCTCAGAAGGATGGAAGCCTGAGTCAACCTTGAGCCTGGTGAGAATTGAACTGCTGGCAGTGAGCAGAACTAGCCTGCATTCTAACCACTACACCACCACGGCTTATAGAAAATTATCATAGAATGACAGAATCATAGCAATAGCACTTAGACCAGGGGTTCTCAACCTTGGCAACTTTAAGACTTGTGGACTTCAACTCCTAGAATTCCTCAGCCAGTTTTGCTGGCTAAGGAATTCTGGGAATTGAAGTCCACAAGTCTTAAAGTTGCCAAGGTTGAGAACCCCTGGATTAGACTTATATACCACCTCGCAGAGCTTTACAGCACTCTCCGAACCATTTACAAATGTCAATATATTGCCCCCAACCATCTGGGTTCTCATTTTATTTATTTATTTATTTATTTTTTAATTTTTTTTTTTATTAAGTATATATTTGTAAATGTAAACAAAGCAAAAATTCAAGTTGAATGCTATTCAACTTAATACAATCATTTTAAACTTGTAAACATTCTTCACTCGGTATATCAAGATTTAACTATAAGCAAGATACATTTTCTTTGATTGGTGTTTCTCTTGTATGTAGTCTATCCATTGTTTCCAGTCCAACATATATTTTTCATTTGAATGATCCTTCAAATATGCAGATATTTTAGCCATTTCTGCCAAATTTATAACTTTCAAAGTCCGTTCTTCAATAGATGGTATTTCTGGCTTCTTCCAGTATTGTCCCACCAGCAGTCTCGCTGCTGTAATCTGGTTCAAAATTAAGTTCGTCTCTACGGTGTTACAGTCTTTTATGATCCCTAGCAAAAACAACTGAGGTAGAAATTCAATACGCTTTTTCAAAATGGTTTGAAGTGTCCACCATATTTTTCTCCAGAAAGCTTTAATTTTTCTACAGGTCCACCATACATGAAAGTATGTAGCCTCCATACTTTCACATCTCCAACATTTAGGTTGGAGGTCAGGATAGATAAATGATAGTTTTTTCGGATCTAGGTGCCATCTATAAAACATTTTGTTCAATCTCGACTCCTAAGTATTTAACTTTCTTAACTATTCCACATCCCGTTATTCTTTCCAAGTCCTGTTTTGAGTTGTTATCTAAATTTTTAACTAACATCTTAGTCTTAGATATATTTACTTTGAAGCCTGATACCCTACCATAATCCTTAATTATCTCCATCAATCTCTTGGCTGATTGTGCTGGTTGAGTCAGTGTCACAAGCAAGTCATCCGCAAAGGCACATAGTCTGTAGTCCTTGGGAAGATGGACGACTGAGTCAACCTTTAGCCCTATCAGGATTGAACTCCAGGCTGTGGGCAGAGTTTGCCTGCAATGCTGCATTCTAAGTACGGTACCATTAAGGCTCCTTGAATCAAAGATTCATACGGGTGGGAAGGGACTTTGCAGGACTTCTACTCCAACCCTCTGCTCAAGCAGGAGACCCTATACCACTTCAGACAAATGGCTGTCCAGTCTCTTCTTAAAAATTTCCAGTGATGGAGCATCCACCTCTTATGGAGGCAAGCCCTTCCACTGAATAATTGTTCTCACTGTCAGGAAATTTCTCCTTAGTTCTAGGTTGAGTCTCTCCTTGATTGGTTTACAACCGTTGCTTCTTGTCATGCATTTGGGTGCTTTGGAGAGTAAATTTATGTCCTCTTCCCTATGGAAGGTGGCTATCATTTCTCCCTTACATTTCCCCTCTATTAGGCTAAACATACCTAGTTCCCTTATTTGTTCATCATATTGTAAAATTTAGCCTCCACGCCCCTGATTATCTTTGTTGCTCTTCTTTGCATTCTTTCTAGGATCTCAGGATCTTTTTTTTTTTAATCTCATAGAAACTAAAACTGGATGCATTATTCCAAGCGTGATCCTACTAGTGCAAAATAAAGCAATATTATCAAGTTTTTAAAAAATATCTGTAGCACACTGCTGGCTAGTACTTATGTATAATAATAATAATACTAATACTAATACTAATACTAATACTAATAATAATAATAATAATAATAATAATAATAATAATAATAATAATAATAAAGTAAGAAGGGACCTTGGAGGTCATCTAGTTCAACCCCCTGCTCAGGTACAAAACCCTATACCATTTCGGACAAATGGCTGTCCAGTCTCTTCTTAAAATCTTCCAGTGTTGGAGCATTCACTGTTTCTGGAGGCAGGTTGTTCCACTGATTAATTGTTCTAACTGTCAGGAAGTTTCTCCTTAGTTCTAGGTTGCTTTTCTCTTTGATTAGTTTCCATCTGTTGCTTCTTGTCCTGTCCTCAGGCACTTTGGAGAATAGCTTGACTCCCTCTTCTTTGGGGCAGCCCCTGAGATATTGGAAC
>JARGCV010000853.1:167500-200000 GCA_034064705.1 Bothrops alternatus
CTCGACTTACGACCGGTTGGGCAATCCTCGACTTACGACCGGTTGAGTAGTCCTCGACTTACGACCGGTTGGGTAGTCCTCGACTTACGACCGGTTGGGGGTCGCGGCATTAAAAAGGTTGAGAACCACTGCTCTAGCTCTTTTCTTGTCGGTTGATAATCTTTTAATAGTTTTAACTTTCTAATTATCTATACTGTCATTTATAATGCTGTAGGCACCCAGAGTCACTTGATAGGTGAGATGGGTAGCCTCTAAATGTAATAAATAAACAATCATAATAACAACAACCTGGATATAGAGTTCATTTTGATCTCAAAGGAGATTATTTCAAAAATGAAGAAGCTGCCCTGAGCAAGAGTTTTGCATCATGAGGCTGGACTATTATGTGTGAGTCACTGCAGAGGTTTTTTTTTTTTCCCCTTTCGTTCTTCAATAGATCATGAGATCTGGATAGGGTCCTTTTCTGTGGTCTGGATGACAGTTCAGAATTATTGTTTGAACTGGAGGCTGTCAGGAACAATCTCTGAGGCATTCTCTCATGCATTAAATCTACAAATGTCAACACCAGTTCTTGGAAAGGGTAGTTAAGTCGGTGCAGCCTGACATTCCATGCCCTTGACTTTAAGATTAAAAAAAAAAACGAAAAAAAAACATTGTCATTCACATCTTCTTGAGTCATTAAACTTCCCTCCATTTTACGACAAAATGGAATTAGCAGCAAGTTCGTGATACAATAGCCAGCCTCGGGGTGGCTTTATCTATCGTGGAGACACAGTTATAATGATAACGGACTGAGAAAAGAGTTTCATTAAGTTAAGTCGGTGCTCAGTCTGAGTTAGGGGAAACCATCCATTTTGTGGGAGAGGTAGACCTTCCTCAGTGTGATTTCCTTGTGTGAACTGAACAAGGCTGAAAAAGACAAATGTAGTCTCCAGATGAAGTGGAATCGTTTGCCTGAATGAAGAGTTGACTCTGGAGTGACTCATTCAAAGGAGACTTAAGAACGTCTTTGTTCTGTCCAGTTTAAGGAAAAGAAGGACTAGGGGTGACATGATAGGAAGGTTCCAATGTCAAACAGGTCGCCATAAATAAGAGGTGGGTGGGGTCAACCTATTCTCCAAAGGATAAGAAGCAATGGATGGAAACTAATCAAGGGGAGAAGCAACCTAGAACTAAGGAGAAATATTTTCTACACTAACAACAATTAACCAGTGGAACCACTTGCTTCCAGAAACCGTGGGTGCTCCAACACTGGGAGTTTTTAAGAAGAGATCGGACAACCATTTGTCTGAAATTGTACAGGGCTTCCTGCCTGAGCAGGGGATTGGACTAGATGACCTCCAAGGTCCCTTCCAACTCTGTTATTCAAGAAATTTATCTTCTGTTGTTAAAACGTCTTCCTTTTCTTTCTGTTATCATTCTTAAGAAGTTTTGTTTTGGCAAGGAAAGTGGGAGCTGTACACACACTCTCTCTTAGTATGTGTCTGTCTGTCTGTGTCTGTCTCTATCTATATTATATTAATTATATTATATATATTAACTATGTATTATCTATATTATATTAATATATATTATATTAACTAATCCTAAGAAATTTCCTGACAGAACAATTAATCAGTGGAACAATTTGTCTGCAGAAGTTGTGAATGCTCCAACATTGGAAGTTTTTAAGAAGAGACTGGACAGCCATTTTAGTCTGAAATGGTATAGGGTTTCCTGCCTGAGCAGGAGATTGAACTAGGGTCTGTTCCATTTCTATCATTCCATTCCATTCCATTCCATTCCATTCCATTCCATTCCATTCCAGCCCAGCCCAGCCCATTCCAGCCCAGCCCAGCCCAGCCCAGCCCAGCCCAGCCCAGCCCAGCCCAGCCTAGTCTAGTCTAGTCTAGTCTAGTCTAGTCTAGTCTAGTCTAGTCTAGTCTAGTCTAGTCTAGTCTAGTCTAGTCTAATGTATTCATTATGAAACTGGGCTACATAGTCCACTAAAGAACTCAAATGGAAATAGCAAATATTTAAGATTCTTTACAAGCTGTGGAACATTGAGTAGACTTCAACATTCTAATTGTCAGAGCACTTAAATTTTGCTGCTTCATTGTGTCTTCTGTTTTCCAGAGTTGAGATGACAGGTGAGAAGGCTTGTGATATGACAACTATCACTTCAACTCATTTCTAAACAACCTCATTCTTTTTCCCATTTTTGCATTCAAAAAATTACAGGGTTCTTTGTGGCATTATTTTTTTTTCATGAAACAATGGCTCTCCTCTATTCACATCACATTTTCCCCCCAGCCTTATCTTGCCATAAATGCAATTATCACTTTTGACGTCAAAAGAAGGCTTGGTATGCTGATGTCTCAATTTGAGCTGGCATTTGTCAAACCAGCCTGATAAAACACTTACTGGCTTGCTTAGCCAGCCCATAATAAAATAAATAAAAAAGGACAGCAATCAAAACACAATAGAATAAAATCAACCATTAATTCCAAATGCAGTGCAATAAATAAAAGCAATATTTATTGAAACGCATGGGTGAGAGATGAGCTGCACATGTGAATGAGGTGCTGATAAATTCTCATTACCTGCTTCAGGCTGACAACTGAAATGGTCTGCTAAGCATCTCCGGGAAATTCAATCAACTACCTGTGAATAGGAGACATTTTATGATAAGAAAGAAAGAAAGAAAGAAAGAAAGAAAGAAAGAAAGAAAGAAAGAAAGAAAGAAAGAAAGAAAGAAAGAAAGAAAGAAAGAAAGAAAGAAAGAGGAAGGAAGGAAGGAAGGAAGAAAAAGAAAGAAAGAAAGAAAGAAAGAAGGGAGAGAGGGAGGAAGGAAGGAAGGAAGGAAGACAAGTACAGCAAATATAAACTTTCATTTATGTGATAAGAGTTTCTGCAACTGGGTCTTTCAGATTGCTATGCTTAGGAGAAGGCCTATTAAAAATCAGTTGATTTGTTGAATATCTATTTCTCTACTATCTTTTTTGTTTCTTTTTCTCTTTCTTTCCTTCTTTCTCACTTCTTTTCTTTTTTTTTCTATCTCTCTCTTTCCTTCTTTGATGATTTGAAAGTGATTCCATGGAATCCTTCCATGGAAAGAAATGGTTATAATGATTGTCCTGCTTACTGGATAAGTACAGTTATGCTACTTAGGCTCTTTCTCTCAGCTCCACAAAGATAAAAAAGCAAACTTTATGGAAGTCGAAAACTAAAACTTCCTCTCTTTCTCACACTAATTTCATTTGGTGGTGGTTTGTGTTTGTGTGTGTGTGTGTGTGTGTGTGTGTGTGTAGCAGAGTAACAGAATAACTGTGTTGGAAGGGACCTTGGAGGTCACCTAGTCCAACCCCCTGCCCAGGCAGGAAACCCTGTACCATTTCAGACAAATGGCTGTCCAGTCTCTTCTTAAAAACTTCCAGTGTTGGAGCATTCACCGCTTCTGGAGGCAGGTTGTTCCACTGCTTAATTGTTCTAACTGTCAGGAAGTTTCTCCTTAGTTCTAGGTTGCTTCTCTTCTCTCTTGATTAGTATCTATCCATAGCTTCTTCTCCTGCATTCAGGTGCTTTAGAGTATAGGTTGACCTCCTCTTCTTTGTGGCAGCCCCTGAGATATTGGGAGATTGGCTAATAGATCACGCCTAGTCGTTCTTTTCATTAAACTAGACATAAACAATTCCTGCAACTGTTCTTCCTGTGTTTTAGCCTCCAGCCCCCTAATCATCCTTCCTACAGTCTTTCTAGAGCAGTGCTTCTCAACCTGTGGGTCACGACCCCATTTGGGGTTGAACGACCATTTCACGGGGGTCGCCAAACAATGCAGTCCGCCATTTTTTTCCCCTTTTCCTTAGCTGTGCTACTCAGCAAGTGTTGTATCGCCTCTGTACAAATCGATGGTGAGACCACACTTGGAGTACTGTGTACAGTTCTGGTCACCGCACCTCAAGAAGGATATAATGAAACTGGAAAAGGTGCAAAAAAGGGCAACAAGAATGATCAAGGAAATGGAGCACCTCCCTTATGAAACCAGATTGCAATGCCTTGGTCTCTTCAGCCTTGAAAGACGGCGTTTAAGGGGTGACTTGATCGAAGTGTATAAAATCATGCATGGGATTGAAAAGGTGGATAGAGAAAAATTCTTTTCTCTATCACACAATACTAGGACAAGGGGGCACTCCCTAAAGCTCATAGCTAAGAAAGCGAGGACAAATAATGGGAAATATTTCTTCACCCAGAGGGTCGTTGGTTTATGGAATTCACTTCCAGAAGGGGTCGTGACAGCTGTCAGCCTTGACAGCTTCAAGGCAGGGCTAGATAGATTCATGGATGCAAAGTGTATCGGTGGTTATTAAAACGGATGTCCATGTGCCGCCTCTATGTTGGTTGAGGCAGGCAGGATTCCCTTGAGTACCATTTGTTGGGGGTCAAGGGAAAGGGAGGGTTTTGCCTTCTCTTTCTGCTCAAGATCCCCATGTACAATTGGTGGGCCACTGTGTGACACAGAATGCTGGACTCGATGGGCTTTGGCCTGATTCAGCATGGCTGTTCTAATGTTCTTATTGGCTTTTGAAAGCCAATAGAATAGACTCTATTGAATAGAGTCTAATTCTATTGGCTTTCAAAAGCCAATAAGAATTTTCCAGGCTATCTCTGCCCTGCTGAGCCCGCCAAAAGTCCCAGTCTGCAAATGGTGCTGCAAGTTGTCTGCAGTGAAGGCGAGCTGTCTGGAAGTTTCCACCCCTCCCTGCTGAGCAACTACTAAAAATGTAAGTAAAAGAGGGCCAGGGGTGGGAGGTGGGAGGCCGGCAGGCACAGGGAGGGTTGCTGGTGTGCGTGGGGCCCGACGGGTGCCTTTCCTCCCTTGCACTGGGCCAGCTGGTGGCCCAGCCGGTGGTCACCCTGCGCCGTCGCTGCCCCTTGCCAGCTACTCCTCGGCTGGCGCAGGGGGCGGCACCATGCATGCACGGCACTCCCAGGCAGGGAAATAGTCCTCGACTTATGACCGGTTGGGTAGTCCTCGACTTCCGACCGGTTGGGGGTCGCGGCATTAAAAAGGTTGTTCTAGAGGCTCTTTCTAGAGACTCAACATCTTTTTTCTATGATGTTTCTCTGTCTGAAATGAAAAGCATAGCTTCTTTTTGCTTTGAACTCAGGCCATGTTTTGCCTCTCTCTTTGCTTTGGCAACAGATCTGTTCTTTCTCTATCAAGGTTATCCTTCTCACTTTCCACTTTCCGTTTCTTTGCCTTTTGTGGTCTGCTAGGTATATGGAGAAGCCATTTTCCTCCTACCAAGGTAGTCAACTGAGGCGGTGTGATAGTCCTTGGCAGTAAATAATCTCCTCTGATGCTTCAAGTTGAAGCTAATTTCAATATCTGGAAGCAAAGTTCAGAGACATGTCACACCCATTTTGTGCACAAATTCATATGTGAACCATGTGTTATGAACACATTGTGCTTGGGGTGTGATGAAACATTCTATCTAGGAAAAAGGAGGAGTGCATGGTAGCTATTCTGGGCTCAACTTGTAATACTTGTAAAAAGGATCTGAATGCTTGGCTAGATTACAACTTAAGCCTGCAGTGGCATCAGAGGTTGTTAATTCTCCTGGAATTGTCTATGGAGAATTTCAGTCATCTAACTCTTGGTTGTCCCAAAGGTGCTTTTTCATAAGGTAGCTAGATATAATACTAATACTAATACTAATACTAATACTAATACTAATACTAATACTAATACTAATACTAATACTAATACTAATACTAATACTAATACTAATACTAATACTAATACTAATACTAATACTAATACTAATACTAATACTAATACTAATACTAATACTAATACTAATACTAATACTAATACTAATACTAATACTAATATTAGTCAATTGCAAAAGATGGCCTTACTAGGAACTGCTTCCATCCTGCAATGATATCTGTAATAACATCAAACATCCACATCTGCCTATCCCAGGTCCTTGGTAAGGATTCGATAGGTAGACAAAATGCCAAATCCACTGTGAACATCTGGCTGACTGTGCAATGATCCATAATAATAACAATAATAATAAAGTTAGAAGAGACCTTGGAGGTCATCTAGTCCAACCCCCTGCTCAGGCAGGTAACCCTATACCATTTCGGGACTGTCTTCTGCCACATACTTCCCTTCAACCAGTGAGAATGCACAGGGTCGACCTCCTCCGGGTCCCGTCAGCGAAACAATGTCGTCTGGCGGGCCCTAGGGGGAGGGCCTTCTCTGTTGTGGCACCCACCCTCTGGAACCAACTGCCCCCCTGAAGTCCGTGTTTCCCCTACTCTCCCAGCCTTCCGGAAGAATCTAAAAACCTATTTATGCCGGCAGGCCTGGGGATGACCGTGATTGTGTGTGAATGATGAATGTGTTTGGGGTCTTTTTAAACGGTTTTTAACTTTGGTTTTAGTTTTGAAATGTTGAAATGTTGTTTTATTTATGCTGTTAGCCACTCCGAGTCTTCGGAGAGGAGCAGCATAAAAATGTAATTAATAAATAAATAATAAATAAATAAATTTTGGACAAATGGCTGTCCAGTTTCTTCTTAAAAACTTCCAGTGTTGGAGCGTTCACTGCTTCTGGAGGCAGGTTGTTCCACTGGTTAATTGTTCTAACTGTCAGGAAGTTTCTCCTTAGTTCTAGGTTGCTTCTCTCCTTGATCAGTTTCCACCTGTTGCTTCTTGTCCTGTCTTCAGGTGCTTTGGAGAATAGCTTGACTCCCTCTTCTTTGGGGCAGCCCCTGAGATATTGGAAGACTGGCATCATGTCATCCCCTACGTCCTTCTCTTCATTAAACTAGACATATCCAATTCCAGCAACCGTTCCTTATATGTTTTAGCCTCCACTCCCTTAATCATCTTTGTTGCTCTTCTCTGCACTCTTTCTAGAGTCTCAACATCACCGCTTCTTGGAACTGAAGAAGCTTCTTGGATGAGAAGCGAAAAGTCTTCAAGGAAATGATGTCCAGTTAGTTTTTGGAAAAAGAAAAAAACACCTTGGAGACAATTCTGCTGGGAAACTCATCTCCATCAATATGAACCGAACTGGCAATCCAGGAATGTATAAATAATTTGAGAATATTATTCTCTTCCGTCATAAATTTCATAAAAGCATTGTCACAACAAAGAAGAATAAACCCATCAGGACAAGATTCAGCAGTCCATCTGCATTTAAAAGACAAAGGCTACTCTTTCGAAGACAGCAAAGTCCACATTTTGGACAGAGAGGACCAATGGTTTGAAAGACGGGTCAAAGAGGCCATCTAGGTTAAAACTGAACAGCCTTCTCTCAACAGAGGAGGAAGGTTACAACACCGTTTATCTCCAGTCTACCACACAGTCCTTTCAGCAGTTCCAAGAAGGCTCCACACTCATTTGCACCACTCAGGTGACTCCGAGGACACAGACAAGTCTCCAGGTGGCCTCAATGACTCTCTAAAAGAATGCAAATGACCAGCTGTCTGCAAGGGGTATAAATCCTTCCATTTCCCACCATTCTGTCAGAGCTGAAGAAGCTGCTTGGATGAGAAGCGAAACGTCTTCAAAGAAAAAACAAGAAGGTAGTCCACTTGCCTCCTGAAAAAGCATTTTTGCAATTCTCCTCCTTCACAAACCTTAGCTCAGTAAGGTGACAGTTTTGCGTTGAAATGAAATCTTTGGTTTGGGTAGGAAAGCAATTGCCACATTCTACAATATACTTTTCATGGGTCATATATTTGCAGTCACAAGTCAGTTGTTTGCAGATATAGGTACTCTCCTTTCCCTTCATCCTTCCACACTCAAATATCAGCATTTTTTTCCCCTAAAGAGAACAGTTAAGAGTGATTAAAAAAAAAAAAAAACAGAACCAGGAGACAAACCAGTGAAAGGACAATTCAAATTGCTGGAGGATAAATTGTTCTTTGTTCCTTTCCACAATGTTGGATTTGCCCTTTCCTTGACAAGGTCTTGAGGAAGACGTAGTTTATGAGACAGCTGAAGTAGTAATAAAGAAGCTACAACTTCAGAACAGTGGAGTGTCCTTCAGAAGCAGATAAGCTGGATTGCTTTGTGAGGATTATTGCGAATAATTTAAATGATGATTATTATTCTTGGTCGTGATATAGTAAGAGGGGAAAGAGGTGGGCTAGGAGAATTCTCACCAATAGACGAACTTAATTTTGAATTTGATCACAGCAGCAAGACTGTTGGTGGGACAATATTGGAAGAAACCAGAATTACCATCTATTGAAGAATGGACATTGAAAGTCATAAATCTGGTGGAAATGGCCAAAATATCTGCATACTTGAAGGATCATTCAAATGAAAAATATATGTTGGACTGGAAAAAATAGATAGACTACATACAAGAGAAACATCAATCAAAGAAAATGTATCTAGCTTATAGTTAAATCTTGATATGCTGAGTGAAGAATGTTTACAAGTAGAAAATGATTGTATTAAGTTGAGTTGCACTCAACCTGATTTTTTCCTTTGTTTCCACTGTTTACATTTACAAATATATAATTAATAAAAAATAGATAAATTAAAATACAACGGATATGTCTGAGGAAATACCTTTTTGAAAAAGAAAATGGAAGCCAAGAAACCCTATGAATGAATGAATGAATGAATGAATGAATGAATGAATGAATGAATGAATGAATGAATGAATATTAATCCTGGACATGGTCTCATATTTTCTCTGGAAAGTCAAAATCTGCTCACTATTTCCTCATATGTGTGACTTTGACAATCAAATGATTGAATGATCTTTGTCAATCAACAGTACTGGACAACACAACAGTGCTTTCCTAGTGTATTGAATAGGTGATGTACAGTTCTGTGTTGATGTATTGTGATGTATAGTTCTATCTAATGAAATGAAACTTAATGTAGAGAAAAGTAAGGCTTTACAATTAGGCAAGTGAAACCAAATGTACAGGTACCTATTAAGTGAAACCTGACTCAAAAACAGTAACTTTGAGAGAAATCTTGGAATGTCGTGCAACATAACACAACTTTTTCCCCATTGCCGGCAATGGGGTGGGTGTGGTTTCAGCATGACACATCTGGCCCACGGGCTGGCAGTTTGACATACCTAGCCTAGGCTGTGTGCTGCTAGCAACCTAAAATATACAAAGAAGGGTTGCAGGAATTGGGCATCTCTAGTTTAATGAAGAGAAGGACCAGAGGTGACAGGATAGTAGTCTTCCAGTATCTCAGGGGTTGCCAGAAAGAAGAGGGAGTCAAGCTATTCCCCAAAGGACCTGAAGGCAGGACAAGAAGCAACGGATGGAAACTAATCAAGGAGAGAAGCAACCTTAGAACTAAGGAGAAATTTCTTGACAGGGAGGACAATTAACCAGTGGAACTGCTTGCCTCCAGAAGTTGTGTGTACCCCATCACTGAAGTCTTTTAAGAAGACATTGGACAACCATTTGTCTGAAATGGTGTAGGGTTTCCTTATTGAACAGGGGGTTGGACTAGAAGACCTCCAAGATGCTTTCCAATTCTGTTATTCTGATTTGGCCAGCCATCCACAAGTCATGTTGATATACCTTCTAAGAGTTAGAATCTGTTTTTTTCCCCTTCTTTTCCTTTTAATTCATACAATCAAAGAGCTGGAAAGAACCTTGGAGGTCTTCTAGTTCAACTGCCTAGCCAAGGCAGGAGTCCTCATGCCATCCCAGACAAAGGATTCTCCAATCTTTTCTTGAAAACCTCCAGTGAGGGAGCATCCCCAACTCCAGAAGGCAAGCTGTTCCATTGATCAATCCTTCTCACTACCACAAAATTCTTATTTCCAGGTTGGATCTCCCTCTGAGGAGCTTCCACCCATGGCTTCTTCTCCTACCTCAGATGTGTGGTGAATAATAATTCAACGGCCTCTTTCCTGTGACAATCCTTCAAGGATAGCAAGATGCTGTCAAGTCTCCCCTAAGCCTTCTCTTCCTTAGGCTATACCAGGGGTAGGCAACCTTGGCTCTTTTATGACACATGGACTTCAACTCCCAGAATTCCTGAGCCAGCATGGCTCAGCATGCTAACCTCTCCATTTCAGTGTGGCTGGCTCAGGAATTCTGGGAGTTGCCTACCCCTGGGCTATACGTATCTGTCTCCCTGAATCATCGTACGATTCAGCCTCCAAACCCTTGACCATCCTTGCTGCTCTTCTCTGCAGTCTTTCTATGGACTTAGCATCTTTGTTAGATTGTGTCTTACCAAAGTCATCCATTCTTCATCAGGCTCATATGAACAACTTTCTAGTCGAGAGTGGAGGTTTGTTCTTTGAGCTTCTGGGTTGGTTTCCGCATGTTTCCAGGCTAGTTAACATCTTTCAGTGGAACTTAGGGAATGCCAGTTGTTCTTCTGTTTATAAGGTCTTTGTGTGGTCAGTAGACCTGGTGATGGGTCCAGTGTTGGATCCAGTGTGGGTCACATCATGTGAGGGTTTTGTGATGGGTCTGGTGATAGGTCTTTTGAGGATCTTGTGAGGGGTCAAGTTTGTATCTACCACTATTGCAAACTTTCTGATTATTCCCACCAGGTTCAAAACATACCTTACTGAAAGAGTCATATCTCAACTGGAAGCTTCTGTTTATAGATATTTTAATTTGGGAGGTGGGGATGATGATTGGAAGGGAACAACATTTTGAGGTTGGGCTCCTCGGGACTTAAATGGCAGCGATTATATGTGGTGCTGTTGTGCCATCTGCAATTGCCTAGGCTAATTTCAAGGTGACAATGCCTTTCCTTTTCTCCCCTTGCTTCTTTGCTGTTCACTCCCCACCTTCTGCTCATTCTTAGACTGGGGGAGTGAGGTTGTTGAGGTGGGGAGGAGATAAAATGTCAAAGACAGCAGATGATTATAAATTAAAAGAGACAAAGGGAAAACAAGGACAGTGAGGGACTGTCACACTCCGAAGCAGGAACCGAGGTTGATGCTTAATGCCTCTGCAGCTGTGGGGTGGGGAAAGCCACATGCTGAGTGATGCCTGGGTGACTCATTTGTCTTCCTGTGCCTGGTGAAAGAGAAAGAAATGTGGCCTTTGAAAAGAATTAAGGAGGTTGTGGAAATTAATCTAGGGCAGATCACTTCATTGCTTGAGACATCTCTCTTGATGGAGAAAGTCCAAATTCTCTTAAAAATTCTCTTGGACTTTTGTGCTCTGAAGCTCTAGAGATCAGAGGAAACATCTAGGAGAAATGTCCTCCTCCTCATCATCATCATTGTCTTTGTTGTCCTCCTCCTCCTTCTCCTCCTCCTCCTTGGCCTCCTCTTCCTCCTCCTTGGCCTCCCTTTTCCTCATCCTCATTGTCCTCCTCCTTCCTCTCCTCCTTCTTCTTCTCCTTTCCTCCTCCTCCTCCTTCTTTTCCTCCTTTTCCTTTTCCTCCTCCTCCTCCTCCTCGTCCTCGTCCTCCTCATTGTCCTCAACGTCCTCCTCCTCCTTCACCTCCTCCTCCCCTGACCTGCGCCGCGCATGCACCGGCCAAGGGGAAAAGGGGGAAAAATGGCGGACTGCGCTGTTTGGCGACCCCCATGAAATGGCCGTTCGACCCCAAATGGGGTCGCAACCCATAGGTTGAGAACCGCTGATTTAAATAAAGAGTATAAGGTTTTGCAGATACTGAGGCTTCAGTCACCTTTGGAAGACAATTCAGGTGAATTTGACCATACCTGAAGCCTCCCTTGAGAAGCTCGGGAAGGAAATAGAAGACAGTGCCAGATTGGGGTCTTCCATATCGATTTCCAAAATAGACCCATTACTCTAAATTAACCTATTATCCAAAGCATCCAAAGGCAGGACAAGAAGAAATGGATGGAATCTGACTAAGTAGAGAAGCAACCTAGAACTATGGAGAGATTTCCTGACAGTTAGAACAATTAATCAGTAGAATGGCTTGCCTTCAGAAGTTGTGGGTGCTCCATCACTAAAGGTTTTTAAGAAGAGATTGGACCACCATTTGTCTAAAATGGTATAGAGTCTCCTGCTTAAGGAAGATGTTGGTCTAAAAAACCTGTATTGTTCGCTATCATTGCTGGATCAAGTAATAAGCAGAATCCATCAGCTGTCATAGATCCAGTTATATGAAGTTAAGAATGTTTGATCCATCCAAGAAAATATCTAAATTCAAATACATGCACTGATTCAGGTAAAAAAACACCTGTATTGTTCGCTATCATTGCTGGATCAAGTAATAAGCAGAATCCATCAGCTGTCATAGATCGAGTTATATGAAGTTAAGAATGTTTGATCCATCCAAGAAAATATCTAAATTCAAATACACGCACTGATTCAGAAATTTTTAAAGATTAATGCACAAATGAAGGAGGTTTTTTTTATCCTTGAGACTGATGGATAAACAGTTGGCAAAACAAAATATCATGGAATTTTTTTGTATATAATGACTGTGGCAATATTATTACATGCATAAAGGTAGAAAGACTTAACACTACCCATAATGGAGAAATGGCTGGTGAAGATAGTGGAGCCACTGAGATGACTACATTGACTTCTTTGTCAGAGAAAAGACAACATCTACATTGACTGCTGACTGGAAACCCCTTATGGACTTTTTGCCTAAACCAGAAAAAAATGAATTTATGATTTATGGTTTTGATGACTAGACAAGAGAGTTTATAGAAAGAAGAGAGTTATGGGAGAGCTTAAGAAGAAGAGGTAATTTTTTAAAAAAACTCTCCTTATAACAGTTGCAGAGAAGATAAGAACATAATTCTTTGTAATTTTTTTTCTTTCTTTTCTATTTTTCTATCTCTTCATCTTCTATGTCATTTTATTGCACTTTTAAGAGGGAATGGTTTTTACTATTGCCCAGATGATCAGAATCAATAGGTTAAAATGACAAGGAAGTTATACTTGACTTCAGGGGTGACTTCTTGACTGTAGGACCTGTCAGTAAGTAAAATAGACTGCCACATGAAAGGGGCAGGGGATCTTCCATCAGCAGAGCAAGAAGCAATGGATGGAAACTAAGCAAGGATAGAAGCCACCTAGAAATAACAGAAATTTCCTGACAGTGAGAACATGTCAACCATCTGAATAGAGAATTCAAAATCAAGGAACCTTCAAGGCTTTGAAGTGCCATAAAAGGTCAACTTTGTTGAATACACATCTCAGAAATGAAGAAGCAAAATCAGCCCTGGTTGACAATAGCTTTCCACATCCTCCACCCAGCAAATGTTTCACATTGCCCAATCATACTCCTTTGGTTTGTTATGAGAACAGTCTACTTTTCCGTCAGACACCTGCATTAGTGACCTTAATTCTCATGGTCCATGGAAGGCTTCTTAGACTCCCATTTCCTTCCCATGCTTCCTACCCCTCCCCCCTGTTTCTATGGCAAGTTGAGTAACGATAGAAATTAGCAGGCATCTTAATAATTCAACCTTGACAGAACAATTACTCAGTGGAATGGCTTGCCTTCAGAAGTAGTGGCTGCTCCAACACTGGAGGTTTTTAAGAAGAGATTGTCTGAAATGGTATAGGGTTTGTTGATTGAGCAGGAGATTGGATTAGAAGACCTCCAAGTTCCTTTCCAATTCTTTTATACCAGGGGTCTTCAAACTTGGCCTCTTTATGACTTGTGGACTTCAACACCCAGAATTCTTCAGCCAGGTATGCTGGCTGAGGAATTATGGGAGCTGAAGTCCACAAGTCATAAAAGGGCCAAGTTTGAAGACCCCTGTTTTATACTGTTAGCTGTGTGATCGTCTATCACAGATGCTCTAGTACATCCAACATTGAACAGGCAACTGATCCATGTGACCTCTAAGACTCACACCCACCCACACACACGCACCAATTCTAGGTCTCTAACTAGCACTCTGGTTTTCTGCGTCTTCCCACGAAATGATGGGACCTTTATGGCATTATAGACATCATTATAATTATACCCAGGGCTTTCCATTCCCCATTCTTTGTGTGTCTGATGACACAAAGCTCATACCCCATTATTAGTGGACCAATTAGAGTGTGTGCTGGTTTGAAGGGAGCTGTTCTGATCACAGGCCCCACCAGCTGCTTCAGTATTGATTATGGCCAATTACATTCCTGCGTCATGTGCCACTGGTGTGCCACCCACTCCCTCTGTGATTTATTACCCCCAAGATTGTTCTAAGCAGCAAACCATTTGTCACTGTCAGAAGTGCAAGCTATAGATATGAGAATCTAAGCTACATCTCTTTAAGGATGGTCTCATCATGCACCGTGGGGGTATGTGTAACCTGAGACTCCTATAAGGGACCAGGAAAATCTTGAGGAACTTTTCAGAGTGGACAGTTCATAGAATAATCTTTAGCAGGGCTATCTACAGAGATGTACTTCTTACGCTCATCATCATCTGAAAACAGCATATTACATGAATTATGAATTATCGGTGGAGGAGAACTTAATCTGTACTGTTAGTTTAAGACAGGCATGTCAAACTCGTGGCGTCATGTGATGTATCAGAACTTTTTCCCCATTGCCGGCAATGGGGTGGGCGCGGTTTTGGCATGACACATCCGTCCCACAGGCTGGCAGTTTGACATGCTTGGTTTAAGATGGCAATTCCTGATGTTTGGGGTACCATCCATTTGCCTGCACAATTCTTCTCTCGTTTTGTTCCAGCCATGAGAACCGGGCTGGTCTAATGCTTAAGGCACTAGGCTAGAAATCAAGAACCTCTGATTTCTAATCCCACTTTAAGCAAAAAGTCAGCTGGGTGACTTTTGGGCAATCATTTTTATTTTTTATTTTATTTTATTTTTATCAAATTTCTATGCCGCCCCTCTCCTAAGACTATGGGCGGCTCACAACAACAATACAGCTACTAAAAAATTAATAATAATGATAACATCCAATCCAAAGATCCATACATACAACATGCAAACACAATCAAATACACAATCAACGATGGAAGCACAATCCTCGGCCCGGGGGCAGAACATAGTTCATACCCCCCAAGCCTGTCGGCATAAATAGGTCTTCAAAAGTTTCCGGAAAGCTAGGAGGGAGGAAGCAGTACGAACCTCCGAGGGAAGCTGGTTCCAGAGGGCTGGGGCAGCAACGGAGAAGGCCCTTGTCCTAGGACCCGTCAGATGACATTGCCTGATGGACGGGAGCCATAGGAGGCCAGCCCTATGCGCCCTAACCGGTCGCTGGGATTCATGAGGCTGAAGACGGTCCCGCAAGTCACCAGGAGAAGGCGATTGATACTGAACTCCTGCAACCCTTCTTCATATGTTTTAGCTATGTACTAACCTAGTGAAGAGAAGGACCAGGGGAGACATGATAGCTGTCTTCCAATGTTTGAGGGGCTATCACAGAGAGGAGGGGATCAACTGATTTTCAAAAGCACCTGAAGGCCAGACAAGGAATAACAAATGGAAACGGATCAAAGAGAGATAAGAAATAAGGAGAAATTTTCTCACAGTGAGAACAATCAACCAATGGAAGAGCTTGCCTTCAGAAGCTGTGGGAGCTTCATCACTGGAAGCTTTCAAGAAGAGACTGGATTGCCATCTGTCAGAAATGGTGTAGGGTCTCCCGTTCAGATGAGAGTTTGCACTAGATGACCTACAAGGTCTCTTCCAAGTCTGTTATTCTGTATTCTGTAGCTTCCACCCACCCCAGTCATCTAATAATCAAAATATTTAATTTGCCCCCTCATCATATATTAATCAAAAAAGATGCTGAGACTCTGGAAAGAGTGCAGACAAGAGCAACAAAGATGGTTAGGGGGCTGGAGGCTAAAACATATGAGGAACAGTTGCTGGAATTGGGTATGTCTAGTCTAATTAAAGAAGGATTGGGGGGACATGATAGCAGTGTTCCAATATTTGAGGGGCTCCTACAAAGAAGGCTGGGGTCAAACTATTTTCCAAAGGACCAATAGGCAAGGTAAGAAGCAATGGTTGGAAACTAACCAATGAGAAAAGCAACCTAGAACTAAGGAGAAATTTCCTAACGGTGAGAGCAATTAACCAATGGAATAACTTACTGTCAGAAGTTGTGGTTGCTCCATCACTTAAGGATTTAAAAAAGAGACTGGACAATCATTTGTCTGAAATAGTATAGGGTCTCCTGTTTGAGCAGGGGGTTGGACTAGAAGACCTCCAAGGTCCCTATTATTCTATGTTCTATCTTTGTTGCTCTTTCTGGAGTCTAAACATCCTTTTTATAATATGGTGCCCAAAACTGGATACAGTATTCTATGTGTGGCCTTACTAAGGCTTTATAAAGCACTACTCATACTTCATGTGATCTTGATTCTATCCCTCAGTTAATGCAACCTAGGATTGTGTTGGCTTTTTTTTTTTTGGTGCAGCCACATGTTGCTAGCTCATAGTTAACTGATTGTCCACTAGGACTCCAAGATCCATTAGTTTGCTGAATTAAACTCATTAAATTGGATTAAACTCATTAGTTTATTGGATTACTGCAATGCGTTCTACATGTAGCTGTCCTGGAAGACCACCCAGAAACTTCAACTGGTCCAGTGCACACAGCAATCGGAGCCCCTAGATGTCCCTGTAACTTCTGTCTTGTGTGATCTGCTGGTCATTACCTTTAGAGCTCTACACACCACAGGTCCAGCTGTCTATGGGAACTACCTTTCCCTATCACTGACATTTAGGCTCAACTGACTGGATCTCCTTGCAGTCCAAGGGACTCCCAAGAGTCTCTCTCCAACACCACAATTCAAAAGCATCAATTTTTCAGCACTCAGCCTTCCTTATGGTCCAACTCTCACAGCCATACAATACTAGAGGACTGCTAGTAAGCAACTTAATTTGAATAAAACAGATAATGTTCAATACCTGTGCAAATCTTTACACATTCCTTTCTCTTCCACTTGAAGAAAGCGTTGGCATGTTGTTCAGTTGCTAAGTTGTGTCTGACTCTTCATGACCCCATGGACCACAGCATGCTGGGCCCTACTGTCCTCCAATGTCTCCTGGAGTTTCTCCGCATTCATGCTCATTGCATCAAGGATATTATCTGAGCATCTCATCGTCTGCTGTCTCCTTCTCCATTTGTCTTCCATCTTTCCCCACAACAGAGTCTTTTTTATTTATTTTATTTTATTTTATTTGGACTTATATGCCGCTCCTCTCCGAAGACTCGGAGCGGTTTACAACATATATAAAAACAATAATCACATCTAAGTCCAAATCAAAAATAAACATTAAAAACAAAAACCGAACACACATTCATCATTCACACAACAATCCACAATCATCCCCAGGCCTGCCGGCAAAGATAGGTTTTAAGATTCTTCCAGAAGGCCGGGGTGGGGGGGTGGGAGAAGCGCAGACTTCAGGGGGCAGTTGGTTCCAGAGGGTGGGCGCCACAACAGAGAAGGCCCTCCCCCTAGGACCCGCCAGACGACATTGTTTCGCTGACGGGACCCGGAGGAGGCCGACCCTGTGCGCTCTCACCGGTCGAAGGGAAGTATGTGGCAGAAGATGGTCCCGTAAGTATCCTGGTCCAATGCCATGAAGGATTCCAAGGATCCTTCCTTCTCATTTGGTGGCCAAAGTATTTGAGCTTCAGCTTCTGGGTCTGTCCTTCCAGAAGACAGTCAGATTTGATTTCCTTCAGGATCAACTGATCCTGCAGTCCAAGGGACTCTCAAGAGTCTCTCTCCAACACCACAATTCGAAAGCATCAGTTCTTCAGCGCTCAGCTTCCCTTATGGTCCAACTCTCCCAGCTGGGCATCACCACTGGGAAAACCATAGCTTTGACTATGTCTCTATTTAATGCTTGTTGATTTTAGTCCTTTTTATATGTGTTTTTTTTTATTGCATTGTAAACTCCCAGAGTCACTCCAGGTAGCGAGATGAGGGGTGGGGGGTGGCAAAGAAATTTAATAAACAGACAAACAATAAATGCATCTAGATAACAATAACAACATTTGTTACAATTTAAGGGTTGTTGTTGCAAAGCAACATGCAGTCTCCAGCTTCTGCTGTGCGCGTAGAGGACAAAAAGCAAGCGGACTCAGCATAGCTAACTGCGTTATGGTGTTAGAAGAATGTTATTACTTACAAAGATAAAAAAAATTTCCTGTGCGTTTGAAGACATTGGATCAAATTGGATCAGTATAGATAAATAGGTTATCCAGTTTAGGGCACTGCATTCTTTATTAGGTTAAACCAGATCAAACTTACTGCACTGAAATATGGAATTTATGTAGAGGGAGAGACAGGGATATAGATACGGAAATAGCTATAGATCTATTTTATTTATTTATAATCAATTTAATTGGACCTGGCAGAGAAAATAATTTCATTTCCTCTTCTACATGACAACTCTTAAATCATTTGAAGGCTGTTTTCCTAAGTTGCCTTAGCTATGCTGGCTTAGTTTCCTATGTCTGCATCTTCTTGAGAGCTGCCCTGTAAGTTGCCCTTTTAAAGTTGTTCTAACCATAGTCTGGGGTGGTGTAGGGTTTCTTTCTTGAGCGGGGGGGGGGTTTCAGCTGGAAGACCCCCAAGGTCCCTTCCAACTCTGATAGTTTGCTATTTTGTTATAAGTTTGTTTTTTAAAAAAAACCTGTGGAACGAGAGGCAATTAGGTTTAGTGGTTAAGATACGGGATAAAAAAAATCAGGAGCTCACGAGTTCTAGTGTTCCTAATGTGACATCTTAGGATGACTGCCCATTTAGCCTGGAGATGAAGGTAGCAGGCTAGAAAATGGGACACAGTGAGTTCTAGTCCTGCCTGAGGCCTGAAAGCCAGCTGGGTGACTTTGGGCCAATCACAAGGAGATGGGGAGTTCTAGTCCCACCTTAGGCATGAAAGGTGGCTGGGTGACTTTGGGCCAATCACAAGGAGATGGGGAGTTCTAGTCCCACCATAGGCATGAAAGGTGGCTGGGTGACTTTGGGCCAATCACCAGGAGACAGGGAGTTCTAGTCCCACCTTAGGCATGACAGGTGGCTGGGTGACTTTGGGCCAATCACCAGGAGATGGGGAGTTCTAGTCCCACCATAGGCATGACAGGTGGCTGGGTGACTTTGGGCCAATCACCAGGAGACGGGGAGTTCTAACCCTGCCTTAGGCATGAAAGGTGGCTGGGTGACTTTGGGCCAATCACCAGGAGACGGGGAGTTCTAGCCCTGACTTAGGCATGAAAGCCAGCTGGGTGACTATGGGTCAATCATTAGGAGACTGGGAGCTGGAGTCCTACTTTAGGCACGTAAGCTGCCTGGGTGACTTTCAGTCAATCACCAGGAGATGATGAGTTCTAGTTCTGCCTTAGGCAAAACAAAGCCAGCTGGGTAATTTTGGCCCAACCTCTCTTTCAGCTGAACTCATCTCCCAGGGATGTTGTTTTGGGAAAAACAGAAAGCGGGAACTTTATAAAGATGAGGTAATAATCTAATAAATCAGGCGAACACCAGTTTCCAAGTGAAGCCTGAACAGAGTAGAGGTAACCAATTACTGAATTCTGGATTTTGTGCTCTGGAGAGTGTCCAAACTGTGTATCTTAAGCTAGCTAGGACTGTAAGAAGGCCAACGTATCTCTATATTACATTATTACACCAGTGTGATGAAGACAAATAGTTAAAACTCCTGCCTCTCCCACCCCTCCTACGCCATCCCTCCCGCTCAAAACCATTCCAGAGGACTCATTTCTTGAGGTAGTAAGGTCAGTCAAAGCTCATTTAGTCTTCAGCATCTCTGCCTGACAATAAACAGGCCAATTAATGTCAGTTGTCGAAACTAGGTTGTGTTCAGTGGAGTGAGGCCATCAAGGAATCACCGGATAAGAGTCACAGGAAGAAAATTGAGCTTTGAAAATCACCCTTGAATAGAAGACTCCAAACAAACCTGGAAAAAAAAACCCAACAACAACGTAGCTAAAGTTTCACCCGTTCTCTGTTCAAGATGTCACAGAAGCTTGAAGGATCTGAACTCAGCCAGTTCGATGAGGAACAATCTTACATCACGTCTTCCAAGCAGAAGTACAAAGGATGTTGGCTTGCCCACCAACATTCACCATTCAAACGTTCAGAGGAAATTTAGTTTTTAATTAATTAATTTTAATTAGGGGACTGGAGACCAAGACATGGTTTTACATGAAGAACAGTTGCAGGAATTACACTAGTTTAGTGTAAAAGAGGACTAGGGGAGATATGATAACAGTGTTCCAGTATTTGAGGGGCCATCACAAAGATGAAGGGGGCAAACTATATTCCAAAGCACCTGAAAGCAAGACAAGAAGCAATGGGTGAAAACTAATTAAGGAGAGAAGAAACCTGGAATTAAGGAGAAACTTCCTAACAGTGAGGACAATTAACCAGTGGAACAGCTTGTCTTCATCAGTGGTGGATGCTCCATCACTGGAGGCTTTGGAGAAGAGGCTGAACATTCACTTATCTGAAATGGTATAAAATCTTCTGCTTGTGCAGGGAGTTGGACTAAAAGACCTCCAAGATCCCTTCCAATTCTGTTATTCTATGTTCTATGTTGTACGTTCTAATGGTAATTTAACTTTAATGGTCATTAAAGATGCATCATATCACAAACAAAAATATTTGGAAGGCCTTCAAAGTCATCCCAATTCCAGACAAAATGAGAGAAGCGGGACTGTGGTAGTACGGATGTGTGGTGGTGGAGAGCTGATGTGGAGCTATTGTGAGGTGGGCACTTTCACTTAGCCCAGATGGATGGACTGCTTACATGTAGACATGTGAGCTGAAGATGTACCATGTTTTCCCCAAAATAAGACCAGGTTATTTATTTATTTATTTGTTTGTTTGTTTATTGCCTCCGAAAGAGGCACCAGGTCTTATTTTTGGGGTAGGCCTTACCTCACCTTTGGTACCGAGAGCCCCACCCAGCTGGTCCACTTCTTCTGGGGCCAAAGTTCTGCAGCTGCATTTGGGCCTGCATTTTGCAGTCAGGCCTTTCCAGAAGTCCTAAGCAGCCAAGTACCGAGCTATGGATTCAATGGACTTGGATCGTTTGTGGTTATACAAGGACTCCAAAGTGATGACACAATTAAAATGGCCTCCCACCTCTGCCTGCTCTTCTTCTACAATAGATTTTTGGATGGTGATGGTGGTGACGTAGATGAAGATAATGATGATGATATGATATGATGTGGTTCCATTTTCAAAAAAAAAAAAGGAGGAAAAAACAGACCCAGGAAACTACAGACCAATCAGCCTAACATCAATACCTGAGAAGATCCTGGAAAAGATAATAAAAAAACAGATCGGCGAACATCTAGAAACAAATAAAGTTATAGCTAATATTCTTTGACAAAGTGACTAAATTAATAGACCAGCGAAATGCTTTGGACACAGTACACTTAGACTTCAGCAAGGTATGCAACAGTGCGAGCTGCACTGGTTGCCAGTGGTCTTCCGGGTGCGCTTCAAGGTGTTGATTACCACCTTTAAAGCGCTCCATGGCATAGGACCCAGTTATTTACAAGACCACCTTCTGCCAGCAAATATCTCCCGCCGACCAGTTCGCTCCCACAGAGAGGGCCTCCTCAGGGTGCCATCGGCTAAGCAATGTTGGCTGGTGGCACCCAGGGGGAGAGCCTTTTCTGTGAGGGCACCGACGATGTGGAACGAGTTCCCCCTGGAACTCCGGACGTGTCATGATCTCCGCACCTTCAGAAGAGAATTGAAGACTCATCTCTTCAATCAAGCCGGCCTGGCCTAGATCTCCTCGGGTTTTTTTAAGTAAATTTTTAAATAAGGTAGCTAGGGTTTTAAGAACGGGATTTTAATTGGTTTTAGTGCAGCCTAGGTCTTAATTTAATTTAGTTTTAAATATTTATTATTGCTAAGTGTTTTAATCTGGCTGTAAACCGCCCCGAGTCCTACAGGAGAGGGGCGGTATAAAAGTTCAAAAATAAATAAATAAAAGTAGACCACAACATGCTTCTTGGTAAGCCAGAAAAATGTAGGGTAGACAACATTACCACCAGATGGATTGTAACTGGCTGACAAACCATATTCAGTGAGTCGTCCTTAACAGTACTACAACTATGTTGTAATATGTTGTGATGCATGAGGCTTGGGACAAAGAGACTGTACCACATGACTTTACCATGCTGTTTTAGAGCAACAGGAAATGGAGGCGGGGCCAAGAGGTGGCCTGGAACAAAGGAAGTAAGATGGCCATGCCATAGGCCTGGAACAAAGGAAGCAAGATGGCCATGCCATAGGCCTGGAACAAAGAAGACCATGTGGCTGGCCATAATGGCCTAGGGACAGGAAATAAGGGGGGCTAATAGGTGGATGGACAGTTGTACCAAGATTTGAATCCATTGGCCACAGGGTGGCCCTGCAGTGTAGCCTTGTCATTGGCTGAAGAAATAACATTGTCATTGGCTGTTTGTAACCATGTGATGCATTGTGTAACCGCCCACTGTAACAGTGAATAAAAGGGGAAGGCACCTTTTGTCTGTTGCCCTCACGCCCCAGAGAGAAAGCTGACTGGAGTCATGTGTTCATCTCTAATATTCGGCCCACGTGTGAAGGACCCACCATGGGAATTGAAGGCTTGCCCACGCAGGGTAAGACTTTACAACTACATGGAGGGAAGTAAGCAGTGGGGTTCCATCTTAGGGCCAGTACTCTTCAATATATTCATAAATGACTTAGATGGCGGAATAGAAGGGGAATTCATCAAATTTACAAATGACACTAAGCTGTCAGGAATAGCCAACACCCCAGAAGAGAAGCTCACAATCCAAAAAGATCTTAACAGACTTGAATAATGGGCCCTATCCAACAACATGAAATTTAATGTGGAGAAAAGCAAGGTTTTACACCTGGGCAGGAAAAACCAAAGGTATAAGTACAGATGAGGCGAAGTAAACAGCAACCGTGAGAGGGACCTTGGAGCCCTAATGGATGATCACTTAAATATGAGCCAGCCGTGTGCAGCAGCAGCCAAAAAAAGCTAATACAATCCTTGGTTGTATAAACAGAGGCATAGAATTAAAATCAGGTAAAGTAGTAGTACCACTTTATAAAGCCTTAGTAAGGCCACATCTGGAATACTGCATCCAGTTTTGGTAACTACATTACAAAAAAAGATGTTGAGACTTTGGAAAAAGTGCAGAGAAGAGCAATGAAGATGATTAAGGGCCTAGAAACTAAAACATATGAAGAATGGTTGCAAGATTTGGGTATGGGCAGTCTAGAGAAAAGAAGGACTAAGGAGTGACATGATAGCAGTATTCCAGTACTTGAAGGGCTACCACAAAGACAAAGAGGTCAACCTATTTTGCAAAGGACCTGAAGGCAGGACAAGAAACAATGGATGGAATCTAATGAAAGAGAGAAGCAACCTGGAATTAAGGAGAAACTTCCTAACAAGGAGGACAATTAACCAGTGGAACAGCTTGCTTCCAGAAGTTCTGGGTGCTCCATCACTGGAGGCTTTTAAGAAGAGACCGGAAAGCCATTTGTCTGGAATGGCATAGGGTCTTCTGCTTGAGCAGGGGATTGGACTAGAACAGGGCTTTTCAACCAGTGGTACGGGTACCACCTGTGGTACATTGGCACCTGGCAGGTGGTACGTGACCATCCAAAAAAGTGGTAGTGGGGGAGGGGAATGAGCTGAACCGGTGGCAGCACCGCACAAGCCAGAATGAGAGATGCCTGGAGCTGCAGGGCTGTCAGGCCTCAGCGGAAGCGCCAGGATCAGCGCCAGGCTCCAGCTGAAGCTCGGTGCTGATCCTGGTGCTTGTGCTGAGACCTGAAGAAGCACCAATCAGCTGGAGCTCAGCACTGATCCTGGAGCTTCTGCTGAGCCCAGAAGAAGCACCAATCAGCTGCAAAGCAGCGCTGATACTGGCACTTCTGCTGAGCCCAGAAGACGCACCGATCAGCTGGAATGTTGCAGCATCTCCAGGGTCTTGTGATTTACAATCAGATGCTTGGCAACTGATTCATATTTATGACGGTCGCAGTGTCCCAGGGCCTTGTGAAGTGACCAAAACCTGCTGCAACCACCCAGCAGATGAGGGGGGAATAAAAACCAAACACCCCCACCCCACCCCCGCTGCCAATCCTCAACAGAAATGCTCACAACAATGGAAACCTCGGACAGGAGGAAGAGCGCCACCGGGCGGGCGGGCAGGTGTCTTGCTCGACTGTGGCTTGGGGTGCACTTTTTTCAGAGCCATTTGAACAGTCACTAAGTGAACTGTTGTAAGTCGAGGACTACCTGTACTTTATCACTTTTTTCCTTTTTTTTTTTTTGGTCATCACATTTTTGACACCTTGCTAGGCGACTGGTGGTCCTCGGATGTTGCCATATCCTAAAAGTGATACAATGGGTGAAAAGGTTGAAAAGCCCTGGACTAGAAGACCTCCCGAGGTCCCTTCCAGCTCTATTCTGATTGATTGAACCTTTCCTCCGAGGAGGAGACCTATTCTTCTCCTTAAGAGTTTGGATTGCCCTTTTCTGAAGCTTTCCTAGCTCTAGCATTCTTAAGGCACAGGGACTAGAATTGTATGCAAGACTCTGAATCTGGTCTCTCTGAAGATTTCTCAGCCAGCCTTATTATACTATAAGTCATCTCTTCTCAATTCCCTTTCTAATGATTTCAAGCATGGATTCTGCCCAGTGGTGGGATTCAAATATGTGAACAACCGGTTCTCTGTGTGGATGCTGCTTCCGGAAATCCATTCTGGACCTGGGCAACAAAAAACTTAGTTACCAGTTCTGCCGAAGTGGTGCGAACCGGCTGAATCCCACCGCTGGTTCTGCCTCATTTTTTTTTTAACAACCATTGCACGTTGATTTGACATTTTCATTGTGCTGTCCAACCAAAGATCCCTTTTCTGCTCAGCCAATGTTCAGCATTTCTATGAGCATTTTTCCATTTTGACGGTTAATTCCTATCTTAGGACCTTTATTTACTTATCTCTCTAGAAATGGTGAGAAATATCTGTAGCCCTGATGGTAGATGTGAGGGTCATCTGGTGGTGAGGTCACCCTGTTTGGTCACATGATTGACTGGTCATGCCATGTGAGGGTCATCTCACCACCAGATGACCCCCCACATGGTGCAACCAATTGGTCATATGACCAACTGATAACATAAGACCTATAAAAACAGAAGAGAACTGAAATAAGACACTTCAACCCAAGTTCCGCTGATGATCCCAAAGGTCCTTTTTCACCAGGCAACTGGGCTTTCTTTTTTTTTCTTTGAATACAACAACAACAACAACAACAACAACAACGACGATGATGATGATGATGATGATGATGATGATGATGATGATGATGATGATAAAGTTGGAAGGGAACTTGGAGGTCATCTAGTCCAACCCCTTGCTCAGGCAGGAAATGCTATACCATTTCAGACAAATGGCTGTCCAGTCTCTTCTTAAAAACTTCCAGTGTTGGAGCATTCACAACTTCTTGAGGCCGGTAGTTCCACTGGTTAATTGTTCTAACTGTCAGGAAGTTTCTCCTTAGTTCCAGGTTGCTTCTCTCCTTGCTTAGTTTCCATCTGTTGCTTCTTGTCCTGCCTTCAGGTGCTTTGGAGAATAGCTTGACTCCCTCTTCTTTGGGGCAGCCCCTCAAATATTGGAATACTGCTATCATGTCACCCATCATCCTTTTCTTCATTAAACTAGACATACCCAATTCCAGCAACCGGTCCTTATATGCTTTAGCCTCCAGTCCCCTGATCATCTTTGTTGCTGTTCTCTGTACTCTTTTCTAGAGTCTCAACATCTTTTTAACATCGTGGTGACCAAAGCTGGGTGCAGTATTCCAAGTGTGGCCTTACCAAGGCCTTGTAAAATGGTATTAATACTTCACATGATCTTGATTCTATCCCTCTGTTAATGCAGCCTAGCACTGTGTTGGCTTTTTTGGCAGCTGCAGCACACGGCTGGCTCCTATTTAAGGGATTTTCCATTAGGACTCCGAGATCCGCTTCTCATCCAAGAAGCTTCTTCAGCTCTGACTGGATGGTGGGGAAGAAGCTTCTCAGATGAGCAGTGAAACATCTTCAAAGAGAAAAAAGAAGGTCCAGTTGCCTCATGAAAAAAGCACCTTTGGGACAGCCATGATTTGGATGACTGAGAATCTCCACAGACAAATTCTGAGCTACAATTGCTCTCTTTTAACCAGAGCACTTGTACATAAACAGAGAGCAAACCCTCCTAGCACTTAACCTCGTTAGTTAATGAAATGTCTGCAAGGAAAGTCTGAGAATCTCCCTCCTTTTCACTGATGACGTCATCTAGCATGGTGACAAAACCAAACAGCCAACTTGGACAGCAAACCACCACCACCAATTTTTTCCTTCTCTCTTAATTAGTTATACTCCGCCCATCCATCTTTCTTTGCCAGATTTTAAAAAAAAATGTTCACCATGACATAAGGTCTGCATTAAAATGATCGGCTGACAAGAATAGCCAATAAACAAAGAACCAATAAACAAAGCAATGCAATAAAAAAGGGGGGGAATGGGAGGCAGAAAGGGGAAAAAAACAAAGGAAATAATCTGCACATCGTAACCCCGTGGCACTTGAAATGATTGCCAGGTTTAATGTCTTCAGATCTGTTGTGAGGTTCACTGCAGAATTTGCCCTGTATTAATGCATTTGTATGTTATGTGTTAATTATATGGCATTATTTCAGGTACAAATGCTACGTGGAAGGAATGGCGTCATTTTATCTGAGGGAGGGAGGGGATGAAAGATGAAGTAGAAAGGAAGGAAAAGGAAGGAGAATGAGAGGGAGGGAGGAGGAAGGGAGGGAAGGAGGGAAGAAGAGAGAGGGAGGGAGGGAGGGGAGGAATTGAGTATAAATGTTCTCTTGAATTTTAGGATAAACTGAAAGTGGATTTACCGTATGTACCACAATATTTCATTGGATGTGAGATAGTCATTAGATCCTTCCTTCCTTCTTTCCTTCCTTCCTTCCCTCCGTCTCTTTTTCTTTCCTTTCTTTCTTCCTTCCCTTCCTCCCTTCCTCCCACCCTTTTTCTCTTTCTTTCTTTCTTTGTTCCCTTTTTCCTTCCTTCCTTCCTTCCTTATTTCCCTCCCTTTTTCTTTCTTTCCTTCCTTCCTTTCTTCCTTCCCTCCCTCTCTCCCTTTTTCTTTCTTTTTTCTTTCTTTCTTTCTTTCTTTCTTTCTTTCTTTCTTTCTTTTCTTTCCTTCCTTCCTTCCTTCCCTCCCTTCTTCCTTCCTTCCTTCCTTTCTTTCTTTCTTTTCTTTCTTTCTTTTTTCTTTCTTTCTTCCCTCCCTCCCTTTTTCTTCCTTCCTTCCTTCCTTTCCTTCCTTTCCTTCCTTCCCTCTTCCTTCCTTCCTTCCTTCCTTCCTTCCTTCCTTCCTTCCTTCCTTCCTTCCTTTTCTTTCTTTTTTCTTTCTTTCTTCCCTCCCTCCCTTTTTCTTCCTTCCTTCCTTCCTTTCCTTCCTTCCCTCCCTTCCTCCTTCCTTCCTTCCTTCCTTCCTTCCTTCCTTCCTTCCTTCCTTCCTTCCTTTTCTTTCTTTTTTCTTTCTTTCTTCCCTCCCTCCCTTTTTCTTCCTTCCTTCCTTCCTTCCTTTCCTTCCTTCCTTCCTTCCTTCCCTCCCTCCCTCCTTCCTTCCTTCCTTTCTTTCTTTCTTTTCTTTCTTTTTTCTTTCTTTCTTCCCTCCCTCCCTTTTTCTTCCTTCTTCCTTCCTTCCTTCCTTCTTTCTTTCTTTCTTCTTCTTTCTTCCTTTCTTTCTTTCTTTCTTTCTTCCTTTCTTCATTCTAACCCTCCCTTCCTCAATTTACAATTACAACAATTGCAACTATCTTATCTCCCCCTGCCACCAGTTTTAATCCATCAACAGATGCATTGCTTCAGAAATACTGGGACTTTGCATTCACTCATCTTGAAGGTTTTTGATCGTAAAGTGGCATTGTATACATTTCTATATTTATTCATATGTAATATTTATATTACAACTTGATATGAAACATCTCAGACACTTCACAGTGAAATTAAAAAGAACCGAGCAATAAGTTTTAAAAATTGGCATAAAACACATTAAAACATTGCATGGATTATGGTAAATAAAATGAACAATGATAAACATTAAAACAGAGACTAAAAACCCTGGGAAGCAAAAGTTAAAAACATCACAGCAGTGTATAAATAAAATGATTAGATTTGGGAGAGCAATATATTTCTGTGAAGTGAAGGGGGATTACTTCTCAGCTGACATGTTTAAGTAACATCTCCACTTATGTACATATTTACATGGTACTCATGTTCAAAGGGGAAGAGCATCAATTATATGGCTGCAATTGCTGTTTGGACCTTATGACTTCCAACCTGATGCATCTGTAGATAAGCTTTCCTTGCTAAGATTCATTTTGGGGCATACTTGTAAAATATATCTAATTAAATTTATTCAGAGTGCATATCTGAGTAGACCTGCTAACAATGGCTGTTTTACACCTACTTCTGTAAAGCCACTGAGATACAACTCAAGTTAGAAGGAGTGCAGAGAAGAGCAACAAAGATGATCAGGGGACTGGAGGCTAAAACATATGAAGAACAGTTGCTGGAATTGGGTATGTCTAGTTTAATGAAGAGTTGGACCATAAGAAAGGTTGAGCGCCAAAGAATGGAGGCCTTTGAACTATGGTGCTGGAGAAGACTCCTATGAGTCCCCTGGACTGCAAGGCCATCAAACCGGTCAGTCCTAGAAGAGATCAACCCCGACTGCTCTTTAGAAGGCCAGATCCTGAAGTTGAAACTCAAATACTTTGGCCACCTAATGAGAAGGAAGGACTCATTGGAGAAGAGCCTAATGCTGGGAAAGATTGAGGGCAATAGAAGAAGGGGATGACAGAGAATGAAATGGCTGGAGGGAGTCACTGAAGCAGTTGGCATGAGCTTAAATGGACTCCAGAAGATGATAGAGGACAGGAAGACTTGGAGGAACATTGTCCATGGGGTCGCGATGGGTCAGACACGACTTCGCAACTAACAACAACAAAGTTTAATGAAGAGAAGGACTGGAGTGACATGATAGCAGTGTTCCAATATTTCAGGAGTTGCCACAAAGAAGAGGGGGTCAAGCTATTATCCAAAGCACCTGAAGGCAGGATAAGAAACAATGGATGGAAACTAACCAAGGGGAGAAGCAACCTAGAACTAAGGAGAAATTTCCTGACAGTTAGAACAATTAACCAGTGGAATGGTTTGCCTCCAGAAGTTGTGGGTGTTTGAACACTGGAGGTTTTAAAGAAGAGTTTTGACCACCACTTGTCTGAAATGGTATAAGGTTTCCTGTTTGAGCAGGGGGTTGGACTAGAAGATCTCCAAGTTCCCTTAAAACTCTGTTATTCTGTTACTCTCCATCATGAAAGATTCTTGGATAGCTTTGAACTGGTCATTCCTTCTGAGTCCAACCTAAAGTACCTTCAAAAATGAAAAGAGATGTATACATACACATCTTTGTCTTCTGGAGAAAGATATATGACAAAGAGGTCTCTTTGCACTCAAAAGAACTTTTGAACTTTTGATTGACCTATCTTAGATCCATCTCTTCATCCTTATTCTTGGCCTTCTTTAGACAAGAAACTCATGGTTAGAATTCTATGATGTCCCTACATGATGGACAGCTCTACTAGGTTTCCATATTCATAAGTCATTATGGATATTCATAGTTCATCAGCAGTTCCTAATCTGTCCCAGCTTCTTTAGACATAACTCTTTCGTACTCATTTAATTTTCCTAATGAAGGAAGGAATCAAAGAACCAAATCTTAGGTCCCTAATGAAATGCGTTCCCTGACCTTATGTTGACTCTTGCATTCAAGCTCAGAAAGAAAAGTTTTCACTGAAGGACACGCAAAGTGTAGCCATGTTTGAGAAGCCAACTGAGCCGAACCCACAAGTGAGTCAGGAACGACACACTTTGTTTGGAGAAGTAGCAGAAATTCTAATCATGCGATAGAATTGCAGACACTCGATAGAATCCTTCCATACTCCCTGTGTGAGCACAATGAATGGAATGAGAGTTACAAAAACATCACCGCCATAGAAGCAATGATGGTTTAATGCTATGTTTTGTTTTTAATTGATATATTTGCATTTTAGAACATAGAATAATAGAGTTGGAAGGGACCTTTGAGGTCTTCTAGAATAACCCCCTGTTTGAGCAGGAGACTCTATACCAGGCATGTCAAATTCACGACGTCACGTGATGTCACACAACGTATCACAGCTTTTTCCCATTGCCAGCAATGGGGTGGGCATGGTTTTGGCATGATGCATCCGGCCCGCGGGCTGGCAGTTTGACATGCCTGCTCTATACCATTTCAGACAAGTGGCTGTCCAGTCTCTTATTAAAAGCCTCAAGTGATGGGGTATCCACAACTTCTAAAGTCAATCTATCTATCTGTCTGTCTGTCTGTCTGTCTGTCTGTCTGTCTGTCTGTCTGTCTGTCTGTCTGTCTACCATCTGTCTGTCTGTCTGTCTATCTATCTATCTACCATCTGTCTGTCTGTCTGTCTGTCCGTCCGTCCATCCATCCATCCATCCATCCATCCATCCATCCATCCATCCATCCATCCATCCATCCATCCATCCATCCATCTATCTATCTATCTATCTATCTATCTATCTATCTATCTATCTATCTATCTATCTATCTATCTATCTATCTATCTTAATTGATTTGTGTTATACTTGTATTTTTGTTGTGAGCCGCCCTGAGTCTTGGGAGAAGGGCGGCATATAAGTCTAATAAATCAAATCAAATCAAATCAAATCTATCTATCTATCTATCTATCTATCTATCTATCTATCTATCTATCTATCTATCTATCTATCTATCTATCTATCTATTCTCTCCAAATACATCTACTTGCATTCTGTTTCACTTGGAAGTAGTGAATATTGGCAACGCTTTATAACAAGTAGCAAATCATTATTATGTGTGCCGGTGTTCGTAGTAGTACAATTAATCATCATAAATTCATTGCGGTATATTCATGTGGACGTAATGGCTAATTCTAAAGACAGTTTTATTCACAAACCCATTCCATTTATTATTGTACTTTCACCTTTAAGGGCACAGAAACATATAATGGGCAAGAATTATGACTGAGTCAGCATTACTAGTTACACAGACCTGGGAGGAAATGTTCTGGTTTTTATTTTTTATTTTTTTTAATACTCCTTCCTTTTTTTAATGTGGTTTTTAGCCTGGAGAGATCAGATTCCAGAGCAGGTGGAGAATTCTCACAATCTCTCTATGCCATTGCTAGCAGAAATTAATGGATGCAATTGGTTTTATAGAAAACCCTCATTATTTCTTAGCTTGAAAATGGGGGTGGGGGGTTTGGGAAGGAGGGAGAAAGAGAGAAGGCATTTGGCTACAGTTCAGGACGAGTTAATATGCTTGAACCCTGAAAAATGAATTGACATCAAATTTCCTTCTTGCTATCTCACAGTGAATATGAATCGGTTGCAGAAGTTTGGGAAGTCAAAGTAGCTTCGCGTTAAAAAGCTAAACTTCTTCTCTTAAAAGAACCCCTGCCAAAGTTCTCCCAAATGGGAATTTTTCAGATTTTTTTTTTTTTTGTTCTGAATACTAAACTGTTGCAGAGACAGGCTTCGGCTGGCAATGAGTAAGACTAATTCGTCAATATTGGATTGATCATTCTTTTTTTTTGTTACTAATGTCTTTTATTAAAAGGCATAAGTTCTTATGACCTGAAGTCCCCCCCTTTTTTTTTGCTACTATGGACTTATCCAACTCTTCTTTCATAATGTCAGTATGTTTGGTGTCACAGCCCAAGTGGCAGTCATAGCTAAGGTTCCCATAGCTCCTGTCCTTTTAAACTCAAAACTTTAAAAAACAATACTCCACACTCTGGGGAACGCTGGATTGAAAGAATGTACAGAATTAGTTACAGTATAGGGTTGAAGGGACCTTGGAGATCTTCTAGTCCAACCCCCTTGCTCAAGCAGGAGAACCTATACCATTTCAGACAAATGTCTGTCTGGTCTCTTCTCCAAGACCTCCCGTGATGGAGCGTCCACAACTTCTGAAAGGAAAGCAATTCCACTGATTAATTGTTCTCGCTTTCAGGAAATTTCTCCTTAATTCCAGGTTGCTTCTCTCCTTGATTAGTTCCCATCCGTGCCTTCTGGTACTATGGAAAATAAGTTACCCCTCTTCTTTATGGCAGACCCTAAAATACTGGAATATGGGTAATCAGGTCTCTCCCCCCCACACACCTGTTCTTCTTTTCTGGCCAAACCCCAAATGCTGCAACCGTTCTTCATAGGTTTTAGTCTCCGGGCCTTTAATCGTCTTCGTTCCTGTTCTTTGCACTTTTTCCAAATATCTTTTTTTATAAGGATGAGTTATACAGGGTTAGATGCAGTCTATATTAGTAAAAATGACCTATGACAAGCCCCGAAAAAGGACAGGATTTTTCACTTGAAATATTAATAATTGAAAGGTGACCAACAAAGAATAATAACTATGTGCA
>JARGCV010000853.1:205000-245000 GCA_034064705.1 Bothrops alternatus
GTCTTAGTCTACAAGAAATCCAATAGCTCCCTAGGACATACCATGTACCAAAAGAAAACACACACAAACCGCTATCTGCACGCACTCTCACACCACCACCCAGCACAGATCAACTCCGTAGCCAAGACACTCATCTCCAGAACCAAATGCCTAGCTGACGAACAACACCTAAAAACCGAACTATACACTCTCACTAATGTACTAACATCCCACGGATTCCCAAGAAATAAGATTTCCAACTTAATCCAAAAAGAAACTCCCACTAAAATCCAAGACAGAGAACAAGAAAATGGCAAAGCCCTCCTCCCATACATAAAAGGCACCACAGACAGAATCAGCAAGATCCTGCACAAACATAACATCAAAACAGCATTCTGCACAAAGAGAAAAATATCCACCATCTTAAGAAACCCCAAAGACAAAATTGAGTTAGAAAATCAAGGAGTATATGAAATCCCATGTACTGCTTGCTCCACCACATACATCGGACAAACCAACAGAAGAATAAGTGCATGCATTGAAGAACCCAAAAACTCAGTCAAAAATGAGGAACCAACTTCTTCCCTGGTCCAACACCTTAAAGCCACAGGACATGAAATTGATTTCAAAAAGACCGGAACGATTGCCAAAACTGAACACTTTAATAACAGAATAATCAGAGAAGCCATCGAGATAGAAAAACACCCTCACAGCATGAACAAACGAGATGATACCTCCCGCCTACCAGCCATTTGGAAACCCACCCTTATTGACAAAAGAGTCCATAACACAAAGAATGACACCAGACCTACACTCACAAAAAGCACACACGATGTCACCACCACACATCCAGGCAAAAAGCAAACCCAAACCCACACCGATGATGAGGCATGACCACAAACCAGAAGCCAGACCACAGCTACATCATTAGCCACCTTAAACCCCTCCAATACATACAAGAAGCAAACTAACACCCACCATGAAGATGAGGCACGACCACGAACGCGAAGCCAAACAGCTATGCAGCTCACCATCTCTAATCACCCTGTAACTCAGACTAACCTGAGCACAACTAAGCCCCCACCCAAACAGAACACTCCCCCAGCCAATCAGAGCACAGCCAACCCCTCAAAAACATTCATGGTATAAAATGAATAATTTACGATCACCAGGAGATTAAGAAAGAAAATTACTTTAATACAACCTAGCTTTTGTTGGGAACTTCCAACATCGTCAGGGTTAAATGAGCCAGTTGATAAGGGTGCCTTAAATTGGATTAGTCGACGCTTGCACTCTGCTCCTAGACCACGTCACCGGTCCTAGCCGATTAATTTGCATTCTGGATGTTTCCCCTTCTCTGTCATTGCCTCTAACCTTCTCACCTATTCTTCCAACGTTAGTTCCTAAGTTAGTCAGGATCTTTGCATCTTCCTTCCCTCTAATGGTGTTTACTTTCGTATTACCTTTCCCTCTACTGCGGGTCTTTGGGGGGGGTGTTTGGTTTTTCCTTTCCTTTCCTTTTCCTTTTTCCTTTCCCTATCATCTCTATAGCATCCCACCCTCTGTCTGTCTATCTCAATTTTATGTTCAAATTTATTTATATTTATTTAGAAAATTTATATAGCCACCTGCTCGCTCACAGCGACTCTAGGCAGCTTACAAAGAGGAAAAATCCACCCACCCTGGTGACAACACACAATTAAATAAGCCATTTAATGGGCTTCATCACACTCTGGGTTCTGCAGGCCTGCTGGCAAAACCCCATATTCAGGGCCTTCCAAAAGACTGTCAAAGTAGGGTCCAGCCTAATTTTTACAGAGATGATGTCCCAAAGGGAGGAAGCCACCATGGAGAAGGCCCTTCTTCTGGATCCCACCAGATGGACTTTCTTAGGGGATGGGACCCTCAACATTCCTTGACTCCCTACTCTTGTGGGTTGGATGGATGTGAGCAGAAAGAGACAGTCCCTCAGATAACTTGGTCCCAAGCCGTGAAGGGCTTTCTAACATAGCAGGAGATAACATAGGAGCCATCTATATTAAAATTGTTAAAATTGAAGATCCCTTTCTGTCAATAAAGGGGGTTAGATTCCATACGCATTTGGACTATTCAAGTGAGCCTGATGAGACAAATAAACCTGCAAGTGGCCTCAACAATTCTCAGAAAGAGTATTAACAACCAGATGACTGCAAGCAACTGACGCCTGCAAAAGGATATAAATTCCCCCATTCCCCACCAGTTACTCAGAACTGAAGAAGCTTCTTGGATGAGAAGCGAACCTTTTTGAAACAAAAAGGCCCAAGAAAGTCTAACTGTCTTTAGGACTAACTTTAGGACTACTGATGCAGATAATTCTCCTTTGCACTGCACATCTGAATTTCCAATTGAGAAGTTTCCTTTTATTATTATTTTGAATCCTTATAATTATAACTAAGATCTTTTCATAATCACATTTCATTCTCCAAAGTCACAGATCTCTGTTTTAGGTATACCTACATGGAAGGCCCATGTTTTGATGGAAAGGCTCAACTGGAAACAGTGGATAGCACATTCTTTAAATTATGTGCCTAGCAATTCTCTGATGGATTCCATCTTGATAAACTCAACATTTCATTGTCTATCTTGGTCATTTCCAACACTGTAGATCAAATCACACTTCATGTTGGCATGAAAATATGCAAGAGAGAAGCATTTTGGGACACAAGGTATAAATTGTGGCTGATAAGATAAACTGAGGAATGATGGCCTCATTGAAGATGGGATCAAGCAGAAAGATGGATCAAGTGGAAGCATCTCGGTCTGGAGATGTTTATTTTCACAAACTGTCATTCCCCAAGCCTCCTCAGGTTCAAGCAGGTCAATGATGGAAACATGAAGTCCTCTTGAGAAAGGTGGCACCTGAAATGAAATCGTTAGGAGGAATATCTCATGCATTCACCTTGAATTTTGGTTGAGTTACAATTAGCAGGAGGGAGGGAGGAGGAGGAGATGGAGGAGAAGGAGGGAGAGATGAAGGAAGGAAAGAAAGAAAGAAAAAAGAGAGAGGGAGAGAAGGATGGGAGGGAGGGAGGAAGAATGAAAGGGGAAAGAGAAGAAAGAAAGAAAGAAAGAAAGAAAGAAAGAAAGAAAGAAAGAAAGAAAGAAAGAAAGGAAGGAAGGAAGGAAGGAAGGAAGGAAGGAAGGAAGGAAGGAAGGAAGGAAGGAAGGAAGGAAGGAAGGAAGTCCCTTGAAATTACAGATTGTGGATGGATGAATGGATGGATATGATGGATGATAGAGAGATAGCTAGACAGAAATAGAGATAGATAGATAGATAGATAGATAGATAGAGAGAGAGAGAGAGAGAGAGAGAGAGAGAGAGAGAGAGACAGAGACAGAGACAGAGACAGAGACAGAGACAGAGACAGAGACAGAGACAGAGACAGAGACAGAGACAGAGACAGAGACAGAGACAGAGACAGAGACAGAGATGTAGACAATGGATAAATAGAAAGACAGACATATAAAAGATAGATGGATAGATGGGTATAATAGACAGATGATAGACAGAGATAAATTATAGATAGACATGTTGATGATGGAAAAAAACGGATAGATGGATAACTGTAAGCCACGCAAAATTGCTTGATAGCGAGAGGTGTGGCTCGTAAATTGAATAAACAAATGGAATAAAAAATCATAAAGGACCATATCTTAACTTTCTGCATCTGTTCAATGTCTTTAACAAAGGAGAAGGCCGGGGGAAGGAGAATAACACTTGAAGCAGCTCAAAGATTTCTGAAGTATTCAGGAGCTAAAAGAAAAATCAAATCAGCTGCTATAGATCACTCCAAAGCTTTAATAGCCAAGCATTCTATTTGACATATCTGCTTTCTGGGGCTTCCCATTTGCAATAGTCAGTGGATTTAATAGCTGATCAGTAGCGAAATGGCCAAGGACCTCTGCATTTCCACACTTAGTCACGATGGCACTCTAGGTTAAACCATCATTGGCTGAGCTTTGAAAAATGAGATAAATTAAAATTATTTTCTTGGTGAGGGCCACCGGCTTGGCAAGTAATATATGGAGGAGATTTCACAGATGTAATGGGTTGCATTAATTTTCAACTGCAAAAAAAAAAAAACAAAAAAAAAAACAATCCCTTCACTGATTTTACTTTTTTCTTTTTTCTTTAAAGATGATAGAAGGAGAGGAGAAGGATGGCAAGCAGAAAGAGGCCAGCTCTTTTAACGTCTCTCTCTCTCTCTCTCTCTCTCTCTCTCTCTCTCTCTCTCTCTCTCTCTCTCTCTCTCTCTCTCTCTCTCTCTCTCTCTCTCTCTCTCTCTCTCTGTGTGTGTGTGTGTGTGTGTAGCTTTTCAAAGAAGAATTCAGAAAGACTTGTCGAGATGTCTTTCTTAGCGAGCTGAATTTATCCTTAACTTGTTTGCAAATTTCCCTAATGCAGGGGAGTCCGTGACTCACGACCATAAGGGATCCCAAAATTTTGGTTGCTAAATGAGACAGTTGCTAAGTGGGTTTCGTCTGGTTTTTACAATCTTTCTTGCCACAGTTTATTTATTTATTTATTTGACTTATATGCCGCCCTTCTCCCAAGACTCAGGGCGGCTCACAGCAAAAATACAAGTACAAAAAATATAGTATAAATCAATTAAAATACTAATTTACAGTCTAAAAACTATAAAACTATTTCCACTCATACAACACACAGTCACAATCAGAGGCCCCGGGGCAGAGTGCAACTCACACGCCCCAAACCTGCCTGCATAAATGTGTTTTTAAGAGTTTTCGGAAAGCTAGGAGGGAGGGAGCAGTACGAACCTCCGAGGGAAGCTGGTTCCAGAGGGCTGGGGCAGCAATGGAGAAGGCCCTCACCCTAGGCCCCGCCAGATGACATTGTCTAACAGACGGGACCCGTAGGAGGCCAACCCTATGTGCCCTAACTGGTCGCTGGGATTCATGAGGCAGAAGACGGTCCCGCAAGTATCCTGGTCCATTGCCATAAAGGGCTTTATAGGTCATAACCAACACTTTGAATTGTGTTCGGAGACCAATTGGTAGCCAGTGCAGTTGCCAGTTGTTAATGACTGCAGTTGTTAAGGTAATGACAGGGCTGCTAAGTGTCTGAAATGGTATAGGGTTTCCTGCCTGAGCAGAGGGTTGGACTAGATGACCTCCAAGATCCTTTCCAACTCTGTTATTATGAATAATAAGTAGTAGCTGAAAAGTGGTCAACACTTTTGATAATACCACTTTACAAGGCCTTGGTAAGGCCACACTTGGAATACTGCATCCAGTTTTCGTCACCACAATGTAAAAAAGATGTTGAGGCTCTAGAAAGGGTGCAGAGAAGAGCAACAAAGATGATTAGGGAGCTGGAGGCTAAACAATATAAGGAATGGTTGCTGGAATTGGGCATGTCTAGTCAAAGGCTTTTCAACCTTTTTACCCATTGCACCACTTTTAGTACCGCCAGTCGCCTAGCAAGGTATCAAAAACTTGATGACAAAAAAAAAAATAGGAAAAAAGATGATAAAGTACAGGTAGTCCTCAACTTAAAACAGTCTGCTTAGTGACTGTTCGAAGTTACAATGGCACTGAAAAAAGTGTCCCACAAGCCACAGTCGAGCAAGACAGCACCTGACGGTGCTCTTCCTCCTGTCCAAGGTTTTCATTGTTGTGAGCATTTCTGTTGAGGATTAGCAGCGGGGGTGTTTGGTTTTTATTCCCCCCATCTGCTGGGTGGTTACAGTAGATTTTGGTCACTTCACATGACCCTGGGACACTGTGACTGTCATAAATATGAATCAGTTGCCAAGCATCTGAATGTAAATCACAAGACCCTGGAGAGGCTATAACATTCCAGCTGATTGGTGCTTCTTCTGGGCTCAGCAGAAGTGTCAGGATCAGTGCTGCTTTCCAGCTGATTGGTGCTTCTTCAGGGCTCAGCAGAAGCACCAGGATCAGCGCCGAGCTCCAGCAGGAGCCTGGCGCTGATCCTGGCGCTTCCACTGAGCCCGGACAGCCCCGAAGAAGCGCCGATCAGCTGGAAAGTGGCACTAATTCTGGCGCTTCCGCTGAGCCCTGACAGCCCTGCAGCTCCAGTCACCTCTCGCTTAGGCTTGTGCAGTGCTGCCACCAGTTCAGCTTATTCCCCCCCGCTACTACTTTTCTAGGATGGTCGCGTACCACCTGCCAGGTGCCAAGGTACCACAGGTGGTACCCGTACCACTGGTTGAAAAGCCCTGGTCTAGTCTAATGAAGAGAAGGACGAGGGGCAGGGCTTTTTTTGTCATAGAATGGCCAGAACGGAGTTCCAGCACCTTATTCTGATGGAACCTTGTAGGATAGGCAAGGCGGGTTTTATGACATGTGTGAGTTCCAGCACTTTTTTTTTTTTTACAAATAAAGCACTGACAAGGGGTGACATGATAGCAGTCTTCCAGTATCTCAGGGGTTGCCCCAAAGAAGAGGGAGTCAAGCTATTCTCCAAAGCACCTGAAGGCAGGACAAGAAGCAACAGATGGAAACTAAATCAATGAGAGAAGCAACCTAGAACTAAGGAGAAACTTCCTGACAGAACAATTAACCAGTGAAACAACCTGCCTTTGGAAGCTGTAAATGCTTCAACACTGGAAGTTTTTAAGAAGAGACTGGACAGCCATTTGTCTGAAATGGTATAGGGTGTCCTGCTTGAGCAGGGGGTTGGACTAGATGACCTCCAAAGTCCCATCCATCATCATCATCATCATCACTATTACTATACTATTATTATTATTATTATTATTATTATTATTATTACTACTACTACTACTACTATTACTATTATTACTGATCATTGCACAGTCAGCCAGATGTTCAGACTGGATTTGGCATTTTGTCTACCTATCGAGTCCTTACCCAGGACCTGGGATAGGCAGATGTGGATGTTTGATGGTATTACAGATCTCGTCGCAGGATGGAAGCAGTTCCTAGTAAGGCCGCCTTTTGCAATTGGCTAATGGTGAATTTGTCAATGCCAATGGTGTTCAAGTGGTGTTCCAGTTGTTTTGGGATTGCACCCAAGGTGCCTATTACTATTGGTACTACCCTTGCTTGCCTTTGCCATAGTCTTTCTATTTCTATTTGTAGGTCTTTGTATTTTGTTATCTTCTCCAGTTCTTTCTCGTCTATTCTGCTGTCTCCAGGTACTGCCACGTCCACTATCCATATTTTTTTTGTCTTTCTTATTGACAATTGTGAAGTCCGGGGTGTTATGTTGCAGGTGCTTGTCTGTTTGAATTCTGAAGTCCCAGAGCAGTTTAATTTTATCATTTTCTTATGATTTTCTCTTTTTAAGATCCCACCTGCTCTTGCTTACAGGCAAATAATATTTCTTGCAGTTCTTCCAATGCACCATTGTTGCTACTTTGTCATGCCGCTGCTTGTAGTCATTCTGGGCAATCTTCTTGCAGCAGCTTACCAGGTGGTCCACTGTTTCTTCAGCTTCTTTGCATAGGCGGCACTTACTGTCTGTTGCTGTCTTCTCAATTTTGATTTTGTATGTATTTGTCCTTAAGGCTTGGTCTTCTGCAGCCAGAATTAGTCCCTCGGTCTCTTTCTTCAATTTTCCTGCTCTTAGCCATTACCAGATCTTGTTATTATCTGCTTTCCCAGCAATTTTTTTAATGTACTGGCCATGTAGTGCTTTGTCTTCCCATGCCTCTATTCTGTTCTTCATTTGGTCTTTCTTGTAGATCAGTTTGATCTCTCCAGTAGTCAGTAAGCCTTCCTGATATACTAATTTCAGTGCATCTTCATCACTGTCCTTCAGATATTCTTCCAAAGCCATTTTTTCTTCTTCAACCATCTGATGTACTTGCAGCATTCCACACCCACCTATTTGCCTTGGTAGACAGAGTCTGTCAATGTCACTGTGTGGATGAAGGACATGATTCATTGTCATTATTTTTTCTGGTCTTCCTATCCACTGCTTTTAGTTCTGCTTGAGTCCAGTCCACTATTCCAGCTGTGTATCTAATGACTGAAATTGCCCAGGTGTTCATTGCCTTCATGATATCTCCTCCATTGAGTTTGGACTTTAAGATCTTCTTCACTCTCTTGATGTATTCACCTCTAATGTTTTTTCTTGAGTTCAGTGTGCTTGATGTTGTCAGCGTGAAGGATACCCAAGTATTTGTAGTAATATTCCTCATCCAGACTCTTAATGTTATTTTCGTGGGGCATCTTGATTCCTTCAGTTTTCACTATTTTTCCTTGTTTGATAGTTGAAACAAAGTCTCCTAGAGCAGTGTTTCTCAAGCTTGACAATTTTAAGGCACGTGGACTTCAACTCCGAGAATTCCACAGCCAGCAATGCTGGCTGTGGAATTCTGGGAGTTGAAGTCCACATGCCTTAAAATTGTCAAGCTTGAGAAACACTGTCCTAGAGGCTTCTAGAGTGATGCCTTATCCACTTAGATGCAGGGCATTAGAAGATCTCTGAAGTTTCTCTCTGCTCACCTTCTGCTTCCCCTACAAATCTGTCTATGGAGATTCTCAGTCATCCAAGTCATGGTTGTCCCAAAGGTGCTTTTCCAGAAGGCAACTGGATTTTCTAGGGTTTTGTCTTGTTTTTTTTGAAGACATTTCACTTCTCCTCAAGAAGCTTCTTGGACGAGAAGCGAAATGTCTTCAAAGAAAAACAAGGAAGTCCAAATGCCTTCTGAAAAATCACCTTTGGGACTGCAGATCTGTCCCTCTTTCCCTTCCCACCCCTTTCTCATGTCCATGTATTCTAATGCAAAGGATCATTTGTTCCACACAATTACCTTGATATGGTCACCTTTGATGTTACAGCTTTCCCTTTGAAGTCTTTAAGCAATCATTCAAAGCCATCCAGATGCCCTTAGTATTTAAAAAAAAAAATCCTTCTTGTAATACACCTCAAAGACCTATCATTTGGTTTACCACTTGTCTGTTAAAGTGTCAAATGAAAAGAAAGAAAGATTGATATTCAGAATCCAGGTAACTTGTGCAGCAAGAGAAATGTCAGGTAAAGTATAAAACCAATAAAGGTTTTATAACTTGGTCAAAATTCCCGTTTTTGCTTAAAGATGGATTATCCCACATTTTTTTTAAATAAGAAATTCTCTCTGTGTCTCTGTCTCTGTTTCTCTCACTCTCCTCCTTTCTCTCTCATCTATCCACATATATCTATCTATTGATCTTATCTGTCTGTCTGTCTGTCTGTCTGTCTGTCTGTCTGTCTGTCTGTCTGTCTGTCTGTCTGTCTGTCTGTCTGTCTGTCTATCTATCTATCTATCTATCTATCTATCTATCTATCTATCTATCATCCAGTTTTTGTCACCATGATGTAAAAAAAAGATGCTGAGACTCTAGAAAGAGTGCAGAGAAGAGCAACAAAGATGATTAGGGGACTGGAGGCTAAAACATATAAGGAACGGTTGCTGGAATTGGGTATGTCTAGTTTAAGGAAGAGAAGGACGAGGGGGGACAGGATAGCAGTCTTCCAGTATCTCAGGGGCTGCCCCAAAGAAGAGGGAGTCAAGCTATTCTCCAAAGCACCTGAAGGCAGGACAAGAAGCAACGGATGCAAACTAAGCAAGGAGAGAAGCAACCTAGAACTAAGGAGAAACTTCCTGACAGTTCGAACAATTAACCAGCCTCCAGAAGTGGTGAATGTTCCAACATTGGAAGTTTTTAAGAAGAGACTGGACAGCCATTTGTCTGAAATGGTATAGGGTTTCCTGCCTTAGCAAGGGGTTGGACTAGATGACCTCCAAGGTCCCTTCCAACTTTATTATTATTATTATTATTATTATTATTATTATTATTATTATTATTATTATTATTATTATTATTATTATTATTATTATTATCTCTATTTATCTCTATTTATCTCTCTCTATCTCTCTCTATCTCTCTCTATCTCTATCTCTCTCTATATCTATCTATCTATCTATCTATCTATCTATCTATCTATCTATCTATCTATCTATCTATCTATCCATTCATCTACCCATCCTGATGAATACTTAAACATGTAGATTTAAGAAAACCATAAAACAAATACAGATGATTCAACGCCTTGCAAAATATATGAGTCTTTATTAATTTGCAGAATTTTTTTTAAAAAAGGTTTTTCTTCCACAGCGACTTTGTTCTATTGCTTCGTAATAAAGCTGGAGAAGTTTCTTTTCCAACGAGTCTCGGAAAGTCAGGGGTCTTCAGAAGGATTTTCCCACATTCAGAACTGAAGAGATGGTGTTTTGAAAGTCAACTTCGAGGCATTTAGGACTATAAGCATTAGTACCAATATATTGGGGAGTAAGTACTTGGAATCCACTACTTCTTTTTCAGCAAAGACATCAAATGATTTTGTACTGTTTTTCAGTCCAGACACCTTTTTTTTTTCCATGAATTTCAACTTCTGGACACTTTTCAAAAATGACCAAAATCATTTGTGTTGCTATAGGCAAGAATGCCCAAGTTAAGAGGTTGATGCAAAACGGGCCCCAGAGCTTGTACATAAACAGAGAGCAAACACCACTATCTTCTAGCACTGATGATGTTACTTCGCTGGATTATTATCTTATTATTATGTCTGCAAGAAAATAACCAAGGTCAGAGAGCACCAAGGGCCCCACAGTTCAACCCCAAACTACAAACGTTTTCCTTTATTGATATGATAGCAGTCTTCCAATATTTGAGGAGTGGTCACAGAGAAGAGGGTGTGTGGGGGGGGGTCAACCTATTCTCCAAAGCACCAGAAAGCAGGAGAAGCAACAGATGGAAACCAATCAAGGAGACAAGCAACCTAGAACTAAGGAGAAATGTTCTGAAGGTGAGAACAATTAATGAATGGGAAGACTCGCCTTCAGAAGTTGTGGGTGCTCCATCACTGGAGGCTTTCAATAAGAGATTGGATGGCCATTTGTCTGGAATGGTGCGATGTCTCCTGTTTGCATAGGGGACTGGTCTAGAAGACCTCCATGGTCCCTTCCAACCCTGTTATTCTGTCATTCAGTAATAATGGATAGAATAGTACTGTACATAAGAGTAATAGCAAATCACTCCCTTCTAGCACTGATGATGTTACCTAGTTAGGTCATGAAATGTCTGCAAGAAAACAACCAAGCTCAGACAGCACCAGCATCCTCCTCCTCCCTCTCCTTCTCCTCCTCCTCCTCCTTCTTCTCCTTCTTCTTCTTCTCCTCCTCCCTTCTAGCACTGATGATGTTACCTAGTTGGGTCATGAAATATCTGCAAGAAAACCACCAAACTCAGAGAGCACCAAGGACCCCACAGTTCAACCTGGTATTACAAATATCATCTTCTGCCAATAGACTAAGTATTTCCAGTCTCTTCTTTTTCCAAAATCTTCTTCCCATCTCAAACATGACAATTCACCTTGGTTCATGGGCAGACATCTCCCCTATAACTCCCAGCAAAGTTCTTGATTCAAAAAGCTTCATGGCAAAACTTGGAGCTGAATCGAGTTTCTAAGAATACAGAATGTTGCAGCCCACATATGAAATGAGAAGTTAATTAGGTTAGTTAGCTTCAAATCCTCCCCAATTCCTACAGAAGACTCCTTTTGAATCAAGATAAAGGGCTCTCCACTCACTAATTTGCACTTCCTAGTTGCAAATCCCTTGAAAATTGCCAGTTTTAACATTTGGATTTTCTCTCTCTCTTTTTTTTTTTAAAAAAGAAAGAAAATAAAATAAACTTATGTGATAGATCTCCGTCTCCAGGATGAATCTTAATAGGGCCCCGGTCTAAAGTATAAAGGGAGCAGAAAATGCAAAATTTACCTACATCCAGGGAAATCTTTGATTATGCAAATATATTAGTCTGATCCTGGCTCAGATTACAGTGATCAGTTCTGGTCATCCCATTACAACATGAAACGTTGAAACACTTGACAAGGTAAAGAGAGGAAAGATGAGTTTGATCTTAAAACTGCAGTTATATTGCATAAATGGCTTCCTGTGGTAGGACTGGATTCTCCATCTTATTATTATTATCCGCACTCGCGGATGGGAGTTTAAGAAAGAAGATCAAATGGACAAAGTAATTTTTGCTTTATTTCTCTCCCCCCAATTTCAGGGGACTTCTAGTACTTTTCTTTTGATTTTTGAAAACAAAAATCACATTTGCTTCAATATTATTCCAACATTATTCCATTTCTCTGATGAGTAAGAATCAGATATGAACACTTTATGCAGGGATGAAAAAAAAAATGAGATTTCCTATCTCTGTTTAAGTCTCAGCCAAAACTGCTATTGCCTAACCCCTAAAATGAGAATAAAGGTAAATCAGACAGACATTCTTAACAAGAGTTGCTCTCTCTCCTTCATTGGAATGTCCTGTTTAAATGTCCTGTTGGATTAATTAAAGCAGAGGAACTGTAAATCTCCCAATTTGGATGGAAGAAAGACATTTTATGGAAGAATCTGAGAAGGGTTGATCTGCTGAAAGAGATTGTGGCATCCTTGGTGGTCTCTGAGCTTGATCCAGCACTGATCACTATAATCTGAGTTTTTCTTGAAGATATTTCATTACCCAACTAGGTAACATCATCAGTGCTAGAAGGGAGTGGGATTTCTGGAGAGGAGGAGGAGGAGGAGGAGGAGGAGGATTGTGTAGTCCTTGGTGTTCTTGGCTCTTAGTTGCTTTCTTTAAGACATTTCATTACCCAACTAAGTAACATCATCAGGGCAGGCATGTGTGCAGTTTGCTCCCTCATTATGTGGAGCAAGCTACTGTATGTGAACAGGAATAAAACTCAAATCCCTTCTAGTGATAGTGCTTTCCCTGTGGAACATCATGCCCACAGAGAGAAGATTAACCCCCACTTTGACACTCTTTCAGAATTTCCGAAGACAGGCATGGCTTTGCCAAGGGGCCTAGGGACCTTAGAGTGGGATGGGGCCCACCAAGTGGCTCATTTGACTGTTGTCACCAGAGGGGGTGGGGGTTATTACTTTTTTATTGTTCTTGTGTTGGGATTTATCCTGGCCAGAGTCACTGAGAGTGTTGGGTGGCTATATAAATTTTCATAGATATGAATGATAGGGGTAGATAGATAAAGAGATAGACAGATAGATAGACAGACAGACAGATGATAGATAGATAGATAGATAGATAGATAGATAGATAGATAGATAGATAGATAGATAGATAGATAGATAGATAGAGATAGAGATAGAGATAGATAGATAATTCAATTGATATCTGATAGACACATAAATAGAATTGATAGACAGACATAGACATTGGCAGACATAGATATAGACATAGAAATACAGAGACAGACAGAGAGAAAGACAGAGATAGGGGGAGAGAGAGAGAGACAGAGAGAGATAGAGAGAGACAGAGAGAGGGAGGGAGAGAGAGAGAGAGAGAGAGAGAGACAGAGACAGAGACAGAGACAGAGAGACAGAGAGAGAGAGAGACAGACAGACAGACAGACAGATAATTCAGTTGATATCTGATAGACAGATAGAGAATTGATAGACAGAAAGACATATATAGACATAGACAGACAGACAGACAGACAGAGACAGACAGATAGATAATTCAATTGATATCAGATAGATAGATAGATAGACAGATAGACAGATAGACAGATAGACAGATAGACAGATAGACAGATAGACAGATAGACAGATAGACAGATAGACAGATAGACAGATAGATAGATAGATAGATAGATAGATAGATAGATAGATAGATAGATAGATAGATAGATAGATTTAGACAGACAGACAGACAGACAGATAGATATTCCTTGACTTTTAACTGTTGATTTACTGACCAAGATTACAACAGCATGAAAAAGGTGACATGGCCATTTTTCGCATTTATAAACATTGCACCATCCCCACGGTCACATAATCAAAATATGAATGCTTGCCAACCGGCATGTATTACTGATGGCTGCCCTGTCTTGGGGGTCACATGATTCCCCCTTTGCAACCTTCTGACAAGCAAAATCAATGGGGAAACCAGGTTCTCTCAACAACCGTGTGACTAACTTTAAGAACTGCAGTGATTGACTTAACAAGTAAGGCAAGAAAAGGAGTGACATGGGGCAAAACTCACTTAAACCATTGTCTTGCGTAACCATGGGAATTTTGTGCTTAATTGTGGTCATAAGTTGAGGACTACCTGTATCATTCAGTCAATTAATGGAGTTCTCCTTTAAGAGGTAAACATAGTAGGAGAACATCTCCAGACAGCACAATTTTATATCAGATTGATTCCTGGGGGTTACAGAAACAGTGATGTTTTTGATCTCCCAGTTTAACCTACAACCTAAGAGCCCTGGTGATGCAGTGGTTAGAATGGAGTATTGCAGGCTAACTCTGCCCACTGCCAGGAGTTCGATCCTGACCGGCTCAAGGTCGACTCAGCCTTCCATCCTTCTGAGGTCAATAAAATGAGAACCCAGATTGTTGAGGGCAAGAGGATGACTCTGTAAACTGCTTAGAGAGGACTGTAAAGCACTGTGAAGCAGTATAAAAGTCTAAGTGCTATCGCCATCCATCCATCCATCCATCCATCCATCCATCCATCCATCCATCCATCCATCCATCCATCCATCCATCCATCCATCTATCTATCTATCTATCTATCTATCTATCTATCTATCTATCTATCTATCTATCTATCTATCTATCTATCTATCTATCTATCTGCCATGGTGGCACAGTGGTTAGAATGCAGTACTGCAGGCTAATTCTGCCAACTGCCAGTGCTCACTCCAGGAGTTCGATCCTGACTGGCTCAAGGTTGTCTCAGCCTTCCATCCTTCCAAAGTCGGTAAAATCCAGATTGTTGTGGGAAAAATGCTGACTCTGTAAAACCAGTTAGAAAGGGCTGTAAAGCACTGTGAAGCGATATATAAGTCTAACTGCTATTGTTATTTCTTCCTTCCTCCCTCCCTCCCTCCCCCATCTCCCTCCCTTTTCTTTCCTTCTTTCCTTCTTTCCTTCTTTCCTTCTTTCCTTCTTTCCTTCTTTCCTTCCTTCCTTCCTTCCTTCCTTCCTTCCTTACTTACTTACTTACTTACTTACTTACTTACTTACTTACTTACTTACTTAGCTGTGATGGCACAGTGGCTAGGATGCAGGCAAACTCTGTCCACTGTCCGGAGTTTGATCCTAACTGGCTCAAGGTTGACTCAGCCTTCCATCCTTCCCAAGTCGGTAAAATGGAGACCCAGATGATTGGGGTCAAGGTGCTGACTCTGTAAAGCACTTAGAGAGGGTCGTAAAGCACTATAAAGTGGTATATACTGTAAGTGCTATTGCTAATTTCTAGATCTACCATCTGGGCCTCGTCTGGACCCATTGCAGCCACTGAGTAGGCCACCTGTTGCAGCTGCTCTTCTAAATAGCAAAATTAATGCATATTTTTTTTGGGTGTGTGTGTGTGTGTGGAATGCTCATTGTTTTTGTAAAGACCACACACAAGATTATAGGCTATATGCCATGAAACTTTTGACAGGTCTTTCACCAAGAACAAATAAACAGCCACTGACCGTCAATAACTTCCATTTTGTATACCCTGTGCAGATGGAATTGATACTCTGCCACTAACAAGAACAGAAATAATGGATTAAAATTTGGCCTCAAAGCATTAATCAGAATGATGAATAGGTTAATTCATTAATCTCAGATTAAAATGCAAGTTCTAAATTGGATTTTAATCACAGTGGACCACAGAAAAAGAGGCTTTCAATGGCAACAATCTGCCGTTCTGCATTTCTCACTTTTCAAATTCTCCGATGGGGTTCAGGAAGGAAATGACTTAGATGGGACACCCAGCTGAGCCAAATTGTTATTTTCCGAAGGAAAGCACAGAAGAATTACTGAATGGACCTTTTATGCTAGGACATCCTCTTTGCATGCCACCATGGATGGAAGGAAGGAAGGAGGGGAGGGAGGGAGGGAGGGAAAGAGGAAGGGAAGGGGGAGGGAGGGAAGAGAAGGGAAGGGAGGGAGGAAGAGAGGGAAGGAGGAAGAAAGGGAGGGAGAGAGGAAGGAAGGAAAGAAAGAAGGAAGGATGGAAGGATGGAGGGAGGGAGAGAGGGAGGGAGGGAGGACAAAGTAAAGAGAAGGAAAGAGAAGGGAAGGAGGGAGGGAGGGAGGAAGGAAGGAAGGAAGGAAGGGGAAGGAGAAGGAGGAAGGATGGAAGGGAGGGAGGGGAGGAAGGAGGGAGGAAAGAAAGAAAGAAAGAAAGAAAGAAAGAAAGAAAGAAAGAAAGAAAGAAAGAAAGAAAGAAAAGGGAAGGGAAATGGAGAGGGAGAGGGAGAGGGAGAGGGAGAGGGAGAGGAGGTAAGGGAAGAGGACTCAGAGGAAGGGAAGAAGGAAGAAAAGTGAAGGGAGAGAGGAAGGATGCAATGGGAAGGGAATCAGAGGGAGGGAGGGAAGAAGGAAGGAAGGAAGGAAGGAAGGAAGGAAGGAAGGAAGGAAGGAAGGAAGGAAGGAAGGAAGGAAGGAAGGAAGAAAGGCTGGCCCTTAACCAAGGCCAATAAAGATGAACAGAATGGATGTCCGCATAAACCTCTCCCTTTATACACCCGATATTGTGCATTTAACATTTGGCCCATCCTGTCACCCTGCGTCCATGAGGACTTCAGTCTGGATCAGAGTCCCATGGTACAATTCTTCTCTGTATTTGAATTTTTCTACCTCTAGTAACACAGGTCAAAGCTGGTATGAAAAAAACAACAACACCCACCACCCAAGCCTTTTCTGCATAGCTGGGAGCATCTGAGCATAACTCGACAAGCACTGGGTAGCTTCCCATTCAACAGGGTCAGGCAAGGGATGTCAAAATCCGAAGAACACTGAAATATTCGGTTGAAGCCAATAAAAAAGCAAAAGCAAAACAACAATAATGCAAACCAGGCCCCGAAGAATACATTTATCCCGGGAGCAGCTCAAGGTTAAGTGCTTTAACTGTTTTCCACTTTAATGTCAATCATTTGAATCTTTTCAGAAAAAGGCCAGCAGTTTTACTATATTTTCTGCTTGGTCCTGGCCATCTCGAGTGAAAGAAATGCAGACCCTTTTTTTTTTTTTTGGTTATAAATTGTGTTTTGCCAAGCAAAAATGCGGCACAGTAATGCTTGATAGAAGGTTTCCCCTGCCCACTTTTGCAATTTTCATTTTTCTCCTTTATCCAAGGAGGAACCAAATCGTTCCGAAAAACACATTAAGGGTCAATGACAAAGTAATAGAGAAAAAAAAAGAGTGGCATTTGGAAATATTTTTCAGACGGTGTCCTAGTTCTTGCTTTTCAAAATCCATCCTCCCAATGCAAAATTAAGGCAGAGGGGGACCAAGGCAGCAATCCTTTGCAGAATGCTAAAAACCAACCTATTTTGTTAAGACCCAATATTGTGAGTTCCTTTGGCAATAAATCAACTGCCTGGAATGTTACTTTTTCCACAATTCTCATTTTTAAAGATGTTTCCTTCAGTGCAGCCACACTTGGAATACGGCATCCAGAATGTATATTTAAAAAATTGCTGAGATTCTGGAACGAGCACAAGAAAAGAGCAACAAAGATGATTAGGGGACGGGAGGCTAAAATATACGAAGATTGATAGCAACACCACATTATGATGTTGTCTCGTAAAGGACGCAAAGGATGTAACTTGCATACAGCTTGACTCATGATATAATTTGCACCCTGGCCCCATATGCATATCTGCTTTTTCTAAGATCTGGAGACAGTTTTGTACCCACAGAATATTTGTGGCTCAGGTTGGGAGACTGGGGTCCGTAGTGCTCTCTGAACTTGGGGGTTTTCTTGCAGATGTTTCATGATCCAAATACAGAGAAGAGCAACAGAGATGATCAGGGGACTGGAGGCTAAAACATACAAGGAACGGTTGCTGGAATTGTCTAGTTTAATGAAGAGAAGGACGAGGGGGGACATGATAGCCGTGTTCCAATATCTCAGGGGCTGCCACAAAGAAGAGGGAGTCAAGCTATTCTCCAAAGTGCCTGAAGGCAGGACAAGAAGCAACGGATGGAAACTAATCAAGGAGAGAAGCAACCTAGAACTAAGGAGAAACTTCCTGACAGTTAGAACAATTAACCAGTGGAACAACCTGCCTCCAGAAGCGGTGAATGCTCCAACACTGGAGGTTTTTAAGAAGAAACTGGACAGCCATTTGTCTGACATGGTGTAGGGTTTCCTGCCTGAGCAGGGGGTTGGACTAGATGACCTCCAAGGTCCCTTCCAACTTTATTATTATGGATCATCGCATAGTCAGCCAGATGTTCAGACTGGATTTGGCATCTTGTCTATCAATTGAGTCATTATTATTATTATTATTATTATTATTATTATTATTATTATCATCATCATCATAATCATCATCATTTAAGGATGGAGAGAGGAAGAGGAGGAAGAAGAGGAGGAGGAGGAGGATTGTGATCCTTGGTGCTCTTTGAGCTTGGTAGTTTTCTTGCAGACATTTCATGACCCAACCAGATAACATCATCAGTGCTACAGGGAGGGGGGACAAGGAGGAGGAGAACTGTGGGTGTTCTCTGAGTTTCTTTGTATTCTTGCAGATATTTCATTACTGAATGAGGTAACATCATCAGTGCTAGGGAATTGTTTTAACAGGTTTTTAGTATTTTTAATTGAGATGCATTTTCTGAATTGTAAGCTGCCCAGAATCATCCGCTGAGATGGGCAGGTATAGAAATTGAATGAATGAATGAATGAATGAATGAATGAATGAATGAATGAATGAATGAATGAATAAAAACGGTCACCTTTGTGCGAACTGGGCACAGCATTTGTTTCATAAATAAATAACATTTGTTTAATAAATAAATAAAATCAATCAATCTATTAAGATAATTAAAAAGACGAGCTCAGCCAGTCATCAGATTTAAAAAAAAAAAAATGCTGGGCACCCAACAGATCTGGAGGAGTGGTTTGGGCAGAAGGAAAGTCAGCTGGCGTTCTCAATGGTTGTCTGCTCTGTATAAAATGCACAACTGTTGTGCAAAAGAAACAAAATAGAAAGAAAAGGCTGAAGCTCTTAAAAGGTATGCCACAAGGTATGTCAAGTTCAAAAAAAAAAAGGTTTGGGGTGTATAATGGATCCCATGCTGTTCTTCAATCCCTTTAACCAACCGTAGCATTGTTGTCCTGTGGCAGAGGGCAATCTACTTCACGGGTGTCAAACTCACCGCGTCACGTGATGTGTCGCGACATATCGCGACTTTTTTCGCATTGCCGGAGATGGATGGGGCAGGTACTGCCTACGCATGATGCAACCGGCCCACGGGCTAGCAGTCTGACACCCCTGATCTTACATGGTCCCAGGAAAAGGACTGTCTACAAGGAAAACCTAGATCCCAAACAAAGGTGGCTAGGTAAGAGAAGAAAACCATGGTTTAGTTTTCCTAATTTTTTTTTAAGGAATATGAAGCTAAGTCAACTCCTCCCCTCAACAGTTCTGGTGTATTTATCACAGGAATAATCATCACTGCCGCCTTTGGATATACCAACAGCAAAAAGAGCTGTGATGGCACAGTGGTTAGAATGCGGTATTGCAAGCTAACTCTGCCCACTGCCAGCAGTTCGATTGTTATTGGCTCAAGGTTGACTCAGCCTTCCAAGATTGGTACAATGAGGACCCAGATTGTTGAGGGCAATAGGCTGACTCTGTAAACCTCTTAGAGAGGGCGGTAAAGCACTATGAAGCGGTATATAAATCTTAGTATTATTGCTAAATGCTAATAGCCTTTTTTTTACCACTCCATAGTGCTTTACAACCCTTTTCTAAGCAATTTACTGAGTCTGCATCTTGCCCTCAACAATCTGGGTCCTCATTTTTACCATCCTCAGAAGGATGGAAGGCTGAGTCAACCTTGAGCCAGGCAGGATCAAACTGCTGGCAGTTGGCAGAGTTAGCCCGCAATACTGCTTTTCAACCACTAGGCCACCATGGGTCTTTAGCATCTTATTTGGTTGGACTTTGGGTCCACAGCACTGTCTCATCTCTGAAAGAAAGGAAAATGTCCGTTCTCCAGAGCTTTGCTCTAAACCAGTCCCAGTCCATTCTCTTATAACTATTTGATCTTTATGTGCCTCTCCTCAGAATTATACTAAGTAATTAAAGAAAGGAGCTTAAATCCCTTTTTACTTTTTAAGTGCACGGTCTATTTACAGAGAGCTTAAAGCAGATTGCATTTTTTTGTCTGCAGTGTACAGAGCAAAGAGGGGCTGAACGAAGTTCATTTTCAGATGAAAACAAGTCCTCAGTGGAGTTTTTAATGCTGATTCCCAACTTGGGACCTGGGCAATTTTTCTTCTCATTGACTGTTTAGATTACTTTGTCAGACTTCAACTTCTCCAAGAAGGCCCATAGATTTTTTGTTTTTTGGGGGGGGGGGTTCAGATTTTTTTTTAATTCAAAAGTTAAAATACAAATTAGGCTTCATTAACAGAGGGATAGAACCAAGATCAGGTGAGGTTCTACTACCTCTTTATAAAAGCTTGGTAAGGGTAAGGCCACACTTGGAATCCTGCATCCAGTTTTGGTCACCACGATGTAAAAAAGATGCGGAGACTCTGGAAAGAGTGCAGAGAAGAGCAACAAAGATGATTAGGGGACTGGAGGCTAAATCATATAATAAACTGTTGCTGGAATTGGGTATGTCTAGTCTAATGAAGAGAAGGACGAGGGGTGACAGGATAGTAGTGTTCCAATATCTCAGGGGCTGCCCCAAAGAAGAGCGAGTCAAGCTATTCTCCAAAGCATCTTAAGGCAGGACAAGAAGCAATGGGTGGAAACCAACCAAGGAGAGAAGCAACTTAGAACTAAGCAGAAATTTCCTGACAGCTAGAACAATTAACCAGGCAAACAACCTGCCTCCAGAAGCTGTGAATGCTCCAACACTGGAAGTTTTCAAGAAGACATTGGACAATCATTTGTCTGAAATGGTATACATTTCCTGCCTGAGCAGGGGGTTGGACTAGATGACCTCCAAGTCCCTTCCAACTCTATTCTTCTGTTATTTTGATGAAATCATGTCTTCTCAAGGGGAAAAGACAGCGGAAGCCTTGGCCACTAGCTTTCATTTTTATTCTTTCCTCCCAATAAGTCCCCAAATTCCCCATTAGGTTTTGTAGAAATAAGAGTTCCAAGGAGTTCAGGGGGTTGAGATGACAACTGCAACTATACCTTAGAGCAGGGGTCCTCAACCTTGACCACTTTAAGACTTGTGGACTTCAACTCCCAGCTTTGCTGGCTGAGGAATTCTGGGAGTTGAAGTCCACAAGTCTTAAAGTGGCCAAGGTTGAGGAACCCAGCCTTAGCGTTCCCCAACATTATTCTGCTTTGTGGAATGGACAGGTGGGGAAGAGAAAGGGCACAGTTCTGCACTTGCCTGCTGCTCGTGTGAGCGGAGATGCCCGCATGCACTCACCTGCAACTTCTGCAGCCTGGTTCCTAAAAGCTCAAGGCCCGTTAGTGATCCATAGCTCAGGGGTTGGAAACCCCTGCCTTATAAGGCAGAACTAGAACTAGAACTCACCATGTCCTGACAATTGGCCCAAAGTCACCAAGCCAGCTTTCATGTCTAAGATGGTATTTGAACTCATCATCTCCTAGTGATTGCCACAAAGTCAACCAGCTGACTTTTATGCTTAAGCCAGGACTAGAATTCACCCTCTCCTGGTGATTGGGTCAAAGTCACCCAACTGATTTTCATGCGTATGATGGCACTAGAATTTACCATCTCCTGGTGATTGGCCCCAATCACCCAACCTACCTTCATGCATATGGTGGGACTGGAAGTCTCCATCTCCTGGTGATTGGCCCAAAGACACCTAACTAGCTTCCATGCTAAGGTGAGATTAGAACTCAACATCTCCTGATGATTGGCCCAAAGTCAACCAGCTGGCTACCATGCTAAGGCGAGACTAAGGCTCACCATCTCCTGGTGATTGGCCCAAAGACACCTAACTAGCTTCCATGCTAAGGCAAGACTAGAACTCACCATCTCCTGGTGATTGGCCCAAAGTCACCGAGCCAGCTTTCATGCTAAGCAATGGGCCAGGATACTTGCGGGACCGTATTCTGCCTCTTAAATCCCAGCGACCGGTTAGGGCACATAGGGTTGGCCTCCTACGGGTCCCGTCTGTTACACAATGCCGTTTGGCAGGACCTAGGGCTAGGGCCTTCTCTGTTGCTGCCCCAGCCCTCTGGAATCAACTTCCCTCAGAGGTTCGTACTGCTCCTTCCCTCCTAGCTTTCCGAAAACTTTTAAAAACACATCTATGCAGACAGGCTTGGGGCTTGTGAGCTGCGCTCTGCTCCTGGGCCTTTGATTGGGACTGTATGTCGTATGAGTGGGTATAGTTTTATTGTTTTTATATTGTATATTATTATTTTAACTAATTTATATTTTGTACTTGTATTATTTGCTGTGAGCCGCCCTGAGTCTGAGGAGAAGGGCGGCATAAAAGTCAAAATAAAGTAAAGTAAAGTAAAGTAAAGTAAAGTAAAGTAAAGTAAAGTAAAGTAAAGTAAAGTAAAGTAAAGTAAAGTAAAGTAAAGTAAAGTAAAGTAAAGTAAAGTAAAGTAAAGTAAAGTAAAGTAAAGTAAAGTAAGCCGAGACTGGAACTCCCACTCTTGTCATTTCTAAGACAGCACCTTAACCACTACCCCAAACTGTCTTCTCTCATCTATCCAGTTGTCCAAACCAATCCTGGCCCTATTGACTGGCTCCTTTTGAAGAAGGACTTCTCAATTTCTATCGCTCCTTCCTCCCCCAAAAGGCTGTAAATAGAAAAAAAAGGGAGGGTCCTGGATTGCATCAAGGTGAAAAGTGCCACTGAAATGGAAGGGAGAATTATAACAATTGGTTTGTTTCCAGGAGCAGTGGAGGCCTCTGCTTTCATCTTCCCTGTACAAGATGGGGAGAACATTTTTCGTTTCAGAAATAACAAGATGTGAGCTTTCCACTCAAAACTCAAATGTCAGCTTGTGTGCGGGGGAGAGAGAAAAAAATAATAATAGTGCGAAGCAAGAAGAGGACAGAAAAACCGAATGAGATTTGACTCTAAGGCACCAAATTGAATTAAAGTTTACCTGGGAAGTCAGTTTTCCTTGGGGATAAGTTGCCATTTAAGGTTTTTTGTGTCTCTTTTACTTTTGCCATATCATTCTAATGATACGGGACAAAGTCAACGGGCACCACAACAACAAAACCAAACAACACACACACACACACACAGACAAACACAGTTCATGGTGGGTCTGATTTCCATTTTTTTTTTCAAATCAAGAGACGCTTTTATTCGCAATTCTATCCTTGTGAAATAGCAAGAAAACGCTCAGACTCTGTGCCAGATTGGAATTTACTTGTTTGTTTGTTTGTTTATTTATTGGTATCCCGTCTTAATTATTTTTTTTACAAATACCTCAAGGTGATAAACGTATCCAACATGACTTCCTCCTCTTAATTCCCACTACCACCACAACAATCTTGTGAGGTGGCTTGGGCTGAGAGAGCGAGGGATTGGCCCAAGGTCACCCAGCTGATTTCATGGCTACAGTGGGACTAGAATTCACCATCTCCTGGCGATTGACCCAAAGTCACTCAGCTGGCTTTTATGCCTGAGGTGGGACTACAACTTACCGACTCCTGGTGATTGGCCCAAAGTCGCACAACAGGCTTTCGTGCATAATGAGGGACTACAACTCATCAGCTCCTGGTGATTGGCCCAAAACCGCCCAGCAGGCTTTCATGCCTGAGGCGGGACTAGAACTCACTAGCTCCTGGTGATTGGCCCAAAATCACCCAGCAGGCTTTCATGCCTGAAGCAGGACTAGAAATCTCCATCTCATGGTGATTGGTCCAAAGTCACGCAGCCAGCTTTTGTGCCTAAGGCAAACTAGAATTCACCATCTCCCATTTTCTAACCTTAACCACTAGACCAAACTAACCAATATTTAATTTATCAATGGAGACTCGGCAGCTACTAAGTGTTTCTCATGCAAGAGAAGACACTGGAAACTAGTTTAGGTTGCTCCTTTAGGAAACCTCATTTTACACGAGACTGTAATACCAGTCAAAATGCAGACCCTTTGAAATTGAAAAGATTAACATTTTTTTTTATCGATTCAAGGCGAAGACTTGGTGGTTTGCAACCAAGCATGAGAAATTCCATCTTATGTGGGGGGGAGGCATACTTTTAAGACCCCCAACTCCCCCATTCTACATTATGGATTGCAAAATAAATAAATAAATAAGGTTACTGCCCCATTAGGCGCAGATTTTTCCAATTTTTTTTAAGCTGCCCACAGACCCGTTTGAAAAAGCCCTGAGTCATGTTTTCTTTCAATTTAGTTAGTTAATAGCTCGCCTTTCATAAAACCATCACGCCCAATCAGAGAAATGCTTAAATCAATAGCGTGAGGCAGCCTTGCTTCACAGAAATGAGTTTTCAAATAAATATACACTGTTGAGTGATGTCTGGGTGGCATCAAATTTATACGCTTAATAAGGAAGCATCATTAACAGGCCCCAAACGTTATTTCGAGTCTGTTACTTTGGATCGTGGAATAGTACGTTTGGAATACTGCATCCAGTTCTGCTCACCATAATATATAAAAAAAATGTTGAGACTGTAGAACAGGCATGTCAAATTGGTGACATCGCACAACGATGTCTCTGTACAAATCGATGGTGAAACCACACTTGGAGTACTGTGTACAGTTCTGGTCACCGCACCTCAAGAAGGATATAACAGAACTGGAAAAGGTGCAAAAAAGGGCAACAAGAATGATCCAGGAAATGGAGCCCCTCCCTTATGAAACCAGATTGCAACGCCTTGGTCTCTTCAGCCTTGAAAGACGGCGTTTAAGGGGTGACTTGATCGAAGTGTATAAAATCATGCATGGGATAGAAAAGGTGGATAGAGAAAAATTCTTTTCTCTATCACACAATACTAGGACAAGGGGGCACTCCCTAAAGCTCATAGCTAAGAAAGCGAGGACAAATAAAGGGAAATATTTCTTCACCCAGAGGGTCATTGATTTATGGAATTCACTTCCAGAAGAGGTCGTGACAGCTGTCAGCCTTGATAGCTTCAAGGCAGGGTTAGATAGATTCATGGATGCCAAGTGTATCGGTGGTTATTAAAACGGATGTCCATGTGCCGCCTCTATGTTGGTTGAGGCAGGCAGGATTCCCTTGAGTACCATTTGTTGGGGGTCAAGGGAAAGGGAGGGTTTTGCCTTCTCTTTCTGCTCAAGATCCCCATGTACAATTGGTGGGCCACTGTGTGACACAGAATGCTGGACTCGATGGGCTTTGGCCTGATTCAGCATGGCTCTTCTTATGTTCTTATGTTCTTAACGTATCGGGGCTTTTCCCCATTGCCGGCAATTGGGTGGGTGCTGTTTTGGCGTGATGCATCCGGCCCATGGGCCAGCAGTTTGACATGCCTGCTCTAGAAAGATGATTAGAGGATTGTAGGCTAAAACATATGAAGAACGGTTGCTGGAATTGGGAAAAAAAAAAAGGACAAGGGGAAATTAGGAGCTGCCAGAAAGACGGTCAAACTATTTTCCAAAGCACCAAAATGCAGGACAAGAAACAATGGAGGGAAACTAATTAAGGAGAGAAGCAACTTAGAACTAAGGATAAATTACTTAAGAGTGACAGCAATCAACCAATGGAACAACTTGCCTTCAGAAGTTGTGGGTGCTCTTATCACTGGAGGCTTTCAAAAAGAGACAGGACAACCACTTGTCTGAAATGGTATAGGTCTCCGCTTGGGAGAGCAGGGAGCGGGTTGGACTAGAAGACCTCCAAGGTCCCTTCCAACTCTATTATTCTATGTTCTGTCCCGGAGGGAGTGGAGGATAGCAAGCTTTCAAATGCTGAACGATACAGATTTTTCGTATAGAAAAGGAATGGGCCCAGATGATATCCGCCAATGCTTTTTGTTTACCAGATTTGTTATCTGCCTAGAATTTCTCATAATTATGGATTTAGTGAGTGCTGTGCTGAATCACACTGTAATGAAATATTCTTCATTCCTTATAAAAGAAGCTTTGCTTTTCCTATCCCAAGAGAGCTTTTCCAAAAGGCAACTGGACTTTCTTGCTTTTTTTTTTTTTTTGGCTTGAAAACATTTTGCTTCTCATCCAAGAAGCTTCTTCAGTTCTAAATGAGTGGTGGGGAATGGAAGGATTCATATGCTATGCAGGCATCTGTTCATTACAACAATGGATGGAAACTGACCAAAGAGAGAAGCAACCTGGAATTAAGGAGGAACTTCCTAACAGTGGGGACAATTAACCAGTGGAACAGCTTGCCTCCAGAAATTGTGGGCACTCGCATCACTGGAGGCTTTTAAGAAGATACTTGTCTGAGATGGTATAGGTTCTCCTGCTTGAGCAGTGGGTTGGACTAGAAGACCTCCAAGATCCCTTCCTATTCTATTCTGTTCTGTTCCGTTCCGTTATGTTCCGTTCCGTTCAGTTCAGTTCCATGCCATGCCATGCCATGCTATGCCATTCCATTCCATTCCATTCCATTCCATATTTTCTGTTCTGTTCTGTTCTGTTCTGTTCTGTTCCATGCCATGCCATGCCATGCCATGCCATGCCATGCCATGCCATGCCATGCTATGCCATGCCATGTCATTCCATTCCATTCTATTCCATTTGATTCCATTCCATTCCATATTTTCTGTTCTATTCTGTTCTGTTCTGTTCTTTTCTGTTCTTTAGTCACAGTCCTTTCTGCAGTCCCAAGAAGATTCCACACCCATTTGAGGAGACTCTGAGGGTATACATAAACCCCCAAGTGGCCTCAATGACTGTCAGAGAGCTAACAACTGACCCTTAGAATGCTGAGGATCAGACAACTAATAAAGGAGAATATTTGTAGCTTGGAGATGAAATCAGGGTGTCAAAGCAAGAACATCCAATGTTCTTTGTAGAGTTTCATCTTTCGGAACCATGACACGGGGATCCTTGGTGCTCTCTGAGCTTTTTCTTTCTTTCTTGCAGGCATTTCATTACCCAAAGTAGGTAATATCATCAGTGCTAGAATGGAGAGGAGGAGGAGGAGGGGAGGAGGAGGAGGAGGAGGAGAAGGAGGAGATATGAGGGATCCTTGATGCTCTCTGAGCTTGTGTTTTTTTCTTGCAGACATTTCATTACCCAAACTAGGTAATATCATCAGTGCTAGAATGGAGAGGAGGAGGAGGAGGGGAGGAGGAGGAGGAGGAGATGATATGATGGATCCTTGGTGCTCTCTGAGCTTTTTTTTTTCCTTGCAGACATTTCATTACCCAAAGTATGTAATATCATCAGTGCTAGAACAGAGAGGAGGAGGAGGAGGGGAGGAGGGGGAGGAGGAGGAGGAGGAGGAGGAGAAGGAGAAGGAGGAGATATGAGGGATCCTTGATGCTCTCTGAGCTTGTGTTTTTTTTTCTTGCAGACATTTCATTACCCAAACTAGGTAATATCATCAGTGCTAGAATGGAGAGGAGGAGGAGGAGGAAGAGGAAGAGGAAGAGGAAGAGGAGAAGGAGAAGGAGAAGGAGAAGGAGAAGGAGAAGGAGAAGGAGAAGGAGAAGGAGAAGGAGAAGGAGAAGGAGAAGGAGAAGGAGAAGGAGAAGGAGAAGGAGAAGGAGAAGGAGAAGGAGAAGGAGAAGGAGAAGGAGAAGGAGAAGGAGATGATATGAGGAATCCTTGGTGTTCTCTGAGCTTGTGTTTTTTTTTTTCTTGCAGACATTTCATTACCCAGCCTAGGTAATATCATCAGTGCTAGAATGGAGAGGAGGAGGTGATGGAGGAGGAGGAGGGGAGGAGAAGGAGGAGAAGGAGGAGGAGGGGAAGGGGAAGGGAAGGGGAAAGAAAGGACAAAGAGACGTTAGAACAGGGGTTCTCAACTTTGGCAACTTTAAGACTTGTGGACTTCAACTCCCAGAATTCCTCAGCCAGCAAAGCTGGCTGAGGAATTCTGGGAGTTGAAGTCCACAAGTCTTAAAGTTGCCAAGGTCGAGAACCCCTGCGTTAGAAGAAGGAAAAGGTAGCATGGAAACAGCTGGGTTACTACCAGACTGATAGCCAAAAGACAAATGCAAAGATTAGGCCTGTTTGCTAGCCTCTTTAGAAGAACAGAAAATGAGAATTTCCTTTCCGACCAGCTCCTCTCCTTTCCATTGGCAAATCCCCAGGGGAAATTTAATTAGAAGGAAAGATTTCTTTATATCCCCATGGTGCTAACAAACAAGCAAATAGCAGAGGGATGGATGAGTGTTTTCCCGAAGCCTATATATATATATATATATATATACAGCAGATTCATTTGCAAGTAACACTTCCCAGATGCAGCAGGCCAGGGAGTTTGGTTAGTTTGGATAAATGCTGGTGGCAGCATCAAGTCCAAGGAGCTGAATTAAAGTTTTTCATCATCTAATTGTCTGCCTAGCACATCTCGGTGACAAATGCCAAAAAAAACAAACAATAAAAAATAAATAAAAAAATCTTATCGAATTGGGCAATTTGCAGGATGCACCAGAATGTGAAGGAAAAGGACATTTTTTTTGCTGTTTTACGAAGCTAAATAAAATAACCAGGCCTTGCCACTTCATGCACTCCATTCCTATTCATTGTTTTCAGTTATTTTTTTTCCACATTCCTCAGCAATCTTTTCCCCAAATCCAAAGATCAAAGCCCAGATGCCTCCAGCCTCAGTCATCAATGCCAGAGAAGGGAATGCTAATTTATTTCTGTAATTTGAGCAAACAGAACTGTGAGGTTTTGCTGGAAAAATCACATTTTTGCAGGGAATTTTTTTTAAAAATAAACTAAAAAATAATACAACCGGAAAAAATATAGGCAAGTCCTCAACTTACGATTGCAACTGAGCCCGACGTTTCTGTGGCTAAGCGAGACATTTGCTAAGTGAGCTTTGTCCCCATTCTATGACCTTTCTTGTCACAGCTGATAAGGGAATCGCTGCAGTTGTTAAGTCAGGAACCCGGTTGTTAAGTGGGTATACGTACATATATAGCATGTGTATATGTGAGCTGTGTATGGGTATGGGTAGATATATACTTTCTTTTGACAGCAGGCAACAGCATTTTGTTTTTGATGTGGGCCAGTGTGCTCACAGTAAAAACAGGACAATAAAGGTTATCCTATCCTATCCTATCCTATCCTATCCTATCCTATCCTATCCTATCCTATCCTATCCTATCCTATCCTATCCTATCCTATCCTATCCTATCCTATCCTATCCTCCCCCTGTCCTTCTCTCCCCTGTCCTCTCCTCTCCCCTGTCTTCTTCTCTCCTTTCCCATCTTCTCCTCTCCTCTTCCCTGTCCTCTCCTCTCCCCTGTCCTGTCCTGTCCTGTCCTCTCCTGTCTTCTCCTCTCCTCTCCTCTCCTCTGTCCTCTCCTCTCCCCTGTCCTCTCCTCTCCTCTCCCCTCTCCTCCCCTCCCCTCTCCTCTCCTCTCCTCTCCTCTCCTCTTTCTCCTCTCCTCTCCCCTGTCCTCCTCTCCCCTGTCCTCTCCTCTCCCCTGTCTTCTTCTCTCCTTTCCTGTCTTCTCCTCTCCTCTTCCCTGTCCTCTCCTCTCCTCTCCTCTGTCTTCTCCTCTCCCCTGTCCTCTCCTCTCCTCTCCTGTCTTCTCCTCTCCTCTGTCCTCTCCTCTCCCCTGTCCTCTCCTCTCCCCTCTCCTCTTCTCTTCTCTTTCTCCTCTCCTCTCCCCTGTTCTCCTCTCCCCTGTCCTCTCCTCTCCTCTGTCTTCTCTTCTCTTCTCCTCTCCTCTGTCCTCTCCTCTCCTGTCTTCTCCTCTCCTCTGTCCTCTCCTCTCCCCTGTCCTCTCCTCTCCCCTCTCCTCTCCTCTTCTCTTTCTCTTCTCCTCTCCCCTGTTCTCCTCTCCCCTGTCCTCTCCTCTCCTCTGTCTTCTCTTCTCTTCTCCTCTCCTCTGTCCTCTCCTCTCCTCTCCTCTCCTCTCCCCTGTCCTCTCCTCTCCCCTGTCCTGTCCTGTCCTGTCCTATCCTATCCTATCCTATCCTATCCTATCCTATCCTATCCTATCCTATCCTATCCTATCCTATCCTATCCTATCCTATCCTATTCTTACCTTATCTTACCTTACCTTACCTTACCTTATCTTAACATGCCCATTCTACTTGGAAAGGTAGAGACATTTGAAAAAGATGATTCCCTCAGGGACCCCACTCTCAAACCACATTGTGCTTTAAAGTTAACCACCCGTACCTTGAATTCCATCTGGAAACACACTGGTAATGAGTGCAGCTCATGCAGAAGTGGTGTTACATGTGCCATACAGCCATTAGAGACCTCCTGCTCCTTCTTCACAGAAGACACTCTTAGGAGTACCATGTTCAGACTGACCAAAAATCTGTATGGCTACTAGATGGCACCAAAGGTGGCACCCAAAGGTACTTTTCCCAAAAGCAACTGGACTTTCTTGGTTTTTTTTTCCTTTGAAAACATTTTAATTCTCATCTAAGAGGCTACTTCAGTTCTAACTTTTCAAGGAAAAAACAAAACAATACCCAAGAAAGTCCTGTTGCCTTTGGGGACAGCACCTTTGAGACAACCATGACCTGGATGATTGAGACTCTCAATAGACACTCTGTGGTCAACCTAGATCAGGGGTAGGCAACCCAAAACACTCAAAGAGCCACTTGGACCCACAAAACTCTTTTGATATCTCTCTCTCTTTCTGCCCTCCCACTCTCTTTCTTTCTCTCTCTCTCTCTCTCTTCCCCCCTCTCTTTCTCTCTCTCCCCCTCCTTCTCTCTCCCTCTCTCCAATCTTCTGCTCACCTGGCAAGCTGGCTTCAAGCTGTTCTCCAACAAGCTCAGGGATAGGCAACCTCATGTCTTTTATGACTCGTGAACTTCAACTCCCAGAATTCCTGGGTAAGCATAGCTGGGCTAGCTAGCTCTCTCCTGATCTTCCTGCTTCCTGCAGAGATGCAGCAAAGGGAGGAGCTCTGCCCAGTAAGCTTTTCAGCTCCTCGGAGAACACCGTGAGTCCACTCTCTTTTTTACAAACACAAACAGAGAGAGAGAGAGAGAGAGAGAGAGAGAGAGAGAGAGAGAGAGAGAGAGAGAGAGAGAGAAGCAGGGAAGCGCAAGTGCTTCTCTCTCTCTCTCTCTCTCTCTCTCTCTCTCTCTCTCTCTCTCTCTCTCTCTCTCTCTCTCTGCAAATGGCAGAGGAGGCTGGGAGCCGCAGGGGAAGGCTCAAAGAGCCGCATGCAGCTCCAGAGCAGCAGGTTGCCGACCTGTGACCTAGATGTTTGCATCTCTTCTGGCTTTGTCCTTCGTGAGCAGGCGAAGAGGATTGGATGATTGTCATAAGTTATGTGTCATGGTTCTGACAGGTGAAACTCTTCAAAGAACTTTAAGGTATTGTTTGCCTTAAAGAATCTTTATTAGAGTAGCATAGCATCGGCACCTTCATGGTCAAAGCCAAAAACTGGATTCCCCTCCCCTGAGCACATAGTATCAAAGCACAATTCCCTCCTCTAATTAACAGTCATAAATCACATTCTCCAATTAGTTTGAAATGCAGGCTTTCCCTCCAGTTCTCCAGCCCACCATTTCTTATTATTTCTTATTTCAATAATCTTGGTTCACACACTAGCTACAGTATTGTTATGTCTAACTAAAGTCCCATGCACATTCCTCCTCCTCCCCCCCCCAGTATCCTCTAATTCTAACTTTAATTCTAAGAGTAAAACACCAGAAGGAAAATGGTTGCAACTCCATATGTTGTCAAAGCAAAAACATCCGTTAACAGCGTTGACGTTATAGGGACCAAGAAAGGTTCCAGGGCTTCTGAAGATCCAGTTCCCAACTGGCTTCTAAATTGTAGTAGCAAAAGTGGTAGGACTATCAACATAAGTTCTGCCCTTAATCTCTTACCGGTGGTCCTTGACTTGGCAAACATTCAATAGTGCTCATTCAAAGTTACAACAGCCCTGAAAAATGTGACTTATAACCATTCCTCTCACTTATGGCCATCACAGAATCCCTACCTGCATGGAATCAAAATAAGGTCCTTGGCAACTGGCATGTACTTTTAATGGTTTCAGCATCCTGGGGTCATGGTGACTTTCTCAGCTGGCTTTGGATAAGCAAAGTCAATGGGGAGAGGAGGAGGGGAATCCAGATTTGTTTAATGGCTGCCTGATTCACTGACCAACTCCAATGGTTCCCTTAACATGAAAGGGACTCTGAAAACAATGTGTGTTTCTGTGCAGTTGGGCAGCACTATCCATTGTTCAGAATATAATATCAACTCTTTCTAAAACTTGTCACTGTGTTATAATACGAATCCCTAAGCTGTTCTATAATCGCATAACAAGGGTAATTCAACAGAACAATCAACCTAATCTGGTATTTAGTACAATCGACTGAGAGATTAAGGATCCAATTTGTATTATTTTTCCACTACATATAGCACCTACCTATTTGAAACACTGGCAGCTTCTCTCTCACACAGCCCCGAGCTTCTGAAAGCTGCTGAAATCCACAGTCCTTCAACAGGGCAATGAAACCTCACCCAGAGGTTTCACCTGGCCCCACAGATTGTACAAAGAATAGGACAGGACAGAATAGAGCAGAGCAGAGCAGAGCAGAGCAGAGATGGAAGGAACCTTGGAGGTCTTCTAGCCCAGCCCCCATGCTCAAGCAGGAGACCCTATACCAGGGGTAGGCAACCTCAGCTCTTTTATGACTCATGGACTTCAACTCCCAGAATTCCTGAGCCAGCATACCCCTGCCCTATACCATTTCAGACAAATGGTTGTCTCTTCTTTAAAAACCCCAGTGATGAAGCACCCACAACTTCTGGATTGTTCTCACTGTTAGGAACTTTCTCTTTAATTCTAGGTTGTATAATAATAATAATAATAATAATAATAATAATAATAATAATAATAATAATAATAATAATAATAATAATAATAATAATAATAATAATAATAATAATAATAATAATAATAATAATAATAACAACAACAACAACAATGATAACGATGATAATGATGATGATGATGATGATGATGATGATGATGATGATGATGATGATGATGGAAAGGACCTTTGTGGCAGCCTCTCAAATACTGGAACACTGCTATAATGCCCCCCCACTCCTTCTTTTCTGTAGACTAGCCAAACCCAGTTTCTGCAACTGTTCTTCATAGGTTTTAGTCTCCAGTCCTTTAGTCAACTTAGTTGCTCTTCTTTGAACTTTTTCCAAAATGCAAATGGCATACAGAAAAGAGAAAATGTGGATATGGATATACTTTAAAAATTAGTGAGGAAAGAAGGAAGGAAGGAAGGAAGGAAGGAAGGAAGGAAGGAAGGAAGGAAGGAAGGAAGGAAGGAAGGAAGGAAGGAAGGAAGGAAGGAAGGAAGGAAGGAAATTTAATTACAATAGTTTCATTGGAAAAATGAATTTGGAGAGAGAGAGAGAGACAGAGAGAGAGCGACAGAGAGAGACAGACACAGAGAGAGACAGAGATAGAGACAGAGAGAGACAGAAAGAGACAGAGAGAGACAGAGAGACAGAGAGAGACAGAGAGACAGAGAGAGAGACAGAGACAGAGAGAGAGAGAGAAAGAGAGAGAGGGAGGGAGAGGGAGAGGGAGAGGGAGAGGGAGGGAGGGAGGGAGAGAGAGAGAGAGAGAGAGAGAGACAGAGAGAGAGAGAGAGACAGAGAGAGAGAGACACACACACACACACAGAGAGAGAGAGAGAGTGTGTGTCACTGACCAAAAAGCAAAACCCATCATTCCTGACCTAGAGAAATAAATAAATTTAGAGGTAGTTGAGATAGAGATGATATATCTCTAATTGTAATCTAATTATTGTTTCAAGTTGAGGTCTACCTATCAATAACATTTTGGGAATCCCTGCTTTTACATCTTCACATAGTCTACCTCAAAAAAACTGACGACGACAATGATGATGATCCTAGCCCCATAGCAATGCTGTTGACCTCTTTCAGTTTGATTTGTACTGTTTTAGCTTGAATTTGTACAATTGTAACTGACTAGTAGCTCATCTAGTCTCTCTCTCTAATCCCTTGAATAAATTAGGACAGCATTTCTTGGTGTCCATATTGGGGACCGGAATGGCATTGACTTTTGTCTGCTCATAATTTTGTTGGTTTTATTGAAATGCTTTCTCTTTTTTTTGCCTCCTTCAACACTTTCATGTTCCATTAAGTTATTGAACAAACAAATGCACAAATTACCCTTCAACTGGTTTAGAAGGAAATACACCTCTTGACATGGTAACAAAACACCCGAAATGACACCTGAGAGAAAAAGTAAAGAAGGAAGGTGAAACAGAAAGAAGAAGAAAAAAAATAGGTGTACAGAAGATAAAGAATTGAAAGGTGGTGATCTGAAACCCCAGGTATTTGCCCCATAGTTATTTGGTATATTTATATTTATTCAGTATTTGGTTTTCTGTTTAACTATACTTCCCTATAGATTATGATGCATAGCAGGGCTCTCCAAACATAACAACTTTAAGTCTTGTGGACTTCAACTCCCAGAATTCCTCAGCCAGCATGGGAGTTGCTGGGAGTTGAAGTCCACATGTCTTATAGTTGCCATGTTTGGAGATCCCTGATCTGCAGACATGAAGCTGATTCTAGAGTTTGGAAAATGGGCAGAATTTAATGATCCCTTAACAGAGAGTAATATTTCTTCTTTGTTCTTGTTGTCGTTTTAATTTATAGTGATATCCCAGGAGTGATGTTGAAGCAAAATAAAATGGAGGAGTTGCCAATAGGCTGCATTAACAGAGTGATAGAATCAAGATCACGTGAAGTATTTTTTTTTTCAAAATATTTTATTGGTTTTATAATTTTTAACAAAAGGTATAGAGAAGAGCAACAAAGATGATTAGGGGGCTGGAGGCTAAAATATATAAGGAACAGTTGCTGGAATTGAGTATGTCTAGTTGAATGAAGATAAGGACGAGAGGGGACATGATAGCAGTGTTCCAGTATCTCAGGGGCTGCCCCAAAGAAGAGGGAGTCAAGCTATTCTCCAAAGCACTTGAGGGCAGGACAAGAAGCAATGGATGGAAACTAATCAAGGAGAGAAGCAACGTAGAACTAAGGAGAAATTTCCTGAAAACTAGAACAATTGACCAGTGGAACAACCTGCCTCCAGAAGCGGTGAATGCTCCAACACTGGAAGTTTTTAAGGAGGGACTGGACAGCCATTTGTCTGAAATGGTATAGGGTTTCCTGCCTGAGCAGGGGGTTGGAATAGATGACCTCCAAGGTCCCTTTCAATATTATTATTATTATTATTATTATTATTAGTCATCATCATCATCATCATCATCATCAAAAGGAGAAAGAGAAACTGAAATAATGAATGTTTCCAAATGTCTTAAACAAACCTTCATTTAGAAAACCTGCGTAGGCTTATGAATTTTCATGAAATCTTTGAGAATAAATTCACAATCTTGGAGAAAGAAGAAGACTGCAATGAGAAGAAACCATCTCAAAAGCAAAAGGAGATATTCACCTATTCCTGAGGCATTTCTACCCAACTCTGAAGGCCCATCCAGAAGGATTCCTCTCCTTCTCTCCAGATGATCCTTTAACGCCAGGTTCAGAAATGGATTTATTCTTTCTAACACCATGTTCAAGATCCAGTAATTAATATTTTCCAAGGGTGCTTCCCTCTACGATTTGAGAAACTCATGGAATCTTCTTTTCAATACCTTCATCGATGACTTAGATGAGGGGAAAAAAGGGGAACTCATCAAAATTTTAGACAACACCAAGCTGTCAGGAATAGCCAACACTCCAGAAGATAGGCTCAAGATACAGAAGGATCGTGAAAGATTTGAACACTGGGACCTATCGTACAAAAGGAAATTCAGTGCTGAAAAAAATCACGATCTACATTTAAACAAGAAAAACCAAATGCTCAGGTATAGAATACGTGGCACCTGGCTCAAAAGTAATAATTGTGAGAGGGATCTCGGAGTCCTAGTGGACAATCACTTAAATATGAGCCAGCCGTGTGCTGCAGCTGCCGAAAAAGGCAGGACAAGAAGTAGTGGATGGAATCTAATCAAGGAGAGAACCAACCTAGAACTAAGGAGAAACTTCCTAACAGTGAGAACAATAAACCAGTGGAACAACCTGCCTCCAGAAGTTGTGGGCGCTCCAACACTGGAGGTTTTTAAGAAGAGACTGGACAACAATTTGTCTCAAATGGTATAGTTTTTTTAAAAAAAAATATTTTTCATTAGTTTCAGGAGTCTCATGCCTTCTAGTGTCACTCATTGTGCTTTAGGTATTTTATTCTCCAACTTTTTCTCAAAACTTTTATGTAAGAAAACATTATGCAAGATAACATTTTGGCAGGGCTTATGCAATGATTTTTTTTCCGTGCATATAAAAAATGTGTGAATGTTTGATGGAATTACTCTTATTTACTGGTTAGGGCCTCCTGCTTGAGCAGTGTGTTGGACTAGATCACTAGAAGAACTTCAAGATCTCTTCCGACCCTATTATTCTTTGTTCTATATTCTATGTTCCTCTGCCACATTGTCATCTTCATCTCATCCAACATTTTTTGAGTATTTATTGATGTTTCATTCCAAAATTGCTACTTGCATTCCAGTGCCCTCTTAACACACGCACCTACCGACACACACACACAGTCAAGTATTTTCTACAAGTAAATATAGGTTTATGAAATGTCCTTGTGGAACTCATTTTGCATAGTATCTGTTGATAAATAAGATAGCTGGTGTATGCATTACATGTACGACATCTGTTTTCTTCCTTTCCTTAAAAAAAGGGGTTTTATAGGCTGTAATCTATGGATATTGCTCTATTTATCTTACTCCATCTTTCTAGAAAGTTGAGAGGAAAAAATGGAAAACTATGGTTTTCACTGCAAGAGGTCAATAGGGTTAGTTTTCTCTCTCCACTCTTCCCATCGCAAGTAACACAACTCATCACAAAATAGAATGTGAGGGGAAAAAAACCCACCTTCCAATGAAAATTAAAGAACATGGATTTTCCCATCTTTCTCTTGTAGTTGGGAAAGATGTTTGGTACCAGCCATGGTTCAGCCATATCCCTTATAGTGTGCAACAATCTCCATGAAGCTACTAGGAGAAATAAAAAAGCCAAAAAGGAAGCAAAAAGACCAAAACACCTCCTCACCAGCAATCAACACCCAGATAAGCAGAGATTAATACCAAGATTAACCATCAGTCAAGAAGTAAGCAATATCCCAATTAAGGTACTACCAAAATAGACAAACAAGCTAGCAATAAACAACAGCCCAAACAAGAAAACCACAGGACCTCTTCCAATATCACAGCCATGGCAAGCCACTGATATATAAAATGAGAGCAAACCCACTTCCCTTTTACACTGATGATGTTACCTAGTTGGGTAATGAAACGTCTGCAAGAAAACCACCAAGCTCAGACAGAACCAAGGAACCCACAGTCCTCGTCCTCCTCCATTCCACACACATCACTTCCTTCTAAAACTGATGTTACATCTGCAAGAAAACCACCCTCAGAGAGAACCAAGGAACCCACAGTCATTGTTCTCTCTTCCTCCTCCTCCTCCTCTTCCTCTTCCTCTTCCTCCTCTCCACTCCACACACCCCACTTCCTTCTAAAACTGATGATGTTACCTAGCTGGGTCGTGAAACATCTGCAAGACAACAACCAAGCTCAGAGAGCCCAAGGAACCCACAATTCAACCCTCAGCTACAAATATTCTCCTTTATTGGTACAATAAGTTTGTTATGAAGACCTTGTCAGAGTTCTGACTAATGAAACACTTCAAAGAACTTCCAGGCATTGTTTATCCTAAAAAGCCTTTATTACAGTGTAACAGATTGTCAGCACATCATGGATGGATGCCAAGATCTGAAATCCCCACCCCAGAGCAGTTATTTTGCTAGCATTTTCCCTCCCTCTTTTGCAGTCATGAGCCACGTTCTCCAATCAGCCTGGGGGGCAAAGATTCACTTCCTTCTGAAGCCCAAGCAATTGCTCTCTCTACACATTCTTTCTCCCCCCTCCCATTCTCATCTGAGTTAACTCTAAAAGTACCAGACAGTTCTGTATATTTTGTCAAAGCAAGAATATTCAATATTAACAGCGTTGACAGACCTGTGAGTCATCTTCAGAAATTTCTGATTACTAATAACATTTTAGTACATAATTTTTCCTTATACTGTATTGACTTTCTATTCTTACCCTCTTGTTGTATTCATATTGGTCTCCAGTAAATCTATCTAGTTCCATTAATTATAATTCTGTTTTCTTTTTTTCTGTTTCTCTTTCTCAATATTTGCCTCATCCCATCAAATTATTCATGAGTATCTTTTGCTCTTAAGCATCTGAACAGAAAAGTCAGCAATGGAGAGATCACTTCCATTAGTATTCCTCAAAAAATCCCACTGCTTTAATATTTCGGGATTAACTCCTGATCAAACATTGATGTTTTCTCAAAAGAAGCACAATCCTTAAGTCAACCACCTAATCTAAGAGTAGAAATTAAACTCTAAAGCAACATAAACACATTACAAGTCATTAGTGTAATTAAAAAGGAATGTATAATTAAAACATTTGTGTGTTTTCATTCAAATTCATTGTCGGTTGGACATTTTAATGAACTGTATATCAAAGAAACCCCCAGAGCCGTCGGATGAGTTTAGCATCACCAGAAATGTAGTGTATATTTTTCCCCCTTACTTTTCTTTTCTTTTTTTTCCGTATTTCTTTGGCGCAGGAAGTTCTTCTTCGCTCAGCTTTGAACACAGAGCTGTCATTGGCCCAACTAAACTAATAATGATTGTAAATGGTGATGATCATTTCAATGCTTTAAACCAATGTTATCTCCCTTCCCTCCCTCCCCCCCTCTCTCTTTTTTTAATTCCCCCCCAAGAATCGTGTTTTTCATAATTACTTCTCTTTTGTCCTTTCCTTAAGACAAATGATTTTGTAATTAGTGATGAAGGAAGTAGTGATCACTCCTAGACATCTGTCAAATTGTCATGAAATATCAGTCCCCGTAGCTATATTTAAACTTTCTGCTTAATAGGCTGTTGCTTTATTTCGCTATTACATCTCTGTGGTACCATAAGCAAGATACCCTAATGATCAAGTTCTATAAAACACAGAGCAATTAGACTCTAAGACATATTGTTCCCATAGACATTTTTCCTTCTCATAATGTGTTTCCACTCTTTTGCCACTTTCCCTTCTCCTATCTCTGGCAAGATCTATTATAAGATAAGCTACTGTTGATGGTTGCACATTACAGGATGCTAAACGAAAATGCAAACTCTTCGGCAAAGTTTATTCGCTTCGGTTTTCATCTTCTCCCCCCCCCTTCTTTTCTCTCCATCAATAAAGCTAGAAAGCAACACTCTGAGTCGCAGCTAAAACATACAGAGAACAGTTGCAGGAACTGGCCATGCCAACTTTCATGAAAAGGAGGACTAAGGGGTGACAGGTTAGCAGTCTTCTGATATTTGAGGGCTGCCACAAAAAAGAGGGGGTCAACCTATTCTCTAAAGCACCTGAAGGCAGGACCAGAAGCAATGGATGGAAACTGAACAAAGAGAGAAACAACCTAGAACTAAGGAGAAATTTCCTGAGAGTTAGAACAATTAATCAGTGGAACCAATTGCCTCCAGAAGTTGTGTGCGAGATTATTGAATTTAATAGCTGAACGGTAAAGTGTACAATAGGCGAGAACACACAGTTGTAGTTGATTAGTAAGAAAGTGCTGACTCATGTATGAGGTAATCTACACTATGATTGGTTGCTGTAAGTATAAAGGGGGTGTTTCCCTTTTTCTCACCTTTTTCTTCTGTGTGTGATCTGTATATTGTTTGAATTACCTCAAGATGTTCCTGTGTTCCTGACTATCTGTATATT
>JARGCV010000853.1:260000-262500 GCA_034064705.1 Bothrops alternatus
CGTAAACAGCCACAATACTAGAGGATTCATCTCTCTCTGTCCCCAGATCATCCCATTATGCTATGCAACATCAGTTCTAAAATTTAGTTTGAAGGCAAATAGAATAAATATTTGAATTAAATAGATGTTCTGATATGGATTAAGGAACTGGGCTGAATAATCACATTGTTTATGCTTCTGAAGAGAATTAACAATTGGAAATGTCACTTGTTTGCACACTTGCAACAGGAATAGTACAGGTTGTCCTCAATGTATGACCATAATTGAGTCCACAATTTCTGTTGCTAAGTAAGACAGTTCTTAAGTGAGAAGAGCCTGATGCTGGGAAATATTGAGGGCAACAGAAGAAGAGGACGACAGAGAATGAGGTGGCTGGATGGAGTCACTGAAGCAGTAGGTATGAGCTTAAATGGACTCCAGAAGATGGTAGAGGACAGGAAGGCCTGTAGGAACGTTGTCCATGGGGTCGTGATGGGTCGGACACAACTTCGCAACTAACAACAACAACAAATGTACGTATCAGATAGATAGATAGATAGATAGATAGATAGATAGATAGATAGATAGATAGATAGATAGATGGATGAGATGGATGGATGGATGGATGGATGGATGGATGGATGGATGGATGGATGGATGGATGGATGGATGGATGAATAATTGGATGAATAGATGGATGGATAGATGGATGGATGGATAGATATATGGATATGGCATATGTATATGTGTGTTATGTATGGGTATGGGTTGATATATACTTTATTTTGAGAGTCAGTCCTAGAGGAGATCAATCCTGAAGGCCAGAACCTGAAGTTGAAACTCAAGTACTTTGGCCACCTAATGGATGGACTCACTGGTGAAGCGCCTAATGCTGGGAAAGATTGAGGGCAAGAGAAGAAGGGGATGACAGAGAATGAGGTGGCTGGATGGAGTCACTGAAGCAGTAGGCGTGAGCTTAAATGGACTCCAGAAGATGGCTGCTTCTTTTGCTATGATTCCTGAAGCAGTCACATTGGGAGCTGCAGACGCAATTTCGCAACTAACAACAAAGTGAGTTTTATGCCCTGTCTTGCCACTGTTGCAAAGTGAATCATTTCAGTTGTTCCCTTAGTAACCTGGTTGTCAAGTGTATCTGGCTTCTCCATTGACTTTGCTTATCCAAAGTTCACAAAAGGTGATAACATGACACTGGGACACTTCAACCGTCATAAATATGACTCAGTTGTCAAGTGTCTGGATTTTAATCATTGTGACCATGGGGATGTTGTAACTGTCATAAGTGTGAAAATCAATCATAAGTCACTTTTTTTCAGTTATTATTCTAACTTTAGATGGATAGGTGGAAGGATGGATGGATGGATGGATGGATGGATGGATGGATGGATGGATAGATGATTAAAGGCCTGGAGATTAAAACATATGAAGAATGGTTGTAGGATTTGGGTCTGGCCAGTCTAGAAAAAAGGACGACTAGGGGGGACACAATAGCAGTATTCCAATATATGAGAGGCTGCCACAAAGAGGAGGGGATCAATTTATTTTTCAAAGCACCAGAAGCAAGACAAGAATCAATGGATGGAAACTAATCAAGGAGAGAAGGCAACCTGAAATTAAGGAGAAACTTCCTAACAGTGAGGACAATTAATCAGTGGAACAGAAGTTGCCTTCAGACATTGTGGGTGCTTCATCACTGGAGGTTTTTTAAGAAGAGACTGGACAGCCACTTGTCTGAAATGGTATAGGGCAATGGTGGCGAACCTATGGCACAGGTGCCAGAGGCGGCACTCGAGCCCTCTCTGTGGGCACACATGCCATTGCCCCAGCCTTGCCCCTGCCTGTGACCCCCCTCCTCACCAGCAGCCTCCCTGGAGAGGAGAATTGCCCCTGAGCGTGGCCCACATGGAGCAGCGCAGCCAAGAACATGGCATCCAGGCAGCGTAGAACAAGACTCTGCCCTCACGCCCCATCCTGCACAGTTGATGCTGCGGGGCACGGGCAGAGGGCGTGGCCGCCATGGTGCTGCTGGGCTGCCTGGGTGATCTGCGGCAGGCCCTGGAGGTGATGAGTGGCCCTGCAGGCAAGCAGGATGGGACAGAACAGGGGCGGGGCAGGGGGTAGGGCAGAGGTGGGGGCAGGGATGGGGCCTGTTTTGGGGGCACTCGGTCTCTAAAAGGTTCACCTTCACTGGTATAGGGTCTCCTTCTTGAGTAGTGGGTTGGACCAGAAAACTTCCAAGTCCCTTCCAGCTCTATTCTGATTAATGATTCTGATTAATTAATGGATGCATGGATGGATGGATAGAGATACCAATAGAAGTGAATATTTGTATCTCAGGGTTGAACTGTGGCATCTTTTGTGCTCGCTGAGCTTGATGGTTCCCTTGCATGTTTCATGACCCAACTAGGCAACCTCATCAGTGCTAGAAGAGGTTGGCTTTCCTTTCTGTTTATGTTCAGTAACAAGCTACAGTGTATAAACAAGGAGCAAATCCCCTATTCAC
>JARGCV010000853.1:267500-314389 GCA_034064705.1 Bothrops alternatus
AGGTTGGATTTTCCCTGATCCAGCTATACCTGCCAGGATTAATGAAATCGGTCCACGTTTTAGCTCCTTGTGTTAAATGGAACTCAAGAGACCACAGACACACTACAAAATCCCCACACTCTTTTTGTGAGCATCTGAACCTTTCAGAGCTAATGCCAGCCTGTTTTTTCTTGCCCCCTCCTCTCTTTTTTTTCCCTGCACAAGCTTCTTCTATTTTGGACACACCAGGTGGGCTAAAATCCCCTCTCCTCTATTTCTTTAGTCATCACAGCCGTTCCTGCATCCAGGGAAAGGAAAAGTTAGCTAGCCAAGTTTTTATTATTATTATTATTATTATTATTATTATTATTATTATTATTATTATTATTATTATTATTATTATTATTATTATTATTATTATTATTATTATTATTATTATTATTATTATTATTATTATTATTATTATTATTATTATTATTATTATTATTATTATTATTATTATTATTATCAATCATCATCAATCATCATCATCATCATCATTATTATTATTATTATTATTATTATTATTATTATTATTATTATTATTATTATTATTATTATTATTATTATTATTATTATTATTATTATTACGGATCATCGCACAGTCAGCCAGATGTTCAGACTGGATTTGGCATTTTGTCTACCCATCGAGTCCTTCCCATGGACCTGGGATAGACAGATGTGGGTGTTTGATGTTGTTACAGATATCGTCGCAGGATGGAAGCAGTTCCTAGTAAGGCCGCCTTTTGCAGTTGACTAATGGCAAATTTGTCAATGCCAATGGTGTTCAAGTGGTGCTCCAGTTGTTTTAGGATTGCACCCAAGGTGCCTATTACTATTGGTACTACCCTTGCTTGCTTTTGCCACAGTCTTTCTACTTCTATTTGTAGGTTTTTGTATTTTGTTATCTTCTCCAGTTCTTTCTCGTCTATTCTGCTGTCTCCAGGCACTGCCACGTCCACTATCCAGACTTTTTTGTCTTTCTTATCGACAATTGTTACGTCTGGGGTGTTATGTTGCAGGTGCTTGTCTGTTTGAATTCTGAAGTCCCAGAGCACTTTAACTTTATCATTTTTTATGATTTTCTCTTTTTAAGATCCCACCAGTTCTTGCTTACAGGCAAATGATATTTCTTGCAGATCTTGCAATGCACCATTGTTGCTACTTTGTCATGCCGCTGCTTGTAGTCAGTCTGTGCGATCTTCTTGCAGCATCTTCCCAGGTGGTCCACTGTTTCTTCAGCTTCTTTGCATAGGCGGCACTTACTGTCTGTTGCTGTCTTCTCAATTTTGACTTTATGTGCATTTGTCCTTAAGGCTTGGTCTTGTAAAGCCAGAATTAGTCCCTTGGTCTCTTTCTTCAATTTTCCTGCTCTTAGCCATTGCCAGGTCTTATTATTATCTGCTTTTCCAGCTATTTTTTTTTACATATTGGCCATGTAGTGCTTTGTCTTCCCATGCCTCTATTCTGTTCTTCATTTGGTCTTTCTTGTAGGCCAGTTTGGTCTCTCCAGTTGTCAGTAAGCCTTCCTGATATACTAATTTCAGTGCATCTTCATCATTGTCCTTCAGATATTCTTCCTAAGCCATTTTTTCTTCTTCAACCATCTGATGTACTTGCAGCATTCCACACCCACCTATTTTCCTTGGTAGATAGAGTCTGTAAATGTCACTGCATGGATGAAGGGCATGATTCATTGTCATTATTTTTCTGGTCTTCCTATCCATTGCTTTTAGTTCTGCTTGAGTCCAGTCCGCTATTCCAGCTGTGTATCTAACGACTGGAATTGCGCAGGTGTTGATTGCCTTTATGGTATTTCCTCCATAGAGTTTGGACTTTAATATCTTCTTCACTCTCTTGATGTATTCACCTCTAATCTTTTTCTTGACTTCAGTGTGCTTCATGTTGTCAGCGTGAAGGATACCCAAGTATTTGTAGTAATCTTCCTCATCCAGACTCTTAATGTTATTTTCGTGGGTCATCTTGATTCCTTCAGTTTTCACTATTTTTCCTTATTTGATAGTAAGTGTGACACATTTGTCCAAGCCAAATTCCATTGCAATATTTTGGCTATATATACGGACAGTGTTGAGCAGCGATTCTATTTCAAATGATGTTTTTCCATACAGCTTCAGATCATCCATATAAAGGAGGTGGGATAGTCTGGCAGATGTGTTTGATGTTTGATAGCCATGTCCTGAGTTATTCAGTATTGTTGACAGAGGAAACAGTGCAATATCACATAGTAATGGTGATAATGAATCTCCTTTAAATATTCCTCTCTTGATATTAACCTCTCCCAGTCTCTCACTATTGATCTGCAACTGTGTCTTCCATTGTGCCATTGATCTTTGCACACATTTTCTGATGTTTCTATTGACTCCTGTTATTTCTAGGTACTTGATTATCCAGTCATGTGGCAGAGAGTCAAATGCCTTTTTGTAATCAACCCATTCCACATTCAGGTTGGTCTTCCTTTTCTTGCAGTTTTCCAAGACCATTTTGTCTCTTAGGAGTTGATCTTTTGTTCCTCTGCTATTGGGGCAGTTTCCTTTTTGCTCAGGTGGAAAGAGATTGTTTTCAACTAGATGCTGTTATACTGCATCAGCCACCACACTCGTTAGTAATTTGAAAGTTGTTGGTAAGCAGGTAATTGGCCTGTAGTTGCCTGGTGTTGCCCCTTTTGCTGGATTTTTCATTATTAGGTAGGGTTTCCCAGTTGTTAGCCACTTTTCAATTTCTCCTCCTTGTAGTATATTAACCTTCTTGGCAATGAGTGGGTGTATAACAGTTAGATGTTTCAACCAAAACCCATGCAGTTCATCTTCACCTGGTGCTGACCAATTTTTGATCTTCCTTGTTCTTTTTTCTACCATTTTTGTTGTTATTACTAGTCCTTTCATTTCAACTTCTGTTTTATTTGCATCTACCTCTTTTAACCAAGCCACATCCTTGTTGTATTTCTTTGGGTTATCCCATTTCTGCTTCCAAAACTGCACTGTTTCTTCCTTGTCAGGTACTGACTGATTCATTGCAGTTTCTCCATTGATGGATTGGTAGAAACATTTCTGATTGGATTGAAATTGGAGGTTCTGCCTATAGTTTGCAATTTGAGCTTCATATCTACTGATTTTCCTGGCTATAGCTGTTATTTGATGCTTTATTATTTCCAGTGCTTCCTTGATCTTCCTTGTTTCTAAGTGGTATTTTTTGATTTGGTCTTCTTTGGTCTTCTTGTTCTTCAGCTTCTTTTCTTTCATCTGTTCTAGCTTGCTTGCATGTGATCTTAACTTGGTGATCTTATTTTCTAGTCTAACCTTCCATTTTTCTGGTGCACTGTTTGTTTGTTTTTCTTCTTTGTTGGTTTTGCATCCCAGGTATTCAGCTGTGCTGTACATTAGTTGGTTTGTTTCTTGCAGTGAATTGGTGCTTATACTTGATATTGCAGTATTTCCATCTTTAAATGCTTGTGCTAGCTGTTTCTTTGGAACAAGCTTCAATGCAGGCAGCCTTATTCCATTGTTTTTGTGCTGTTCTAGATGCTCAGTTATTCTTTGTTTCAATTCTTTTATTTCTTTAGTTAGAGAGTTTTATTCTTCCTGAGGAAGAGGTGCCTGGTTTCCAAATGAGAACAGTTGTATATCTCTGCTGGATTCCTTCACTGCCAACTCCCCTTGGTTTGCCTCTACATTCTGAATTACTTCTGGCAAGTCTTTGATTCCTTTGCCCTGGGTAAATCTTTGCAGTTCATCCAATTCTGTTTCTGTGAATACTTTATTTCGTATTATAAATCGCCGTTGATCTGCTAGTCTCTGTTCTGTTATTTCTGATTCTGGATGTTGTTCTTTCCAGAACTGGTGCATTCGTTTTAGATATCCTCTTCTTGTTGGACTTGATCTGTAGTAACAGATCATTATTTCTTTGTTTTCAATCACTGTGTATCTGAAACACCTTTTCTTCCAGTAGTTCTGCAGCTGCTGGCCCTGGTTGCTCAGCCAACAGTCCTGAGTCCTGTAACCCATTTTTCACCAGATATCCAGGAACTCCAATATCTAGCACAGACCTTGTTAATCCGGGTGACATCCGAGCCGGTATGGCATTCTGAAATTTACGTGTCACCGTATTTTTTATGGGAGAGACACTCTTTGTCTGACTCCTCTGATGGTTGAACCTCTGGCATAGCTCTCATCTTCTTCAGAGTACACAAGCCCCAGAACCACGTCAAGGTAGTGCCTCACTGGGGGTTGTTGTTGTTGTTGTTATTATTATTATTATTATTACTATTACTACTACTATTATTATTACTATTACTATTACTATTACTATTACTACTACTAGTACTACTACTACTACTACTACTACTATTATTATTATTATTATTATTATTTATTTGCCAGCCTCTTGCTGAGAGTTGGCATTTCAGTCCGCGGGTTTGGGTAATTGCTAGAATTAAAACCGATTAAATTAAATTGCTTCTCGTTTCAGGTTTCTCATCCTCTACCGGGGTCCTTCTCCACTCCTTCCCCAACTTACGGACAGAGGTAACTACGTTGTGCGTTTACGGCAGTGTTTCTCAACCTTGACAATTTTAAGGCATGTGGACTTCAACTCCCAGAATTCCACAGCCAGCTGGCTGTGGAGTTCTGGGAGTTGAAGTCCATATGCCTTAAAATTGTCAAGGTTGAGAAACACTGGTTTACGTCATGCCTGGCAGCCTTTCATTTGTTACTCAGCAGGTGGTAAGAAGTCAGACTGAAAAGCTACTTTTATTTTTCTATACAGGAAGCTGCCATTATCTTGTCTGGAGCAACCTGTGTGTTTCTCTCCATTGTATTTTTATTTTATTTTTTTGAAATCAAATTTGGGATGAGTGGAGAACGCCTGCAAAATTTCACAGATGCCTGGGGACCAAATTTAGCACACAGCTGTTAAATAAAGAGCCCACAATCTTAGAACGAAATGGCAGGGAGGCTTTGTTGACTGTCACTTTACCCCCCACAAGGGCACTGAAGATTTGGAAAACTGCTGGGAATAAACACATCCATTTGGATTTGCTAGAGGTCTACCGTATTTCTACACCCTAGGTTTTGCGGATAGTTGGCATGTGCACTTCAGCAAGCCATACGATCCCATTCAGTGCTGAAATGCTTGCGTAAAGGTACATGCCTCTTTGTTTGTTGGATAATATTTTATATAGGAGAGGAAGCAGTGTCCACCAAACATTGGAATGGATGGGAAGAGGCGGGGAGGAGGAAGAGGAAGGGAAGTAAGGAAAAGAGAAAAGAGAAGGGGAGGGGATGAGAGAGAGTGGTAAATGGAGAGGGGAGGAAAGGGAAGGGGAGGAGAGGAGAGGAGGAAGGATTAAAGGAGAGGGGAGGGGAAGGGAAGGGAAGGGAGGACAGGAGAGGAGAGGAGAGGGGGGAGGTGAGGTGAGGGGATGATAAAAGGAGAGGAGAGGATGTGGAGGAGAGGAGAGGGGAGGGAAGGTGAGGGGGTGGGAAAGGAGGGGAAGAAAGGAGAGGAGGGGAGGAGAGGGGATGATAAAAGGAGAGGAGAGGATGGGGAGGGAAGGATAAAAGGAGAGGGAAGGTGAGTGGATGGGAGGGGCGGAGAAGAGAGGAGAGGAGAGGAGAGGAGAGGAGGGGAGGAGAGGAGAGGAGAGGAGAGGAGAGGGGAGGGGAGAGGAGAGGAGAGGAGAGGAGAGGAGAGGAGAGGAGAGGAGAGGAGAGGAGAGGAGAGGAGAGGAGAGGAGAGGAGAGGAGAGGAGAGGAGAGGAGGGAGAAAATTTAAAACATTGATAAATCTTAAGATTTGGTTGACTCTTATGCTGCTGGCCTTCTGGAAGATATTGAAGATCAAATTTTATACCACAGCTTCAGGCCCCAGATGTGTGATAGAACCAACCAGCCTGTGCTGGGACTTTTTATGATTCTTTTGCAGCTATGCATTTAGTCTTGTGGGCTACACTTTTAGCAATTTTCTGGGTTTCTGCAAGACTTTAATCCTTACAATAATATAATACATAATAATAACTGGAGAGAAAGGAATAGAAGAGTTAGCTGGAGAAAAATCATAGAATATAAAAATCCTCAAATAGAAATCGAACAAATGGGGCAGAAGAAAGCAAAGATAGAAGCAATAGTGATTGACTTCTTGAGTGTGACTCCAAAACATCTGGAGTACCCCTTGAACACCATCGGCATTGACAATAGGCAATTGTGCGCCCCCTCCTCAAGAAGCCTTCCCTGGACCCAGCTGTATTAAACAACTACCGTCCTGTCTCCAATCTTCCCTTTATAGGGAAGGTTGTTGAGAAGGTGGTGTCACTCCAGCTCCAACGGTCCTTGGATGAGGCTGATTATCTGGGCCCTCAACAGTCAGGATTCAGGCTCGGCTACTCCACGGAAACTGCTTTGGTCGCGCTGACGGATGATCTCTGGCGGGCCCGGGATAAGGGATTTTCCACTATCCTGGTGCTACTTGACCTCTCAGCGGCTTTCGATACCATTGACCATGGTATCCTTCTGCATCGACTGGAGGGGTTGGGGGTTGGAGGCACTGTTTTGCAGTGGTTCACCTCCTACCTCACTGGTCGGTCGCAGTCAGTGTTGGCGGGGGGTCAGAGTTCGACCCCTAGGTTCCTCCCTTGTGGGGTCCCTCAGGGATCGGTCCTCTCCCCTCTGCTGTTTAATATCTACATGAAACCGCTGGGTGAGATCATCCGACAACACGGGGTGAGATATCATCAGTATGCTGATGATACCCAGCTTTACATCTCCACCCCGTGTCATTTCAGTGAAGCAGCGGAAGTGATGTGCCGATGTCTGGAGGCTGTTAGGGTTTGGATGGGTGCCAACAGGCTCAAGCTCAACCCCGACAAGACGGAGTGGCTATGGGTTCTGCCTCCCAAGGATAATTCAATCTATCCGTCCATCAGCCTGGGGGGGGAGCTTTTGACCCCCTCGGAGAAGGTCCGCAACTTGGGCGTCCTCCTCGATCCACAGCTAAATTTGGAACATCATTTTTCGGCTGTGGCGAGGAGGACATTTGCCCAGGTTCGCCTGGTGCACCAGTTGCGGCCCTATTTGGACCGGGAGTCTCTTCTCACAGTCACTCATGCCCTTATCACCTCGAGGCTCGACTACTGCAATGCTCTCTACATGGGGCTACCTTTGAAAAACGTTCGGAGACTTCAGGTAATGCAGAATGCAGCCGCGCGAGCAGTGTTGGGCTTGCCCAGAAATGCCCACATTTCGGCATCACTCCGCGAGCTGCATTGGCTGCCAATTGGTCTCCGAACCCAATTCAAAGTGTTGGTTATGACCTATAAAGCCCTACATGGCATCGGACCAGGTTACTTATGGGACCGTCTGCTGCCCCATGAATCCCAGCGGCCAGTTAGGGCCCACAGAGTCGGCCTTCTCCAGGTCCCGTCAGCCAGACAGTGTCGCCTGGCGGGGCCTAGGGGAAGAGCCTTCTCTGTTGCGGCCCCAGCCCTCTGGAACCAACTTCCCCCGGAGATCCGTGTCGCCCCCACCCTCTCCGCCTTTCGTAAATTACTCAAAACACACCTCTGCCGGCAGGCCTGGGGTAGTTAACATCTTGCCCCAAGCCAGTGTATGTCTGTGTGTATGCTGAATGATTGGTTTTTTTAAAAAAATTAAGAGGTTTTATATTTACATGTATTTTATATGTTGATTTCTACTGTGTTGTGAGCCGCCCTGAGTTCTCCGGAATAGGGCGGCATAGAAATCGAATAAATAATAATAATAATAATAATAATAATAATAATAATAATAATAATAATAATAATAATAATAATAATAATAATAATAATAATAATAATAATAATAATAATAATAATAATAAATTGCAAAAGGGAGCTTTATTTGGAACAGCTTACATCTTGCAAAAAAAAGTTTTAACACCATCAGATATCAACATATGCCTATCCCAGGTCCTTTGGAAGGACTCAATAGGTGGACAAAAATGGCAAATCCAGTTTAAACATCTGGCTGACTCTGTGACTAATCACAGTTATTATTAGCATTTGCTAGCATGCTATATCGGTAAATATGCATGGCCTAGATCAGGGGTTCTCAACCTTGGCAACTTTAAGACTTGTGGACTTCAATTCCCAGAATTCCTCAGACAGCTTTGCTGGCTGAGGAATTCTGGGAATTGAAGTCCACAAGTCTTAAAGTTGCCAAGGTTGAGAACCCCTGGCCTAGATCAACCTTATGTGAGTACACTCAGCTATTATATGAACCAAATATATTTCTTCCTTTCTCTTATTTGAAAGAGTTTCAGAAATATGTTAAGATATATGAGTCTTGTTTGTGCGATAAATAATGGACAACATTATTTTGCTTTTTCACGAGGCAACTGGACTGTCTTTGTTTTGTTTTTTCAAGATGTTTCACTTCTCATCCAAGAAGCTTCTTCAACTGACTGGATGGTGGGAAATGGAAGGATTTGTACTCCATGCAGACAGCTGGTCATTTGCATTCTTTTAGAGGGTCATTGAGGCCACTTGGTTTATCAGTGTCCTCAGGGTCATTTGAGTAGATAAAATGGGTGAGGAGAGGCTTCACACCCATTTCAACTACTCAGGTGACCCTGACTCAACAACCATTTGCACTATTCAGGTGGCCCTGACGACACAGATAAACCTCCAAGTGGCCTCAACGAGTCTCCAACAGAATGCAAATGACCAGCTGTCTGCAGGGAGTATAAATCCTTCCATTCCTCATCATCCAGTCAGAGCTGAAGAAGCTTGTTGGATGAGAAGCAAAATGTCTTCAAAGAAAACCAAGGAAGTCCAGTTGCCTCATGAAAAAGCATCTTTGGGACAACCATGACCTGGATGATGGAGAGTCTCCATAGACAATAAGTCTTTTGCAGATTTGCTCCCGAATCTGATTTAAAGTGGCTTCCTAACTCCTTAAATGTGGGACCAAATATTCCTAAGGAGGCTATCTCTGACCAAGCCATTAAAATATCTGAATGAATACTTCCTTCTGGTGCTACATACTGTAGGGGTCTGAAGGAGAAACATGGAAGCCCTCAGGACATCACCTTCATCATGAGCTCATCATCCCAATGGCATCAATTGTTAGTTGTGTGATATAGCTTGACCCTGCCTTGATTGCATTATTTACATGACATCTTGATGATGTGTATGACGTCAGGATGGCTTCTCCTGGATTTTTCCCCATTATGAGACTTGTAGAGATGTTCTAGAATCCTCAGCAGTTGGGTTGCATTGTTCAGTTCAGAGGAACATCTTCTTCCAGACATTTGAACCCCCTGATCGCTTTGTCACTGGACAATTTGGAAAGTGGAGAGCTTTTTTAAAAAAAATTCCATTTTAACAATTTGCAAATTGTACTTTGCAAATTGTTCTATGTTGGAAGCCATTTTGCGATTCTCCGAAAACTAATTGTGCATGGAATAGCCTATAGCCGATCGTTTCGTACCATAATTTTGAAGTCTGCAAATGCCTTCTGTTTGCACAGAATAAATAATAGTCTAGTCCAGGGGTAGACAACCTCGGTTCTTTTATGACTCATGGACTTAAACTCCCAGAATTCCTGAGTCAGCATAGCTATGCTGACTCAGGAATTCTGGGAGTTGAAGTCCATGAGTCATAAAAGAGCCGAGATTGTCTACCCCTGGTCCATTTGTTAAGCTGTGAGGCTAGAAAGTGGGACACCGTGAGTTATAGTTCTGCCTTAGGCATTAAAGCCTAAGAGAACATGAGTTCACATTGCGCCTCACTCATGAAAGCCAGCTAGTTGACTCTGAGCTAATCACCGGGAGATGGTGAGTTCTAGTCCTGGCTTAGTCGTGAAAATCAGCTGGATGACTTTGGGCCAATCACTAGGAGATGGTGAGCTCTAGTCCTGCTTTAGGCATAAAAGCCAGCTGGGTGACTTTAGGCCAATCACCAAGAGCTGGTGAGTTCTAGTTCCACCTTAGTTAGAAAAGCTGGTGGAGTGACTCTTAGCCAGTTACTCACTCTCAGCCCAACCCACCTCAGAAGGTTGTTGTTTTGGGGGAAAATAGGAGGGGGAAGATGTTTGGGATATGTTCTCCACCTTTACTTATTTGTAAAATAATAATATAGGTGGGATACAAATAAATAAATAAAATACATCATTCCACACCCCAAAGCAACTGCCATTTTAGCTCCAGCAAAGCACCAGAAAGGTATATGGAGATGGAAACCAAGAAGTCATCCTTTTTTTTTTCCCCTCCTATTTTCATTCTGTTTCCCGGTCCATCTACCTTTGCTTGATAATAAATAAAAGAATGGCTAGGCTTGTCTTTAAATATAAATGCTTGCAGAAAAGAATTGAAGGGGGGGCAGTGATACCCTAAGGGGAAATTTCATCTCAGGAGAACTGACCTTTCTGAGAAAGCAAATTAAATTATCTTCCTCATCTTTTACTAGGGCTGTGACATCATTAAAATTCACGTTACCGAGGAGCATACTTTGTTTTGTATTCATAACCTTAAACCAAAATTAATCAGCTGTCACACAGAGTTAACATAGTTGTTAATGGTCCCAGACCAATATATATATATAAAGAGAGAGGGGGAGGGAGGGGGAGGGAGAGGGAGAGGGAGAGGGAGAAGGAGAGGGAGAGGGAGAGAGAAGAAGAAGAAGAAGAAGAAGAAGAAGAAGAAGAAGAAGGAGGAGGAGGAGGAGGAGGAGGAGGAGGAGGAGGAGGAGGAGGAGGAGAAGTGGAGAAGGAGAAGGAGAAGTGGAGAAGGAGAAGGAGAAGGAGAAGGAGAAGGAGAAGGAGAAGGAGAAGAAGAAGAAGAAGAAGAAGAAGAAGAAGAAGAAGAAGAAGAAGAAGGAGAAGAAGAAGAAGAGGAGGAGGAGGAGGAGGAGGAGGAGGAGGAGAAGAAGAAGAATATTCTGCATCTTTTTTCTTCTTCTTTAGTCAAGGTATGGTTCAATGTCTATGGAGAACGGAAAAAGAACTGAAGACCTGTCAAAACTGAAGAAGCTTCCTGGATGAGAAGTGAAATATCTTCAAGGAAAAACAAACTCCAGTTACTTTTGTGAAGAAAAAAAAACACTTTAGGGACAACCAAGCTCTGGTTGGTGATCACTAGAACGTGACTTCTGTAATGTGTCTTATATGTGAAATGAATTCATTGAATCTGCTCTTCTAGGTTGGTCATCTAGAGAGAGGAGTTACTGTTGGTCCTCCATCATTGTGACATTCATGGAGAATGGGCCAGAAAACAGGACTCTCAACTGTGGCCTCCCGTTTATGGCATACCTGCACCCTGGAGGTCAAACAAATGATTCAAAAAAAGGACACTGAGGCCCTAGAAAGAGTGCAGAGAAGAGCAACAAAGATGATGGGAGGACTGGAGGCTAAAGTGTATGATGAAGAGCTGAGGAAATTGAGTATGTCTAGAAGAGAAGAATTAGGGGAAACATGGTAACTAACTTCCAGTCCTTGAGAGGTGGTCATAGGGAAGAGCATCGACTTATTCTCCAAGTACATGAGGGCAGGACAAGAAGTGATGGATGGAAACTTATCCAATCAACAAGTAGGGAGACATTTCCTGACAGTAAGAACAATCAACCAGGCAACTTGCCTTTCCAAATTTGTGGGTGGTCTATCAGTGGGGGTTTTTAAGAAGAGACTGGACAGGCACTTGTCTGAAATGGTATAGGGTTTCCTGCTTGAGCAAGGGGCTGGACTAGATGACCTCCAAGGTGTCTTCTAGCCCTATGACTGTGTTCTATGTAAGGATGGTCCTTGCTGTATAAACATTTAAAAAAAAAACATATCCAAAGCTGTTTTGTACTAGCCAAGGGTTAGCTCTTTAGTTGTTTAACTGAATGGTGTGCCTAACGTGTTAGACTTTTATTGAAGGTTTTTATGATCTGGATGTGAGTTTTAGTATGATTATCTTTTGACTTTTTACCCTTTGCTGAAAGTTCATTTGGATTGGAGTTGGCGCTAAGGAAAATCAATAAAATACTACATAGCTTGGTTCCCAAGGATCTGGAGGAGTGCCACCTCCACCTAAAAAACAACTCATCTTCTAAGCTCCTCCAAATCTGGGGTGCTGACCACTCTTCATTTTCATGAACCAAAAAGGCAGGAGGAGTAAGGTCCATCCTGACGCTTTTTTGGGAAGTCTGTGAAAATGAAACTTAATTTGCATTCTTTTAGAGAGTCGTTGAGGCCACTTGGAGATTTATTTATGTCCTCAGGGTCACCTGAATGGTGCAAATGGGTGTGAAGCCTTCTTGGAATTGCTGAAAGGTCTGCGTTGTAGACTGGAGATGGATGATGTCGTATCCCTCCCCCTCTGTTGAGAGAGGGCTGTTCAATTTTGACTTAGATGGCCTCCTTGACCTTTCAAACCAGCTCTGTCCAAAATGTGGATTTTGTCAGGTGGACTACTGAATCTGCTACATGTCTATGGAGATTCTAAATCATCTAGGTCATAGTTGTCCCTAAGATGTTTTTTCATGAGGCAACTGGACTTTCTTGTTTTTCTTTGAAGATGTTTTGCTTCTCATCCCAGAAGTTTCTTCAGCTCTGACTACGCACAGTCACTCATGCCCTTGTTACCTCCAGGCTGGACTACTGTAATGCTCTCTACATGGGGCTCCCCTTGAGGTGCACCCGGAAGCTCCAACTGGCTCAGAATGCGACCGCGCGGGTAGTGACGGGAGCGTCGTGGCTCTCCCACGTAAACCACTCCTGCGCGAGCTGCACTGGTTGCCAGTGGTCTTTTGGGTGCGGTTCAAGGTGCTAGTGACCACCTTTAAAGCGCTCCATGGCATCGGACCCGGATACTTACAGGACCGCCTACTGCCAGCAAATACCTCCCGCCGTCCGGTACGCTCCCACAGAGGGGGCCTCCTCAGGGTGCCGTCGGCCAGACAATGCCGGCTGGCAGCCCCCAGGGGGAGAGCCTTCTCTTTGGGAGCTCCTACGTTATGGAATGAGCTCCCCCCCGAACTCCGTACAATGACAGATTTACGCACCTTCCGTCGGGAACTAAAAACGTTCCTTTTTCGACAGGCCGGCCTGGCATAGAAGCTTTGGTTCCGGTAGGGTTAGAATGATTTAGCGGGATGGAGTAAATTTTTAAGATTTGTAAGTGTTGGGTTTTAATGGGGATTTTACGGCCAAATTATTTAATTCATTTTTAATTATTTTAAATTATGTATATTTATATGTTTTTAAATTTTAGGCTGTTCATTGTGGTGTGACTGATGAGTATGTGTGGGATTTTATTTTTAATGTTTTTTTTGTTCGGATTTAGATTGAAATTGTTTTATATATATATGTTGTGAGCTGCTCCGAGTCTTCGGAGAGGAGGGGCATACAAATAAAATAAAATAAAATAAAATAAAATAAAATAAAATAAAATAAAATAAAATAAAATAAAATAAAATAAAATAAAATAAAATAAAATAAAATAAAATAAAATAAAATAAAATAAAATAAAATAAAATAAAATAAAATAAAATAAAATAAAATAAAATAAAATAAAATAAAATAAAATAAAATAAAATAAAATAAAATAAAATAAAATAAAATAAAATAAAATAAAATAAAATAAAATAAAATAAAATAAAATAAAATAAAATAAAATAAAATAAAATAAAATAAAATAAAATAAAATAAAATAAAATAAAAAAAGAAAAGAAAAGAAAATAAAATAAATAAAAGTGAGCCAGTTTCCAAGCCTGAAATGCAGTCATGTGATCATGGAGGTATTCAACCACAGAAGCAGTTTGGAAGGGATCCATTATAACTTTAAACTTTTGCTAAGTGGCTGGATGTTAAGTGAGGAATAACTGTACGGGAACACATAGTAACACAGTTCCAACTTAGACCACTAGCAGCCCTTGGCTTACAACAGTTTATTGAGTGGCTGTTTCAAACTTACAATGGCGCTGAAAAAAGTGACCGCCGACCAGTTTTCACACCTCCAACCACTACATCATCCCCGTGGTCACGGGATCAAAACTCAGATGCTTTGGCAATTGACTCACATCTATCACAGTCACAGTGTCCCAAGGTCATGTGATTCCCCTTTTGCAATATTTTGACAAGCAAAGTCAAAGGAGAAACCAGACCCACTTAACCCTGTGACTAACTTAACAACACAGCTTAACAGGTGTGACCAGAAAGGCCATAAAATGGGGCAACACTTGCTTAAACAAATGTTTCACTTAGCCACCAAAATTTGGGGCTTATTTTGTGATCCTAAGTGGAGGGCTATCTATATTTCAATTGAGATGGGTAATATATATATTTAAAAAATCCTTATTTTGGAGGAATCAGTAGGAGAGAGAGAGAGAGAGAGAGAGAGAGAGAGAGAGAGAGAGAGAGAGAGAGAGAGAGAGAGAGAGAGAGAGAGAGAGAGAGAGAGACAGGGAGGGAGGGAGGGAGGGAGGGAGGGAGGGAGGGAGAAATGGAGGGAGGGAGAGAGAGACAAACAGAAAGGGAGAGAGGGAGGGAGAGAGACAGACAGAAAGGGAGGGAAGGAGAGAGAAAATGAGAGAGGGAGGGAGAGAGAGACAGAGAGAAAGGGAGGGAGAGAGAGAAAAGGAGGGAGGGAGAGACAGACAGAAAGGGAGGGAGGGAAAGAGAGAGGAAGAGGGAAGAAAGAGAGAAGAGGGGGAAAAAATCATTGAATGGATTTTTCCCCCTGCTATAAACATTTGCTTATTTGAATCAATTCTACATTGTGGGAATCAAATTATTTCAATTATTCAGGATCTAAACGTGCTGAAATCCAGGCGGGCCCAGTTTGCAGAACATTTCTGCCTATTAGACATTCTAGCCAGTGGTCAGGAGAAGCAAAACTATTGGGCAGTTTCCAAGATATGGAGCATCTTGTACTGCTTTACACACCAACGAGGGAAAGGCAGTTTGGGTTTCTGGGCAACATTTCTTGTATTCTCTACTTGGACATTTTAGCTGACTGCAGGCTCAAGCAGGATGCCATTAACCAGACTCATGTACTCTATTCCTGTTGCAGAGATTGTTAGAATACAGAATAAAAGAGTTGGAAGGGACCTTGGAGGTCTTCTAATCCACCCTCCTGCTCATGAAGAAGACACTGTATTTTTCCAAACTAATAGCTGTCCAATTTCTTCTTGAAAACCTCCATCACAATTTCTGGAGGCAGGTTGTTCCACTGATTAATTGTTCTCACTGTCAGGAAATTTCTCCTTCGTTCTAGTTCAGGGGTTCTCAACCTTGGCAACTTTAAGCAAAGCTGGCTGAGGAATTCTGGGAGTTGAAGTCCACAAGTCTTAAAGTTGCCAAGGTTGAGAACCCCTGTTCTAGTTTGCCTTGTCCCTTGATTAATTTCCATCCGTTGCTTCTTGTCCTGCCTTCAGGTACTTTGGAGAATAGGTTGACCCCCCATCTTCTCTGTAACAGCCCTTCAAATATTGGAATACTGCTATCATGTCACCCCCTAATTCTTCTCTTGGTTAGGCCAAACATACCCAGTTCCTGAAACCATTTATTTTATGCTTTAGCCTCCAGATTCCCAAAAGTTCAAAATATAGCACAAATATATTATGCCCAGCTCAGGGGAAGAAAGGAGAAGTCTAGAAATAAGGAAAAATTCCTTACCTGTGAGAACAATCAATCATGGAATGGCTTCTTTCCTAAGGTGACCAACTGTCCTTCTTTAGGGAGGACAGTCCTCCTTTTGTAAATTTTGTCCTCTCTCGAAAAGTGTCCTCCTACATGTCCTCCTTTTTGATATTTGATGACTAAAATCTGTAAATCTCCGTATTCGATCGATGCCAATCCGATGCGTGTGATGTTATGTATTTGTATTTGATATGACGATTCGTCAAGGCTCGGTGAGACGCAATTATGAGACACATGCGCTCTGCACAGGAGAATTGTTTTGAGAGAGTGCACTGAGTGCAAGAGTGTGCTGCGCGCAAGAGTGCGCCGCACACAAGTGGATTTGTTTACTTCTTACCGAAACACGACACGGCACACACGCATGCATTAGACTCAATTTGTGTTCTTCAATTTATTTGTGTCCTCCTTCTCATTATAAAAAAGTTGGTCAGCTTATTCTTTCCAGGTGTTGTGGGTGCTCCATCACTGCAGGTTTTCAAGAAGAGACTGGACAGTCATTTGTCTGGGATGTAGGGAGTTGGGCGAGAAGACCTTCAAGATCCCTTCCAACTCGATTATTCTATTCTCTTTGTTCTTTGCAAGCCCTTATGGGAAAGGGACAAGAAAATGCAACCACATTTTTGTGCGTGTTAGAAATGTAGTGTGCATGTATAACGTAATGTAAGTGTACTCCCATTGTTCAACCACATTGCATAAAATCTCTGCCCCAACTTTGGATGTTCATGATCTTCCAGATCATGATGAATGATGAAAATATTAAAATTCTACAGCCAGATTTAGTGCACAATCTTCACCAACATCGCCTTTCCCAGGTACTGGCATATAGGTAAGAATTTCTAGCTAAGCTAGATTCACCTCACAGTGACATGGGTGGCAAACAAATGTAATAAATAAATTAAGACGAAATGGAAACACATGTTGGGGAAAGTTGTTGCTGGCAAAACCTGTTCTTTGTTTTCATGTCATCCCAGATCAATCCACTGAAGGCCTTTTCATCAAAGCTCCTGGATTATAATTTATCATACTAGTCAGGGAGGAGAAGGAGGAGGAGGAGGGAGAGGAGGGAGAGGAGGAGAGGAAGAGGGATCAGGTTGAGGAGGGGAAGGAGAAGGATGGGGAGAGGAGGGAGATAAGAAGTAGGAGGGGGGGGAGGGGGAGGGGGAGGAGAAGGAGAAGGAGAAGGAGAAGGAGAAGGAGAAGGAGAAGGAGAAGGAGGGGGAGGAGAAGGAGAAGGAGAAGAAGGAGGAGGAGGAGGAGGAGGAGGAGAAGGAGGAGGAGGAGGAGGAGGAGGAGAGGGAGAGAGATCAGGAGGAGGAGGAGAAGGAAAAGGAGGGGGAGAAGGAGAAGGAGAAGGAGGGGGAGAGGAGGGAGTAGGATGAGGAGGGGGAGGAGGAGGAGAGGGATCAGGAGGAGGAAAAGGAGAAGCAGAAGACTGCATTTCGTTAGGTGAGAATAAACTTTCTTTACAGCATCCCCTAAAGTGGGCTGAGTCTCTTTTTTAAATAAAATAAAATAAAATAAAATAAAATAAAATAAAATAAAATAAAATAAAATAAAATAAAATAAAATAAAATAAAATAAAATAAAATAAAATAAAATAAAATAAAATAAAATAAAATAAAATAAAATAAAATAAAATAAAATAAAATAAAATAAAATAAAATAAAATAAAATAAAATAAAATAAAATAAAATAAAATAAAATATAAAATAAAATAAAATAAAATAAAATAAAATAAAATGTGCTGGGGCAAGGATTGTGGGGTGACCCAGCAGCCCTGCAAAGTTGCAACTAATCTTTGAATACAGGGAGGACATAAGCAGCTGGAAGTGAAGCTTCCCTTGATCACACAAGCAATTACTGGCAATTTGTTCTGGCCAGTAAAACTTCTGATATTATAGTTGCTGAGTAATTTATCATCAAAGTTTAATGTGGAAACAGGTGACTATGTAATCACCAATCTAGGAACAGAAATAGAATCGTTATTATTTCTGCCTGAAGAGAGTTTTCCGTCTCCCCCGCTTCCCGGCTGCAAGCCTCCCTTTCTGTCAATTGACTTAACGGCCAAAAGGCTGTTCATCACATCACCATGAATTATAAAACCTCTATTAAATATTCATAAAAGTTTTGAAATGAATGTGCGATAGAGATGAAAGCCGGGCTAATTTAAATGCCTACTAGACCTGTCTTAATTACAGAGGTAAAATGAGATATAAAAATTATAGTGGCAAGGGAAGGGGAGGGTGGGGAAGTCAAACAGATCAATCCAGACATTATGAGAAGCTTTGGAAGTAGTCACCAGGAAGGTGATTGATGATTGATAAAGTAGGAGACTTGTGTGTGTGTTGGGGGGGGGAATTACCCATATGGATGTATGCACATTGAAAGACGTTTGTTTTAACCAAGTCACATTTCTGTTCTAATCTGGTTTTATAGGAGAGGATCAGGAAGAGCTGAGTGGTGGAGTTAAAAGTGTCATGAGTTTAAAGCCCTTATGTTGCCACAAATGATCTAAATTCAACTTATCTTGAATTCTGTTGACCCTTATCTGGAGCCAATGACTTGCAAACTTTCATATAGAATAGAATAGAATAGAATAGAATAGAATAGAATAGAATAGAATAGAATAGAATAGAGTAGAGTAGAGTAGAGTAGAGTAGAGTAGAGTAGAGTAGAGTAGAGTAGAGTAGAGTAGAGTAGAGTAGAGTAGAGTAGAGTAGAATAGAATAGAATAGAATAGAATAGAATAGAATAGAATAGAATAGAATAGAATAGAATAGAATAGAATAGAATAGAATAGAATAGAATAGAATAGAATAGAATAGAGCTGGAAGGGACCTTGGAGGTATTCTAGTCCAGCCCCCTGCTCAAGCAGGAGAACCTATACCATCTCAGACAAGTGACTGTCCAGTCTCTTCTTAAAAATCTCCAGCGATGGAGCACCCACAATTTCTGGAGGCAAGCTGTTCCACTGGTTAATTGTCCTCACTGTCAGAAAGTTTCTCCTTAATTCCGGGTTGCTTCTCTCTTTCATCAGTTTCCAACCATTGTTTCTTGTCCTTCCTTCTAGTACTTTGGTGAATAATGTGATCCCCCTCTTCTTTGTAGAAGACCCTCAAATTTTGGAATGCCGCTATCATGTCTCGCATATTTCTTCTTTTCTTTAGACTAGCCAAACCCAAGTCCCGCAGCCATTCTATGTTTTAGTCTCCAGGCCTTGGGTCATCTTAGTTGCTCTTCTCTGACCTTTTTCCAAGGACTCAATATTTTTTAGGGAATGTGGTGGCCAAAACTGGATGCAGTATTCCTGATGTGGCCTCACTAAGACTTTATAAAGCGGTACTAATACTTCATGTGATCTTGATTCTATGCCTCTGTTTATACAACCCAGGATTGTGTTAGCTTTTTTTGGCTGCTGCCGCACACGGCTGGCTCATAGTCAAGTGGTCATCCACTAGGACTCCAAGATTTTTCTTCTGATGGTACCTTTTGGTTTAGTGACTGTTCCAATGGCACTGAAAAAAGTGACGTATGACCATTTTTCACACTTATGGTCATTGCAGCATTCCCCATGGGCCTGTGTTCAACATTTGGACGCTTGGCAACTGACTTGTCTTTATGACAGTTGCAGTGTCCCAAGGTCATGTGACCACCATCTGAGGCCTTCTGACAAGCGAAGCCAGAGGAGAAGCCAAATTCACTTAACAGCCGTGTTACTAACAATAATTGCACCAGTTCAGGTAATAACTGTGTCAAGAAACATTGCAAAATGGGACAAAACTCACTTAACAACTATCTCAGTTGTGGTCTTGAGGACTACGTGCAATGAACTTAGCTGGCTAGATTCTGGTGTATTTATTTAACTTATTTATTTATTTAATTTAATTTATATGCCGCCCTTCTCACAAGACTCAGGGCGGCTCACAACAACAACACAATTAAAAAGCACAATTAAATTAAAAATTTAAAAATTAATTTCATTCACACAACATACAAACACATCCAGCTCACAGCCGCTGATGGCAGGACACTCTTAGGGCCGAGGGGCAGAGCACAGCTCATACGCCCCAAGCCTGTCGCCATAGATGTGTCTTCAGTGCTTTCCAGAAAGCTAGGAGGGAGGAAGCAGTACGAACCTCTGGAGGCAAGCTGGTTCCAGAGGGCTGGGGCAGCAATGGAGAAGGCCCTCACCCTAGGCCCCGCCAGACGACATTGTCTAACAGACGGGACCCGTAGGAGGCCAACCCTATGCGCCCTAACCGGTCTCTGGGATTCATGAGGCAGAAGACGGTCCCGCAAGTATCCTGGTCCAGGATAGGCTCGAATAAATCTTCTGTGCTGCAACTTAACCTATGGTCCTGATCCTGTGCGCCTGGCATGAAGCCAGTCACCTAATGGTAAGAACTAAATTGGTCCTAGATTAGGGTCATTACAATTCAAGGGTGGCTGGACTTGGGTTGTTTGTGGCAATATAAGGATTCTAACCTGATGATACATTTAACTCCTCCCTTCAATTTTGCCTTTTCTTCTCCTATAGGTTTTACTTTGTTTCGGGATGGGTTCAAAGATTTCCAGGGTGAAGGCTGCATTTCTAAAATCAAATGCTTGATACTGTTCATGCCCTTCCCTGGTATCTTGGGTAGCAAAGCTAGAACTGGCCTTTGAAGTTCTTGATTGAGATTGGAAGCAATTAATTTCTCCGCTATTGATATGGTTAGCTGAGCTTTCTTGGTGGAACCACTTTTTTTTTTTTTGCGGCTGAGGGTAGAGAAGTTAATTCTCGCTGTGTCACAGGCAAACAACTGGATATTTTAATTCTTTTTTTAATTTATATGCCACCCATCTCACTGGCAAGTTACTCCAGATGGCTTAAAACAGGACCAAATGCAAATAGAAAGCATTAAAACATTATAACTATTAAAATTAACAAACATTAGATAAGTTAGGAACAAGAATACAACAGGGTGGAGTTCAGATCTTCTTCCTAGTCCACCAACCATCTCAACACAAAACACCACCATTGGGTGTCCAGGCCAATTGCCAACCTAATCCTGAGACCCTTTCAGAAGAACCAAGATAGTGAGGGGTGATTTCACCTCAAGGGGTCTCATGTTCCAGTAGCAATAGTACTTAGACTTATATACCACTTCACAGTGCTTTACAGCCCTCTCTATGTTGTTTACAGAGTCAGCCTCTTGTCCCCAACAATCTGGGTCCTCATTTTACCAACCTCGGAAAGAAGGAAGGAAGGAAAGAAGGAAGGAAGGAAGGAAGGAAGGAAGGAAGGAAGGAAGGAAGGAAGGAAGGAAGGAAAAAAGGAGAGAAGAAGAGAAGGAAGGGCAGTAGAAATAGCACTTATATACCACTTCACAGTGCTTTACAGCCCTCTCTATCCAGTTTACAGAGTCAGCCACTTGCCCCAAACAATCTGGGTCCTCATTTTACCCACCTCAGAAGGATGGAAGGCTGAGACCACCTTGAGCCGGTCAGAATCGAACTGCTGGTAGTGGGAATGCAAAGTTAGCCAGCAATTCTGCATTCTAACCACTGGGAAGGAAGGAAGGAATTGAGAAGGAAGGAGGAAGGAGGAAGAAGGAAGAAGGAAGGAAGGAAGGAAGGGAGGAAGGAAGGAAGGAAGGAAGGAAGGAAGGGAGGGAGGGAGGAAGGGCAGTAGCAATAGCACTTAGACTTATGTACTGCTTCGCAGTGCTTTACAGCTCCTCTCTAAGTGGTTTATAGAGTCAGCCTGTTGCCCCCAACAATCTGAGTCCTCATTTTATCAACCTCAGAAGGATGGAAGGCTGAGTCCACCTTGAGCCAGTAGGCAGGAATTACAACAGAAAAGGCTCTTCCACTGAACCCTGCAAGCTGGAATTCTGAGCCTGGCACTCAGACTAATTGGCCATCAACAGGAACATAGAGATAAACAACATCTACATACAATTTAGAAGAGGAAACTAGGAACTACCGATGCAGACAAACAGGTTAACAGTAAACTACAATCAAGAAGCCATCAAGATCATTCCCACTGACAAGGCAAGCCACTCATATATAAACAGAGAGCAAATCCCAGTTGCTTCTAGTATTGATGATGTTACCAACTGGATAATAAAACCTCTGCAAGTAAACAACCAAGCTCAGAGAGCCCCAAGGATACCACAATCTTCCTCCTCCTCCTCCTCCTCCTCCTCCTCCTCCTCCTCCTCCTCCTCCCCACTCTCTTCTAGCACTAAAGATGTGACCTAGTTGGGTAATGAAATATCTGCAAGTAAACAACTAAGCTCAGAGAGTTCTTCTCCTCCTCCTCCTCCTCCTCCTCCTCCTCCTCCCTATTCTCTTCTAGCACTGAAGATGTGAGCTAGTTGGGTAATGAAACATCTGCAAGAAAACCACCAAGCTCAGAGAGCACCAAGGACCTCACAGTTCAACCCTGAATTACAAATATTCTGTTGCTAAATTATAAATGGGCTGATGTTAATAGCAGAGCAGGATTCATTGCTGTCTAGGCTTGCTGGTGTTGAGACTGCTTTGCTATGATGGATGAAATGTCTCCTGCAATAACATTAGTTAGGATTTAATTGCACAGGTTTGGCATGGATCCCCCCTCCTTTTCAAAAAATAGTGTTCTCGTTTTTATGTTATCTTTCACCATCCTTCATTCATTTCTCTTTTCTCATTTCTAGTTGATTTTTCTCAACAAGCTAGGAATGGATCTCTGGCTGGTGAGTACCTCTGAGAGAAGGGCTGACTATTTTGCATACTTCAAACTTCACTTTAACTGCAATTCCCTGAATTCTTCAGTCACCATGTGTCAGGCTCAAAACCAAGAAATCATACTTGATGATTCTTCCAAACTTATTTCTTTGTTGTTCCAGACCTATAGATCGAATCTTGCCAGACTGAACACTGTTTTATCTGTATCTACAATGTACTCTGTAAAGTATTAGGGAGGAGCTGTCCTCATCCTCTTTCTCTCACACATGATATCTGGGCTGAGTTGCCTCTTACTCATCTGGAATGCAGCCCCTCCCTCCTGGGGATCTGCCTCCTTCCTACATGCCATCGTATATAGTCTTCAACTCCCAGAATCCCTCAGCCACTACGTGTGGACTTCAACTCCCAGAATCCCTCAGCCACTATGTGTGGACTTCAACTCCCAGAATTCATCAGTCACCATGTGTCAGGCCCAAAACGCAGAATGACACCTTACATTCCAAGCTGAGATCTTTATTGTTTCACACCTATAGACCAAATCTTGCCCAAGTGAGATACCTACATTTTGCATCTACAAAATACTCTGTGAAGTATTAGGGAGGAACTGTCTTCACCTTCTTTTTCTCATAAATGGGGTTCCACCTCCCCCCTATATTCCATCACATCATATGTGGACTTCAAGTCCCAGAATTCCTCAGCCACCATGTGTGGACTTCAACTCCCAGAATTTGTTCAGCCACTGTTTGTGGACTTCAACTCCCAGAATTCATCAGTAATCATGTGTCAGACCCAAAATTAAGAATGACACAGGTACAATTCTTCCAAGCTCTGATCTTTATTGTTTAACACCTATAGACCAGATCTTGCTGGATTGAAGACTCTACTAACTGCATCTACAAAATAATCTGGAAACTATTATGGAGAAGCTTCCTTCACTGTCTTTCTTAAAATCTGGACTGAGTTGCCTCTTACTTCTCTGGAATGCACCTCTCTCTCCTGGGGATCCACCTCCTTCCTACATTCCATCACTTTATGTGGACTTCAGCTCCCAGAATTCATCAGTCCCCATGCATCAGACCCAAACCCAAGAATGACACTTGGTAATTCTTCTAAGCTCACTCATTAATTGTTTCACACCTGTAGACAGAATCTTGCTAGACTGGAGTCTTTACAATATTTATTTATTTATTACTTATTTATTTATTACTTAAATTTATATGCCGCCCTACTGCCAGGACCCAGGGTGGCTCACAAAAATACGATAAAATTTTACAATAAAATTAATCACATTCATACAACAAACAAGCACAGTCAGCTCACAGTCGCTGATGGAGGGACCTTCCTAGGGCCCAGGGGCAGAGCACAGCTCATACGCCCCAAGCCTGTCGGCATAAATGTGTCTTTAACAATTTCCGGAAAGCTAGGAGGGAGGAAGCAGTACGAACCTCTGAGGGAAGCTGGTTCCAGAGGGCTGGGGCAGCAATGGAGAAGGCCCTTGCCCTAGGCCTCACCAGACGACATTGTCTAAGAGACGGGACACGTAGGAGGCCAACCCTATGCGCCCTAACTGGTCACTGGGATTCATGAGGCAGAAGACGGTCCCGTAAGCAACCTGGTCCATTGCCATAAAGGGCTTTATAGGTCATAACCAACACTTTGAATTGTGTTCGGAGACCAATTGGTAGCCAGTGCAGCTAACGGAGAGCTGGAGTGATATGAGCATGTCTTGGGAGACCCAAGACGGCTCGCGCCGTCTTGTTGCCCATGAACTATTAGGGAGGGGATTCTCTTCACCCTCTTCCTCTCACACATAACATCCAGACTGAGTTGTCTCTTACTTCTATAGAATGCACACAAACACACCCCATCTGTCCTGGGAATTCATCTCATCATTTCATTTCATCACATAGGAACCCCTGTCAAGTTTCTTTTTTCCCCTCAATGTTGGGGAATCCTGTTCTGGGGGTTATGTTGTTTCAGAGGGGTGTGTGTGTGTGTGTGTGTGTGTGTGTGTGTGTGTGTGTGTGAAGGTTCATTCTCCGAGCTTGTGAGTTAGTTTTCAAATATTTTGTTAACCAGGCTAGGTAACATCTTCAGCAGCAATGTCTGTATCCATGTTCTTCTGTTTATAAGGGCTTCAGATGTGGATGTGTCAAGTGAGGACCTTGTGATGGGTCAGATGTGAGTCATCCGTGAGAGGCTTGTGATGGGTCTTGTGATGGGGAGGTCATTGGAAGGTGAATTGCTTGACACACCCACACCTTATACACAGAAAAGCAACAACACAGACATCACCTAAATCAGGGGTCTTCAAACTTGGTCCCTTTATGACTTTGGACTTCAGCTCTCAGAATTCCTCAGTCAGCTTGCCTGGCTGAGGAATTCTGGGAGTTGAAGTCCACAAGTCATAAAAGGGCCAAGTTGGAAGACCCCTGCCCTAAATGCCACTGAAGGTGTTTCCTAGTCCAGTAATGAAATGTTCAGAAACCAACCCACAAGCTTGGAGAACGAAGCTTCACCTCTATCATATACCTGAGCTACAGATATTTGCCACTTTTGTGTGTGTGTTTAACTCAATACATTGGAGATGTTGTAAGGCACCCAGAGTCTTTTTGGAATTCGGTGCCCTTAAGAAATCCAATAAATCAGCGGTTCTCAACCTATGGGTCGCGACCCCATTTGGGGTCGAACGACCGTTTCGCAGGGGTCTCCAGACACCACGGTCCACCATTTTTTTTGCCCGTCGCGCGCACACCACGCATGCACGGATCGGCCCATCGCGCCGCACATGCGCGGTTCGGGCCGTCGCACGCGCACCGTGCATGCGCGGATCAGCCCGTCGTGCGCACATGCGCCAATTGGCCTGTCGTGTGCGCACAGCGCAGGTCAGGGTCACGCCGCACATGGGTGGCACAAATGGGGTCTCAATCTGAAAAAGTTTGAGAATCACTGCAATAAAGGCATATGTCCAAATCAAATGAGCTTCAGCGGAAGTTTTCCAGGGGTCTACAGATAGTCCTAAACTTACAACAGTTCATTTATTGATCACTCAAAGTTATAACAGCACTGAAAAAAGTGACTTATGACCACTTATCACACACACAAGACCACTGCAGCATCTCCATGGTCATTTAATCAGAATTAAGATTCTTGGCTACTGACTCATATTTATGATGGTCACAGTGCCCCAGGGTCACATGATCCCCTTTTGCAAACTTCAGACAAGCTAAGTCAATGAGGAAGCCGGATTCACTTAACAACCGGGTTACCAACTTAACAACTGCAGTGATTCACTTAACAACTCTGGCAAGAAAAGCCGCAAAATGAGGCAGAATTCACTTGACATCTGTTTTGTTTAACCACAGAAATTTGGGGCTCAGTTGTGTTGTAAGTCGAGGACTCCCTGTATAACTTAGTAGCTGGAGAGGAAGCAACACTACACATTGTCTCATGAACTCTTTGCACCTGTGGAAAGAAAAATCTTCATCAGTGTCCAGTCCAAGCTGGGAATAAACAAAATGGAGACTGCTTTAGAAAGAAGGTTGCAGTTTATTGAAGAGGAGAGCCAGACAGAAAGATGGCTCTGGAAAAACTAACCACATTTAATAGGGAGTGGTGGGTTTTTATACCTTCTTGAGCTTTTGTTTGGAGTTGTTCCTGTGGCATGAACTTTGACCTGAGTCTGAGTGTGCCTTTCTGGTATTCTGATGGTGGTGGGGTAATCCTATTATGTCCCAAAGGTCATATCTTGCTTCCCTGGGGCTGTGTCTGCTGACTGTTGGATTTTTTGGTGTGAGGGATTGTTGATTCTAGGAATCTTTGTCTTTCTAATCCAAGTTTCCTGGCTCCAGTCTTTCTGACAAGATTATCATGTCTTCATTTCTGCAGACCTGGTTTCTGTTTGGGGTAGAGAGACTCTCTCTCTCTCTCTCTCTCTCTCTCTCTCTCTCTCTCTCTCTCTCTCTCTCTCTCTCTCTCTCTCTCTCTCTCTCTCTCTCTCTCTCTCTCTCTCTCTGTGTGTGTGTGTGTGTGTGTGTGTGTTGGTTTCTGCCTTTAAGATTCTTTGGGAAAATATATTCTGCCTTTTGAATATTTCCCAAAAATATTTCTTTCTCTGGATTCTTCCCACAGACCTTTCCTCAATTTCCCCTATGCATGGCAGAGATATGCCCTACCAAACACTTGTTCCAACAGGTGGCTTTGATGTAGATGTCACCTTGTCCTCAGTCCTTAGATGAGGCAGGTTTAAAATACCCTTAACTGTTGCTGTCTTTAAAAAAACATGGCTTCCCTCCTTTTTTTCATATACCATCCAAGGTTAGCCTCAAGGCAGGTAAATCCATTAGGCTCTCCCACCCATTACCTCGGAGGGAAGTCAATCAGAGTTAGTGATTGAGAAGAGAAGAAATCAAAGCACATTTCATGCAAGGGTAGTTTTCTGCAAAACTCAAGGATGGAGAGGTTTAGGGTTAGCCTTCAACTCAGCTACCCACCTATTCCATATTCCATTTTCAATCTCTTTTCATTCTTCCTGCTTTGCTTGCTTTTTGGCAACCATCTTGACTCTGGAGGGTTTTTAAAATTAGGCCAAGGGAAGGAGGTTGTCCCCCTCCCCTTGATTTAAGGGGCGTTGGAAGAAAAATCTGAACATAAGAACATAAGAACATAAGAAGAGCCATGCTGAATCAGGCCAAAGCCCATCGACTCCAGCATTCTGTGTCACACAGTGGCCCACCAATTGTACATGGGGATCTTGAGCATAAAGAGAAGGCAAAACCCTCCCTTTCCCTTGACCCCCAACAAATGGTACCCAAGGGAATCCTGCCTGCCTCAACCAACATCTGGTCCTATTCCAAGCTGGGAGGATGCTGTAGAAATGAGCTGAAGGCAGGCTGCATTTTGGAAAAGAGATCTCTGTTTATTGTTAGCCAGAAACTTATGACAACAGCATGTTTCTCAGGTGGCTGACAAAATGGAGTGGAGGGTTTTTATACCTTCTTTTGGCTTTGGATTTGAGATGTCTATTCCTGTGCAAAATGTGTCCTTTAATATTCTAATAGCTGTTGCCAGATTCCTATGGGGTCATATAGAAGTCACGGCTAGCTCTACAGGCAGTGGTGGGATTCAAATATGTGAACAACCGGTTCTCTATGTGGATGCTACGTCTGGAAATCCATTCTGGGCCTCGGCAACAAAAAAAAAATAGCTACTGGTTCTGCCAAAGTGGTGCAAACCAGCTGAACCCCACCACTGTCTACAGGCAAAAGGGGAAATGCAAATCCTGTGTGTTTGTCTGAACTCATGTTGTCAGCTTTTGGCTTGCCTAATTCTGTTGCTTATCTGAAGTCTTTGTTTGCTCTTTGCTTATCAATAGAGTAGCCTGATCTTTCTGAATGGATACAAAATCTCCTAAAGACTGGCCTCTTCATGTTTTTGCTTGAGGCTGTTTTCCTATAGAAGGAAGACTGGGGCAGCTTTCTGCCTTTGTTAAGATTTTGTCTCCATTTCGCCTTTAGGGGAAACATTCTATCCTGCCTCTTTTAATATTCCCCAAAATATATCATTCTCTGGGATAGAGGGTGGGGCGCTGACTTCCTACAGAGTAAAAAAAAAAATAATCCAGAAAGGAACTTGATGACATAGTCTCTCTAAGGACAAGTCAATCTCTTCCTTTCCCACATATCAACTTTGACATTAATCCAGGGTGGGGAAAAAAGTATATTAGTTTCACATTCACTAGACATCATTAATATTTGGTGTTTTTTGGAGGGTGGGAATGAATTAAAATGGAATAATTGAGTTAAAATGTCTCTGTAATTATAAAGCAACAAATGAAAGCTTGGTTTACTCTCATTCTCAGTATCAAAACTTGTGGTGGGATTCAGCCGGTTCGTACCACTTCAGCAGAACTGGTAGCTAATCTTTTGTTGCCCAGGCCTAGAATGGACTTCTAGAAGAAGCATATACACAGAGAACCAGTTGTTCATATATTTGAATCCCACCACTGATCAAAACACAACTGGATTCAACAGGCTTAGGAACTATGGACTCTGGAAGGAGAGCAGAAAAAAAGAGCAACGAAGATGATTAGGAGTCTGGAGGCTAAAACATACAAAGAACTGTTGCAGGACTTGGGCATGTCTCATTTAATAAAAACAAGGACTGGGCTGACGATAGCAGTAGTCTAATATTTGAGGGGCTGCCACAAGGAAGAGGGGGGAAAAGCTATCATGCAAAGCAGCTGAAGACAGGACAAGAAGCAACTGATGGAAACTAATCAAGGAGAGAAGCAACCTCTGCTATTAGGCTGCATTAACAGAGAGATAGGATCAAGATCATGTGAAGTGTTGTGCCACTTTATAATTCTTTGGTAAGACCACACTTGAAATTACTCCATCCAGTTTTGCTCACCACAGTATAAAAAGTTGCTGATATTCTAGAAAGATTGCAGAAAGAACAACAAAGGTGATTAAAAGTCTGGAGACTAAAACATATGAAGAATGGTAGCAGGAATTGGATATGCCTAGTCAGTGAAAAGAAGAGCTAGGAGTGACATGATAGCAGAGTTCCAATATCTCAGGGGCTGCCCCAAAGAAGAGGGAGTCAAGCTATTCTCCAAAGCACCTGAAGGCAGGACAAGAAGCAACGGATGCAAACTAATCAAGGAGAGAAGCAAGCAACCTCTGCTATTAGGCTGCATTAATGGAATTACTCCATCCCGTTTTGCTCACCACAGTATAAAAAGTTGCTGATATTCTAGAAAGATTGCAGAAAGAACAACAAAGGTGATTAAAAGTCTGGAGTCTAAAACATATGAAGAATAGTTGCAGGAATTGGATATGCCTAGTCAATGAAAAGAAGAACTAGGCGTGAATGATAGCAGAGTTCCAATATTTGAGGGGCTGCCACAAAGAAGAAGAGATCAACCTATTCTGCAAAGTGCCTGAAGGCAGGACAAGAAGCAATGCATGAAAACTAGTCAAAGGCAGAACCAACCTAGAAATAAGGAAAAAATTCCTGACAGTGAGAGCAATTAACCAGTGGAACAGCTTCCCTCCAGAAATTGTGGGTACTCCATCACTGGAGGCTTTTAAGAAGAGATTGGACAGCCACTTATCTGAAATGATAGAAGATCTCCTGCCTGAGTAGGGGTTGGACTACAAGACCTCCAAGGTCCCTTTCCAACTCTGTTAGTCTGATTCTGATTCCCCAAGTTGTCTTAAATTGGAAGATTGGCTATCTAAACTTTTGAATTTGCGGTAAACAGATTGACTTGCAGACTGCAAATTTGCTTCACAGAAAAATTCAGAGATGTGAGCTGTCTAAAAATAACTGCCTTGTTTTCAGATGTTTTTTTTTAATATTGGAACAGAGTATGGAGATTCCTTCAATAATACATACATGAATGCTTCAGGAGATGAATAGTGTTTGGTTTGGGTTTTAATAACAAAGAGTTATAGATCAATTGGTTCCTGAAAGTGAGGTTATCCATCAGCAAAAAAAAAAAAAAATGTGGAGGATCCAGAATAATAGAATAACAGAGTTGGAAGAGATCTTGGAGGTCAATCCCCTGCTCAGGCAGGAAACCCCATAGATGTCAAGCTGGAAGCGCGTTCACGATGTTGCCACCATTACTGCTTCTTAGCTTGCTAACAGACTAGGGGGAAAGGGAGAGGTTTCCAAGCTGAGCCATGCTGGCTTGGCTTAGGAATTCTGGGAGATGAAGTCCACGAGGCATAAAAGAGCCAAGGTTGCCTACCCCTGGCCTAGTCTATTAAGCCTGACAGGAGTAGATTATCAGAAACTGGTAGGCCTAGTCCACGGGTAGGCAACCTTGGCTCTTTTATGACTCGTGGACTTCAGCTCCCAGAATTCCTGAGCCAGCCATGCTGAGGGGAAAGGGAGAGGTTTCCAAGCTGAGCCATGCTGGCTCAGGAATTCTGGGAGTTGAAGTCCACGAGTCATAAAAGAGCCAAGGTTGCCTACCCGTGGACTAGGCCTACCAGTTTCTGATAATCTACTCCTGTCAGGCTTAATAGACTAGGCCAGGGGTAGGCAGCCTTGGCTCTTTTATGACTCGTGGACTTCAACTCCCAGAATTCCTGAGCCATCATGGCTCAGCTTGGAAACCTCTCCCTTTCCCCTCAGCATGGCTGGCTCAGGAATTCTGGGAGTTGAAGTCCACGAGTCATAAAAGAGCCAAGGTGGCCTACTCCTGAACTATACCATTTAAGCAGGATTTTCCCCAGATCTTGCCTTCACTTCTGTACTGTCGCTAACCCCTAATAAAAGTTTCCTTTTGAGACAATGAAACCCTATTTCAAGAGTTCTGCTTTCTTGGGTGGCCAGCTGAGATGTGTCCTTACATCGGTAAAGAGGAACACGGGGTAAAATACAGAACATAGAATATAAAATCTGAAATCTTAACAGGAAGATTTCAAATATATAAGTGGCAAATATACATTTTTATTTAACAAAATAACAGAGTTGGAAGGGAGTCTTCTAGTCCAAGACTCTGCTCAAGCAGGAAGCCCTACACCATTTCAAATTTATCACACCCAGAAAATCAACAAAATATCCTTTACCGGGTCTGTTTTGACACCCTATCATGACATATTGGACAGTTCGTTTTTTCACCCTACAGCCAAAATTTTTGGATAGTATTTTGCTCCACTTACAGGGATCGTTGTGCACCTACCGCGGCCAGTGTGAATTCAGTTCAATGTTGCACAGGGAAACAAATAACAGAATGACAGAGTTGGAAGGGACCTGGGAGGTCTTCTAGTCCAACCCCTTGCTTAGGCAAGAGACCTTACACCATTTCAGACAAAATGGTTGTCCAATCTCTTCTTAAAAGCCTCCAACGATGGTGAGACCACACTTGGAGTAATGTGTACAGTTCTGGTCACCGCACCTCAAGAAGGATATAATGGAACTGGAAAAGGTGCAAAAAAGGGCAACAAGAATGATCAAGGAAATGGAGCGCCTCCCTTATGAAACCAGATTGCAACGCCTTGGTCTCTTCAGCCTTGAAAGACGGCGTTTAAGGGGTGACTTGATCGAAGTGTATAAAATCATGCATGGGATAGAAAATGTGGATAGAGAAAAATTCTTTTCTCTATCACACAATACCAGGACACGGGGGCACTCCCTAAAGCTTATAGCTAAGAAAGTGAGGACAAATAAAGGGAAATATTTCTTCACCCAGAGGGTCGTTGATTTATGGAATTCACTTCCTGAAGGGGTCGTGACAGCTGTCAGCCTTGACAGCTTCAAGGCAGGGCTAGATAGATTCATGGATGCAAAGTGTATTGGTGGTTATTAAAACAGATGTCCATGTGCCGCCTCTATGTTGGTTGAGGCAGGCAGGATTCCCTTGAGTACCATTTGTTTGGAGGTCAAGGGAAAGGGAGGGTTTTGCCTTCTCTTTCTGCTCAAGATCCCCATGTACATTTGGTGGGCCACTGTGTGACACAGAATGCTGGACTCGATGGGCTTTGGCCTGATTCAGCATGGCTCTTCTTATGTTCTTATGTTCTTATGTTCACTTACAACTTCTGGTGGCAAGTCGTTCCACTGGCTAATTGTTCTGTGTAACTGTCAGGAAATGACTCCTTAGTTCTAGGTTGCTGCTCTCCTTGATTAGTTTCCATCACAATATTTGCTTGGAATCCTCCAAGGAATCACAAAGCTCTCCAGAAGAATCTAGGAAGAGCAGATTCCTAGAGCTGTTGCAAAACAGGGAGAAAAAACAACAACACCCTACCACAACAGCAGCATGCCAACTCACACCAAATCCAACGGGCTTGCTGTTTATTGACCAGCAACTAACAATCCACTATTTACCATGTTCCGAGGCTGGGAAATCAAAGATGGTAACAACCAGGGGGGTCGTAGTAGGGGAAGGGCGGCGAGCTAGCAAATAAAATGCATAACAATGCTGTTTTCGCCCATGTTGTTGGGCAACCGTAGGTTTATCAAATATTGACAAACACGGAATGATTGTGATCAATCATTGTCAGCGGAAAACAGGTACCCCCCTTTCTTTTACAAATGATCCAATTAAAGGAAACATGTTGGCTATAAAAGTCAAAATCAACAATGCACTATATACTGACAGCTCATCCAACTTCCCAAAAATCAATAGTGCATTCTTCTTCCAGATCTCACAAAGCAACACTAGCAACTTTCCCATCTCTTTAGTCAAATATGACACAGGATCAATCGATCAAAACTTAGTACTTATTGAACAGCAGGTTCTGAAGAATGCAAAACGTAAGGTTCCCTCGGCCTGTTTTATTTTCGATAAAGTTTAACTTAAAGGTGGAATGCTTGGCAGGGTGTGCCAGGCTCATTCGGTGGGATGAAACATGATTACGACTGCAGCAGGTGGCCACATTAAATTATACATGACTTGAGTAGGTGAATAAGAGCAAGGATACTGAGCTTGTGTGGAGCATCCTAGGAAGTGTGTGGCTTTCACAATCAGGTTGTGGCTTTAGCTAAGGAGGAAGGGGGATTATAGATACGTTTGGTAGGGAAGGTCCCTCAAGAAATAAGAACACTAGAATTATTATTATTATTATTAATAATAATAATAATAATAATAATAATAATAATAATAATAATAATAATAATAATAATAATAATAATAATAATAGAGAATTTTAATTTCTCTATTGATGCTGAAAACATTGCCATCTTGAGATGTAAACAACTCTTTAAAAAGTTCTTTGGAATGCCACTAATGTAATTTGACAATAAAAATAAATAAACCCCGGAATTTATAATGCTGCTGAACATATTCACCCTCCACTCTAGAGATTTGAAATGAATTCCTTTACAGGGAGGGGGAAGGAGGAGAAGGGAGATCAAGAGAAAGAGATCCTTTTAATTTCTAATTTATTACATGATTTATTGATTTTTTGCCGATATTTCATTACCCAACTAGATAACATCTTCAGTTTTAAAAGATGTATCTAACTAAGCTTTAATAAAACCATTATAAATGGAAAGAAAGAAAGAAAGAAGGAAAGAAGGAAAGAAAGAAAGAAAGAAAGAAAGAAAGAAAGAAAGAAAGAAAGAAAGAAAGAAGGGAGGGAGGGAGGGAGGGAGGGAGGGAGGGAGGGAAGGAAGGAAGGAAGGAAGGAAGGAAGGAAGGAAGGAAGGAAGGAAGGAAGGAAAGAAGAAAATAAAAAGAAGGAAAGAAAGAAGGATAGAAGGAAGAAAAAGAAGGAATGAAGAAAGGAAATGTTAGAGAATTTTTATTTCTCTGTTGGTGAAAAAATAAATCAGAAGCTCACAGTTGACTGCATTTAGCTGATTCAAAATAACCTTTTTATATTCATATCAAAATATTTACAATACCACTCCTCTTGTATTTTCGCTCCTCCTCCTCGCCATCCAAAACGCTAACTAAAATTCTACCGAGCATCCTACAAAAGTTATCTAATCCCTAAGCCCCCAACTACAGTTGAGAAACATAAACTAATGTATATTATCTCCCTCCCCCCTCCCCCCCAGGCTTCCCAGAATGAATACAGGGTAAAAACACAAGAAACCCCACTAAACTACTATATTAAACTATTTAACTATATATCAAATCTAATTCTTTCAACTGATATTTCTTTTGCATATAATCAATCCATTTCTTCCAGTCCATCAAAAACGTTTCATTTGAGTGGTTCTTCAGGTATGCCGAAATCTTAGCCATCTCCACAAGATGGGTAACTTTTAATGTCCATTCTTCAATAGATGGTATTTCAGGTGACTTCCAATATTGTCCCACCAACAGTCTTGCAGCAGTAATCAAGTTCAAAATCAACTTAGTCTCTGTGGTGGAACAGTCCTTTGTAATACCCAACAAAAACAACTGTGGTACAAACTCAATACGCTTTTTCAGGATATTTTGAAGAATCCACCATATTTTTATCCAAAAAGCCTTAATTTTTTTGCAAGACCACCAAATGTGAAAGTAAGTAGCGTCCATAGAATCACATCGCCAACATTTGGGTTGCAAATTTGGATACATAGACGATAATTTTTTGGGATCTAAGTGCCATCTGTAAAACATTTTATAAAAATTTTCTCTTAGATGCTGAGCTTGTGTAAATTTAACATTTTTCACCCATATTCTTTTCCAAATTTCCATCATAATTGGGTGACCGAAGTTACCTTCCCACTTAATCATACAGTCTTTAATTAATTCAGTTCCAGAATCAATTTCAATTAAAGCATCATATATTCTTTTAATATGCATCTTTCTTTGATCTCTAATTTGTATAATTAATTTTTCATCATCCTTTAGAGAAAAACCCATCTTGACATCTTTTTGCCATCTGGCTTGAAGTTGTGCGTGATAAAACCAATTATGAGCTATACCTTCCTCCCTTAATTTATCTAATGATTTCAGTTCTAGGCTATTCCCTTCTTTATTTAAAAGTTTATCATAGGGCACCACGTCTTGGATTTGTTGTATACCTATGCTCTGTATTGCGTGTCTGGGAACTGTCCATAAAGGAATTTTACCATTTAACTTATAATAATACTTTTTCCAGACTCGCAAGACAGAGTTTCTTATTATATGCTCTTTAAAACCCCTATCCAGTTTTTTATCATAAACTAAATACGCGTGGAGCCCATATACTAACCCATATCCTTCTATATTTAATATTCTTTCATTTGTTAAATTAATCCAATCACTTATAACCACTAGAACTGCTGCATAGTAATATAATTTAAAATTAGGCACTTTCAAACCACCTCTCTCTCTTGTGTCTTGAATAATTTTAAATTTGACCCTTGGTTTCTTGCCATCCCAAATAAATTTGTTTATACCTTTCTGCCATTCATCAAGATTTCCATCCTTTTTAAGTATTGGTAACATTTGAAATAAAAATAAAAATTTCGGCAATACATTCATTTTAATAGCGGCTATTCTGCCCAACATAGATAATTGTAGTTTTTTCCAATTCTCCAATTCTTTTTGTACTTTACACCATAAGAGTTCATAATTATTCTTATATAATTTACCATTTGAAGCTTCTATATAAATTCCTAAATATTTAACTTTTTTAACTATCTCGCATCCCGTTATTCTTTCCAAATCTTGTTTTAATTTATTATCAAGATTTTTAACCAACATCTTTGTCTTGGATAAATTTAGTTTAAAACCTGAAACTTTTCCATAATTTCGAATAATTTCCATCAAACTCTGAGCCGATTGTATTGGCTGAGTTAGCGTCACAAGTAAATCGTCTGCAAAGGCACATAATCTATAATCATGTTGTCTAATTTGTACCCCCCTTAATTCCTCTGATGCTCTAATCCTATTCAATAGTACCTCTAAAGTTAAAACAAACAATAAGGGGGATAAGGGACAACCCTGCCTAGTACCCTTTTCTATATTAAATGAATCTGTTAATTGTCCATTCACTATAATCTGTCCTGTTTGTTTCTGATATATAGCTGATATAGAATTAATAAACTGGTCCCCCATTCCCATCCTTACCACAAGCCTTTGCAGAAATGTCCAATTCAGTCTATCAAAAGCTTTTTCTGCATCTAAAAACATTAAAACAGCCGGTACTTGGATATGTTTATCCAAATATTCCAATATGTTAACAAGTTGTCTAACATTGGTTTTCATCTGTCTCCCTTGTAAAAAACCAGTTTGATCCGGGTGAATCCTCTGTGTCAAAACTGTCATTAATCTATTAGCCAAAATTTTTGCAAAAATCTTATAATCCGTATTCAACAAGGAAATAGGTCTAAAATTTTCTACTTGAACATTATCTTTGCCCTCTTTAGGAATCAAACATACATTAGCCGTTTTCCAGGAGGGTGGAACCCGACCACCCTCTTGTATATTCACAAATAACTCCCTCATATGTTCCACCATTTCCTCCTGTAAACACCTATAATAGATCGTGGTAAAGCCATCAGTGCCTGGAGATTTTCCCAATTTCAATTGCTTAATTGCATCAATAATTTCTTCTGACTTAATCAAAGCATTTAATCTATCTCTTTGTTCCAAAGTAATTTCCGAAACATTTTGGTTTTGTAAAAAGGCATCTATCTCCTTCTCTTGAACTTTTTCTTCAGCATACAATTTGGTGTAGAACTCTAGAAAAGCCTTCTTAATAGTTTCTTGATGAAATACTTCTTGCCCTTTATATTCAACCTTCTCAATTAAACGGGATTTTTGTTTTTTCCTTAATGTATAGGCCAACCATCTGCCAGGTTTATTAGCATTAAAAAAAGTATTATGTTTAGCATATTGTATATTCCTGGCAACCTGATCGGTCATCAAAATATCAAATTGTTTCCGTAAAACCTTTATCCCTTCTTTAATATTACTATCATCTGGTTTATCAATTAATAATAACTCTTTCTTTCTTATTTCCGCTTCTAAAACTCGCCTCTTTTCCTCCTGTTTACGTCTATGCCTAGCATTCAGTTCAATTAATATTCCACGCATGTGGGCCTTACTAGAGTCCCACACCACTTCTATTGGTAAACCTACATTCTTATTTAACCTAAAAAATTCCTTGATAGCCTTTTTACATTCTTGCACATACATTTCATAATTAAACAGATTTTCATTAAGTCTCCAGGATCTGCTTAAAAATTGGCCAGACCTTAATTCCATCATAACTGGATTGTGGTCAGACAATACATTAGGTAAAATTTTAACTTTCTTTAAATTTAACATAAAATCACTAGTAGTTAAAATAAAATCAATTCTAGAAAATGATTGATGTCTGTCAGAGAAAAAAGTAAACTCTTGATCCCTACCATGTCTTTCTCTCCAAATATCTAACAAATTAAAATAATCTTTAATATCAAAGAAAGATTTAGGTAAAATTGAACGCGATTGAGAAACTAATGAAATCTTTTTCTTATCCAAACCAGCATCAAGGATTCCATTCCAGTCTCCCATTAAAATACAAGATCTATAGTCCAACTCTAATAACTTTTTGTGTAATGATTTATAAAACATGCCTTGTTTTTGGTTTGGAGCATATATACCCATCAAGAGAACTTTCTTCCCATCCAGTAAAATTTCTATAGCTAAAAATCTACCTTGATTATCTGCTTCTAATAACTTAGCTTTTATATTATTTTTAACATAAATAACAATTTATGTTGGAGGGTGTTGTGGAGGGGGGTTCCGAGCAGCTTTTTGTATTGTTTATTTTTATTATGTAATTTGTTTGTTTGTTTTCAGTTGAGTTAATAGGTTACTATGTTATAATTGTTAAAAGTTTTTAAAAAATTTAATAAAAAAATTATTAAAAAAAAAATATTTACAATACCATACATTCTTCTTTACAGCAACATAGCTCAATGAAGACTTCTTACAGAGAGATACAGAGACAAACCTGAGACTGGAAAAATCCAGCTCCTAACTCAATACCTTTTTTGCACAGACTCAGTAGCACTTTCTTCACATTGGCTGACTGAGTTACCACATGACTCTTCCTGCTCATGAATATTCCAACAAATAATAATAATAATAATAATAATAATAATAACAATAACAATAACAATAACAATAACAATAACAATAACAATAACAATAACAATAACAATAACAATAACAACAACAACAACAACAACAACAATAATAATAATAATAATAATAATAATAATAATAATAATAATAATAATAATAATAATAATAATAATAATAATAATAATAATAATAATGTTGGAAGGGACCTTGGAGGTCATCAAGTCCAACCCCCTGCTCAGGCAGGAGACCCTATACCATTTCAGACAAATGGCTGTCCAGTCTCTTCTTAAAAACTTCCAGTATTGGAACATTCACTGCTTATGGTGGCAAGTTGTTCCACTGGTTAATTGTTCTAACTGTCAGGAAGTTTCTTCTTAGGTCTAGGTTGCTTCTCTCCTTGATTAGTTTCCATCTGTTGCTTCTTTTCCTGCCTTCAGGCGCATTGGAGAATAGCTTGACTCCCTCTTCTTTGTGGCAGCCCCGAGAGATTGGAACACTGCTATCATGTCCCCCCTCGTCCTTCTCTTCATTAAACTAGACATACCCAATTCCAGCAACCATTCCTTATATGCTTTAGCCCAGCGGTTCTCAACCTGTGGGTCGTGACCCCATTTGGGGTCGAACGACCATTTCACGGGGGTCGCCAAGCACCGCAGTCCGCCATTTTTATTTTAATTTTTTTGGTCGGCCATTTTTTTTGGTCGGCCATTTTTTTCCCTATTGCGATGCGGGCCGTCGCGCTGCGCATGCACAATGTGCCCCATCGCGGTGCGCATGCACGCCGCGGGCCCGCCATTTTTTTTATTTTGGTCGGCCATTTTTTTTTGGTCGGCCATTTTTTTCCCTATTGCGATGTGGGCTGTCGCGCCGCGCATGCGCGATGCGGGCTGTCGCGCTGCACATGCGTGATGCAGGCCATTGTGCCCCGCATGCGCGATGCGGGCCATCATGCCGCACATGTGCGATGTGGGCCGTCACGCCGCGCATGCGTGATGCAGGCCATCGCGCCGTGCATGCGCGATGCGGGCCGTCGTGCCACGCATCTACGATGCGCCCCGTCGTGCCGCGCATGCATGATGTGCCCCATCGTGCCGCGTATGCGCGATGCACCCTGTTGCGCCACGTTTGCGCGATGTGCCCCGTCGCACCACGCATGCGCGATGCGCCCCGTCGCACCACACATGCGCGATGCGGGTCGGGGTCGAGCCCCGGAAAAGGTTGAGAACCGCTGCTTTAGCCTCTAGTCCCATGATCATCTTTGTTGCTCTTCTCTGTACTCTTTCTAGAGTCTCAACATCTTTTTTACATCGTGGTGACCAAAACTGGATGCAGTATTCCAAGTGTGGCCTTTCCAAGGCGTTGTAAAGTGTTATTAATATTTAACATGATCTTGATTCTGTCTCTCTGTTAATGCAGCCCAACACTGTGTTGGTCTTTTTGGCAGCTGCAGCACACTGCTGGCTCATATTTAAGTGATTGTCTACTAGGACTCTGAGATCCCTCTCACAGTTACTACTATTGTGCAAGGTACCCCCATACTATACCTGTACATTTGGTTTTTCTTGCCTAAATGTAGAACCTTACTTTTTTCACCACTGAATTTCATTTTGTTAGATAGCGCCTAGTGTTCAAGTCTGTCCAGATCCTCCTGTATCCTAAATTAACTTGCATCTTTTAGATTTCTGTTGTGATTCTAATGGCACAGCAGATGTGCAAGGAATTCCACAAACGTGACTCGTCTAACAGATGACTTGGCAATTGGATTGAGAGAATGGCAATTTAACCAAGTCGTTTTCTAAGTTTAGCTTCCCCTGTTGATTGGTAGGAAGATGAACATCAAACGTCACTGGAGAAGGCAACTGTGTTTGGAATAGTTAGCGGTAAAAGGAAGCCAGGCCATCAAAGAACAAGCTGGTTGAACACCATCAAAGTTGACACCGGCCAGAGGTTAGAACAACTCAAAGAAGTTTGTGTAAGATTGGAAGATGTGGAGAGACCTAGTCCGTAGAATTGCCAAGATTTGGACTTGAATGAATAACATCATCGTTGAGCATCAAACAAGACTTGAGGAAAGAAAAACAAGTGTGAGCATGTGTCTGGTGTGTCTGTGTGTATGTATATATGGGAGAACCAAATGTAAGCCAATAAAAAGAATCCTCTCTTGAACATTTCAGGGTTCTACCTTGGTGGGCAGTAGAAGTATATTTTGAACTACCTTCAACAGTTGTATGTCTATGGAGATTCTTTGGAGAATAGCTTGACTCCCTCTTCTTTGTGGAAGACTATTGGAAGACTACTATCATGTCACCCCTTGTCTTTCTCTTCATTGGACTAGACATACCCAATTCCAGCAACCGTTCCTCCAGTCCCTTAGTCATCTTTGTTGCTCTTCTCTGCACTCTTTCTAGAGTCTCAACATCTTTTTTTACACCGTGGGGACCAAAATTGGATGCAGTATTCCAGTATTCCAATGCCTTAACAAGGCATTGTAAAGTGGTATGCTTCATGTGATCTTGACCCTAACCCTAACCCCCACAAGGTTCCTGTGGCTTCAACATCTTCTATCATTTCATCTGTTTTTTAGAGAGAGACATCCTCCTTCTTCAACTTCTTCAGCTGGAAATGAAATATTTTCTTTTAAAACCATCAATTGTTGTCTTTCCATAAACAAATGCAACCATCCTGAGTCCTTCATTCACCCAATTTTTAGTAAATCTTTGCTAAATCCATTTTGATGATCATTTATATGCACAATTGTTCTGTTCACAGGAGTATCCACCATGCCTCTGTTTCTCTTATGTCACTCTTAAGACCATCAGCTTCTTTGAACCCAAATCTACGGTTCTCTTCAAATACTTGTAAAGTTGTTCAAGATGTTACGCATTGTCACCAAATACAGGTAGTCCTTGACTTATGATCACAACTGAGCCCAAAATTTATGTTGCTAAGTGAGAAATTTATTAAGCACGTTTTGCCCCATTTTATGGCTTTTCTTGCCATATTTGTTAAGTGTATCACTGCAGTTGTTAAATTAGTTACCCCATTTGTCAATGCTGCTAACATCGGATGTTTTGCATCGACAACAGATGGAAATGTAGCCATCTTTATCCCTTCCACTTTTAGAGTTAGATGATGTTGGTGGGGGGGATGTGAATGAGAGTCTAGCTAGACATAACAACACTAAACGTAGCATGAGAACCAAGGTTATTGAGCCCAAAGTTGATAGGGAATTGGTGGGCTGGAGAACTGGAGAGAAAGCCCAGGTTTCAAGCTAATTGGGGAATGTGATTTATGACTGTTAATTGGAGGAGGGAATTGTGCTTTGATACTATGTGCCCAGGGGAGGGGAATTCAGTTTTTGATTTTGATTATGTAGTGCCGATATTATGCTACTTGAATAAAGGATTTTTTAAGGTAAACAATGCCTCAAAGTTCTTTTGAAGAGTTTCATCTGTCGGAACCATGACACCATTGTTAAGTGAATCTGATTTTTCCATTGACTTTGTTTGTCAGAAGGTCACAAAGGGTGATGACATGATTCCGGGGCACTGTGATCGTCATATATACATGTCAGTTGCCAAGCATCCAAATTTTGATCACGTGACCGTGGAGATGCTGCAACAGTCGTAAGTGTGAAAAAACGATCATAAGTCACTTTTTTTAGTGCTGTTGTAACTGAATTACTACCTATATTGAAAATGACTATCTATATTGAAAAGGGGAAGAATGAGACTAGTCTAGAAAAAGAAAAGATATACAGGGTGAATGTTTTTTTTTTAAAAAAATAACATTTTTTTGATCAGAAATAGTAATTGGGAGAGCTGAAGCTGTCTTTTTTACTTCTTGCTAAGATTTGCTAAGACCTCCCTTATGAAACCAGATTGCAACGCCTTGGTCTCTTCAGCCTTGAAAGACGGCGTTTAAGGGGTGACTTGATCGAAGTGTATAAAATCATGCATGGGATAGAAAATGTGGATAGAGAAAAATTCTTTTCTCTATCACACAATACCAGGACACGGGGGCACTCCCTAAAGCTTATAGCTAAGAAAGTGAGGACAAATAAAGGGAAATATTTCTTCACCCAGAGGGTCGTTGATTTATGGAATTCACTTCCTGAAGGGGTCGTGACAGCTGTCAGCCTTGACAGCTTCAAGGCAGGGCTAGATAGATTCATGGATGCAAAGTGTATTGGTGGTTATTAAAACAGATGTCCATGTGCCGCCTCTATGTTGGTTGAGGCAGGCAGGATTCCCTTGAGTACCATTTGTTGGGGGTCAAGGGAAAGGGAGGGTTTTGCCTTCTCTTTCTGCTCAAGATCCCCATGTACAATTGGTGGGCCACTGTGTGACACAGAATGCTGGACTCGATGGGCTTTGGCCTGATTCAGCATGGCTCTTCTTATGTTCTTATGTTCTTATGTTCTCTTGCTAAGTGTGACTTTGCACAACCATTTTTCTTAAAAATTGTTGTACCACATGATTAATCAGGTCAATTAAAGTCTCAGAAGCTACATTCATCTCATCTACAATGTTTTGTTTTGTTTTGTTTTTATTTGGGTCAGGCAGGTGATGTAAAAACCAGCTTGGATTTATGGGTCAGCTATTGTACAACTTCAGAATATGGATTAATTCAGTAACTGGGCTAATCTGATTATACGAAGCCAACCAATTCACTGAATGGATAGGTATTTTTGTAGCTATAGCACTGAAGATATAACAAGTGTGGAGAGTATTCCTAAGGTAAGCTAGATGGAGTAAAGATTCATCGTGAATAAAGGCATGAATTCTGTGACAGAAAAAGGACTAATCAGGTTTTGTCTACAAGTATGCTGCATGACCACTAGGTGGACAAACTCCAGCTCTTTGTCACCATCTAGATATGAACTCAGATATGACAGCTGATTTTTTTTACATCCTTTTTTCCCAAGGCTTCTTTCAAAAGGGGTATTTATTAATACCCTATAGTAATTTAGCAAACAGAAATGTAGAGGTTCATGATTGTGGACCTATTTTGCAAGTGGGGGAACTATTATGGTTGAAATATATTTATCAGTATTCATCGGGGGTGGACAATCTATGTGTACCATTGTTAATTTGTCTTTATGCACTTTTTTTGGCTTTCTATTTTTTCTTTTCTTTTCTTTTTTTTCCTTTTTGGATTTTCTATTTTAACTTTGGATTTATTTTATTTTTTTTTACAAAAGGGTGTGGTTTCCTTGGATTTGCTTCTGATTTGCCCCATTGGGTATGTCTAGTCTAATGAAAAGAAGATCTTAGTGGACAGTCAATGAAATATGAGCCAACAGTGTGCAGCAGGGGGTTGAATTAGAGGACTACAAGGTCCCTTCCAACTCTATTATTCTATTATTCTATATTATTGTTGTTGTTGTTGTTGTTGTTGTTGTTGACTAGGGGAGACATTATAATAGTGTCCCAATATTTGAGGGTTTCCTTCAAGGATGAGGGAGTGAAACTATTCTCCAAAACACTGAATGCAAGACAAGAAGCAACGGATGGAAACCAATCTTACACTTAACACCACAAAAACTAAAGAACTTATAATTGACTTTAGGAGGAAGAGAGATGCACATCTACCATTGTATATAAATGGTGTGGAGGTGGAGAGGGTGGGTAGTTTTAAATTTTGGGGCACTTATATCTTGGAGGACCTCTCATGGTCTATGAACGTTAACATGCTTGTGAAGAAGGTACAGAAGAGGCTGTACTTCCTGAGAATGCTCAGGAAGATAAATCTATCTCAACATCTACTTCTGTCCTACTATCACAGCACCATTGAGAGTGTCCTGACATATGGCATTCTTGCATGGTATGGGAGCAGCTCTGTAGCGGCCAAAAAAGCTCTACAGAGAATTATTAAAATTTGCCAGAATATTATTGGACTTCAGCTACCAGCCCTGGACAACATCTTCGAATCTCATTGTCTGAGGAAGTTGTGTAACATTCTCAGAGATTCTTCTCATCCTGCTTACAATCTCTTTGGACTGTTGCCTTCTGGTAGAATATATAGAACATTTAAAACTCAGACCACCCATTTTCTGAATAGTTTTTACCCCAGAGCTATAATTGCACTTAATAATGAACTAAAGGGCCACCATCAATGAACTGGTGGACAGTACCACTTGGTCTGTTGGGTGGATGCTGGGTGGTTTAGGGTGGGGAATTGTGGTGGGTGGGAGTGTGTTTGGGGATTATGTGTGTGGGACCTGGTCTTTGGGTGTCATGTAAATTTCGTTGTATGTGTATACTGCGTATACACACACAATGACAATAAAGTTATTATTATTAATCAAGGAAAGAATCAACCTGGAACTAAGGAGAAACTTCCTGACAGTGAGAACAATTAACCAGTGGAACAACCAGTCTCCAGATTTTGTGGGTGCTCCATCACTGGAGGCTTTCAACCATTTATCTGAAGTGGACAACCATTTGTCTGAAGTGGTATGGAGCTAGACTAGAAGACCTCCAAGGTCCCTTCTAACTCTATTATTCTGTGTTCTAAGTTTTACATTCTAATATTTCAGTAAAAAATCACTGCTTTCGGTTGTGCTCTACTTTGTGGTTTCTTGCTCCTCACTCTCGAAGCAAAATTATATTTATCAATAGCAGAGAGGATGTTCTTTGTTTAAATGTTCTGTTTTTAAAAAGACAACTTTCATTCCAGCCAAGATTCACAGCTCGCAGCAACTTCCACCTCCTGCAAGATGATATTAAATATAGAAAAAGAAAGTACCGATAGAAAAGATCCAGCCCCGTTTCTGCAGAAATATTCCCCTATGCCTATTTTTTACCACTTTATGTCAAATGTTGTTCTTAATGATTCCACCAACGGGACTTGCAGCTTTGAGAAGCCATAATAGATCATATCGTTATAGATGGTTTCTCCTGAAATTCAGCAGAAAGCAAATATAGCTGAGTATCCTCTTTTCAGGATCACAGAAATGTTATGTTGGCCCAGCAAAAATCTTTTACGTCCAAAAGTTCACAGAAAGGGTTACCTGAAGCTTTTCCTACTGTTTTTGGAGATGTTTTTGGCCTCAGCTGAAAAATAATAGGGCAGGTTCGAGGTAGCTACCTTCAGATTTTGAGATTTGTACCAATAAAGGAGAATATTTGTAGCTCATGATTGAAATGAGGGGTCCTTGTTGTTCACTGGGCTTGGGTGTTTTCTTGCAGAACATTTCATTAATCAACTAGGTAACCTCATCAGCACTAGAAATTAGTGGGGTTTGAAGAGAAGGGGGGATGAGAAGGAGGAGGAGGAGGAGGAGGAGGAGGAGAAGAAGAAGAAGAAGAAGAAGAAGAAGAAGAAGAAGAAGAAGAAGAAGAAGAAGAAGAAGAAGAAGAAGAAGAAGAAGAAGAAGAAGAAGAAGAGGAGGAGGAGGAGGAGGAGGAGGAGGAGGAGGAGGAGGAGGAGAACTGTGAAGTCTTTGGTGCTCTCTGAGCTTGGTTGTTTTCTTGCAGACATTTCATTACCACGCTAGGTAAAATCATCAGAGCTACTAGCTAGTACCAAGGACTCCTCCTCTGAAATTTATCTCAGAAAGTCCATAGGCCATTTCACATATTTAGGCTCTCTCTTTCTGCTTTATTCTTTCATTTGGGGTATTTGTCAGTAATGTTCCAAAAGACCTTCTAGCAATTGCTTTAATCCACCGCCTTAATTTGGGGAGAACATGATTGGAAACTGCTTTGAGTTTTGTTTTTTTAAACGAGAAGAAGTACAAGAAGAGTTTTAAAGAAAGAAATCATATCATCAAACCAAATGATTCCTCATTCCAATGCTATTTGGGTATTATTGTTGCTTTTGTAGTAGTAGTAGTTGTTGCTATGGTTGGTCACACAGAGAGCAGATGTTTAGTCTGGATTTGGTATTTTTGTCCACCTATCAAATCCTTCCAAGAATCTTGGGTAGGAAGATGTTATTTCGGGCTGTTAAGTTATCACTGCAGGATTTAAGCTCTTCCCAGTAAAGCTGCCTTCTGTAATTGTCTGATGAGGGATTTGTCAATGCTGAAGGTGTCAAGTGATGCGCCAGATGTTTTGGAATTGTACCCAAAGTGCCTATCACTATTGGAACACTATTGCAAAATATCTGGCATACCATCGGCATTGACAAATTCACCATCAGTCAATTGCAAAAGGCAGTTTTACTAACAGCTTTCATCCCACTGCAATATCTGTAACACCACTAAACCTTAACATCTGCCTATTCCAGATCCTTGGGAAAGAGTCGATAGGTAGACAAAAATAGCCATAGCCAGTCTGAACATCTGGCTGACTGTGCATCGAACCATAACAAATTTAAATAATATTATTAAAAACAGCTTGATGAGATAGCTCTGTAAGTTGAAATCCACCTTAGTGGATGACCTTGCACCATCCACTAAATATATAATGAGATATGCATTATGGTTTTATGCTGGCAATAAATGGCATTATTCACTGGCGTGGATAGCACCGATTTTGTGCAAAACAGTGTTGAATTTTGGAAAGATGCCTAAGAAAAAATGTCTGTTAGGAAAGCTGCATGCTCTAAAAAGTGCCCATTATAAGAAGCGTTGAATAGAGTAGCCCACTTGCATACAAAAAAAGAGCATATATTAATGTTATTGCATGAAAACCATGCGCATTAGGTAAAATAAAAATTACATCTAAAGCTACATTTATTACAAGTTTTCATGTGAGAACAAATATGGATTTCTTCCTCGGAGGAGAGACTGGTTATAATTATAATGTATACATACATAATACCAGACTGTTGATTACTCCTATCCCTCATTATAATGCTGGTTGGCTCCAGATTCTTATTGATGGTCTTCATCCATGTGCTGATTAGCCATGCCCAGAGCAGGCTGTTTCTTGGAAGATGAAACTCTCACAGATTGTTCTGCATATAGTGCTATTTATTTATTTGCACAACCAGTCATTTCTCTTCCTCTGACCTTCTCGTTC
>JARGCV010000854.1:0-2500 GCA_034064705.1 Bothrops alternatus
GCCTTGTGGCAGCCCCTCAGATACTGAAACATTGAAACACTGCTATCATGTCTCCCCTAAAACACTGCTTGCTGGTTCATGGCTTAGTGTGTAGTACAGTGGGACCTGTGATTTGTGGTTTAGGAAATGTCCTGTTCTGGAAATCCAGCCAGTGGGGTCTAATTCAGTTGACTGGGCTAACACAAGTCAGAGGTCAGTGTGATGCCTACAAACTGGTAAGTAGGATTTTTTTTGGAGAGAAAAAAAACGGGCTGAAAGGAAACAGAACGACATGATGCAATAATCCACTGGGCAATCTCACTTAGCTCCAGTCAGATACATCTAGATCTCTACTGATGCCCGTGGAGACAAGAGTCAGTCTAGTCCAATGCTGTGTACGCAGAGAGAAACCCTGTGAAACTCAATGGGGTTTAATTTGGGTGACTTTTTAGCAACCACATGTGGCTTGAGGGCTCCCTGCCCCTTTACTGCAATTCCTAGAACTTTGTGCGGAAGAGTGGGAGGTAAGGGATATATGTGTGTTCGAGTAACTTACTCAGTGTCACAGAAGAGTGGGAGGTAAGGGATAGATGTGTGTTCGAGTAACTTACACGGTGTCACAGAAGAGTGGGAGGTAAGGGATATGTGTGTGTTCGAGTAACTTACTCAGCATCACTCAATTGCGCCATCCCGCACCATGTTGCTGCAAAACTAACTCCAGAGGCCAGCAGTGTCTACCTGAAGCTCTTTCCCCACATCAGCAAAACTCCTCATGGGTGTATTTGCAAAATGGTTCACCTTTCTTCCAATTTTGCCTCTGGAGAACACCGGAGACCCTCCTCAAATCGTAGGGACTAGCTGGGCCTCTGAAGAACGGTTGTAGGAATTGGGTAGGTCCAGTCTGATGAAAAGAAAAACTTGGGATGACATGATGGTTGTCTTCCAATATTTCTTACAAAGAAGGGGGGTGTCAACCTATTTCCCAAAGCATCAAAGTATTAGCACCGCTTTATAAAACCCTAGTGGGGCCACCCCTGGAAGACTGCAGCCGATTTTGGTCGCCCTATTACAAAAAAGATGTTGAGAGTTTGGAAAAAAATCAGAGAAGAGCCACTAAGAGGATCCAAGGCCTGGAGACTAAAATATATGAAGAACGGCTGCGGGACGTGGGTTTTGGCCAGTCTAAAGAAAAGAAGAAATAAGGGGACAGGATAGCAGCGTTCCAGTATCTGAAGGGCTGCCACAAGGCAGAGGGGGCCTGGTTGTTCTCCAAAGCACCAGAGGGCAGGACAAGAAACAACGGGGTGGAAACTGATCAAAGAGAGAAGCAACCTGGAATTAAGTAGAAACTTCCTGACAGCAAGGACAATCAAGCCATGGAACAGCTGGCCACCAGAAATTGTGGGCGCTTCATCCCTGGAGATTTTTAAGAAGAGACTAGACAATCACTTGTCTGAGATGTATAGGGTCCTCCTGCTTGAGCAGGGGGCTGGACTAGAACACCTCCAGGATCCCTTCCAGCTTCTATTCTATTCTATTCTATTCTATTCTATTCTATTCTATTCTATTCTATTCTATTCTATTCTATTCTATTCTTATTCCATATTCTATTCTATCTATTCTATTCCATTCTATTCTATTCTATTCGAAACAAGAAACAATGGATGAAAATGAATTAATGGGAAAACTAACCTAGAACTAAGGAGAAATTTCCTGATGGTGAGAATAAGGAATGAGTGGAACCACTTGCCTCCAGAAGTTGTGGGTGCCTGACTGGGTCTGCGGCAGGGGGTGGGAAAGGGGGGGTTGGACTAGAAGGCCTCCAAGGACCCGTCCAGCACTCTCATTCTGATGACTTTGGGTAAAGGGATGCCTTTTAGCAGGGAAATATCCCCTAATGCTTATGCCCGTTTATCCAGAATCACAGATACCCACGTTCTGCCACACAACCCAGCTTGGGCTTGTTATAACCCAACGGAGAGGCGCAGTTGCGCTTCCCAAAAAGGGAACTCAAGGCGAGTCCTGCCGCCGCCTTCCTGGTCCGGCTCGGATCCTGCAGCTCACCCCCCCCCCCCTCGACCTCCGGCTCGCTCTTCCATCCCTTCACGTCTCCATCTGTCGTGAGGACTTTGCTTTCGCTTCCTCCTTAGCCAGTTCCACCCTTCCCCGCCGCAGCAAGCAAAGACACGTGAAAGGCGCCTCCCCCCCTTTTTCCTTTTTAATCACACAGACACGCAAATCCGGTCTCTCTCTCTCTCTCTCTCTCTCTCTCTCTCTCTCTCTCTCTCTCTCTCTCTCTCTCTCTCTCTCTCTCTCTCTCCTCCTAATCAGATAAGACTTGGATCGATCTGCTTTAGATCACGGGAGGTAAAAATAGCAGAACAAAAGTGAATGTGAGGTCTTTCTCTCTCTCTCTCTCTCTCTCTCTCTGTGTGTGTGTCTCTCTCTTTCTTTCTTTCTTCTCTTCTTCCTCTCTCTCTCTCTGTCTCTCTCTTCTTTCTTTCTTTCTTTCTCTCTTCCT
>JARGCV010000854.1:5000-52500 GCA_034064705.1 Bothrops alternatus
CCTTGGCCAAGGAGTTGGACTTGAAGACCTCCAAGGTCCCCACTGACATGATGAGCCTATGAATCTATGATGATCAGATTCTCTAATTTGATGTATTATTATGATGGGTCACAGCAGGGTCAACCAGATGTTTAGACTAGACTGGGCATTTTGTCCATCTCATTAAAGCCTTCCCAGTTATTATTAAGATGATTCCAAAAATTTTTTTAAAAGTCTGTTTGTTACTCTCAGACCGCCTTGCAACGTAGTCTAAATCAGAGAAGCCACAAGTGGCTTAAAGTATCTCAAACAAACAGTTTGGGAAGCCAAAAGAACTCCCTGATTCCCATCACAATCGTGCTGGAATTGTAGCAGTGGAGTGGAATTTTGGCCCTACTGAAACTCGGACTGGCACCTGGCCAGAGGACCAGCTGTGGTTCTGAACCTCAAGAGTTTCCAAAACATTCCAGGCTTTTCCAAGAGAGGTTCAGAGACATCTTCCCCGGTGGACGTGGAGGGTGGAAGGATCTCCCTCCCATGTATGTTTTCCTGTGATTTCATCTCCTCCTTCTCCAGAATGGATGTGTGCTTTTCCATTCCGCGAAGGGAGACCGCCAACTGCAAGACGTTCTGTCATGCTGCTCTCTGCCAAGTGTTGAACAGTGAAACTGAAAAATGCTGTTGTGTTTCAGGTCACTGAAACCAGCGTCACGCCTAGTTGGGCAGCCGCTGTTTGGCTGTCTCACCCGTCCTCTAATCATCTAGCCCTCGCTTTAACTGGCACGTGGCGGTGCGTTCACCTGCTGATCGCTCCATTCCTTGCTCCAAATAAAATTAAATGTCCGGTGTTCTGTAGAGAAATAGTTGGAATGAACTGAAAAACCTTTAGCGAGCTAGCCAGGCCTCTTTTGAAAAGTCAAAGCTGATGGACTGTGGGATCCTCGGTGCTCTCTGAGCTTGGGGGCTTTCATGCAGACATTTCGTTACCAAACTAGGTAGCATCATCAGTGCTAGGGGTTTGTGGGGAAGGGGAAGGGGAAAGGGAAGGAGAAGGGGAAGGAAAAGGAAAAGGAAAAGGAGGAGAAGGAGAAGGAGAAGGAGAAGGGGGACTGTGGGGTCCTTGGTGATCTCTGAGCTTGGTGGCTTTCTTGAAAATATTTCATTACCAAACTAGGTAGCATCATCAGTGTTAGGGGTTTGCGGAGAAGGAGAAGGAGAAGGAAAAGGAGAAGGAGGAGGAGGAGGAGGAGGAGAAGGAGAAGGAGAAGGAGAAGGAGAAGGAGAAGGAGAAGGAGAAGGAGAAGGAAAAGGAGAAGGAGAAGGAGAAGGAGAAGGAGAAGGAGAAGGAGAAGGAAAAGGAGAAGGAGAAGGAGAAGGAGAAGGAAAAGGAAAAGGAGAAGGAGAAGGAGAAGGAGAAGTGTGGGGGTCTCTGAACCTGGTTGTTTTCTTGCAAACATTTTATTGCCAAACTAGGTAACATCATTAGTGCAGCTGATAGCAGACCACAGCCTCTGACCTTACAAAGATGCTGATTTAAATAGTCAGACCTCCCTAGTGTGAGGATGAATCGTTCAGTCCTCTCCATATTTTGAGCTGTTCTCCCCACAGCTGAGCGGTGCATCAATGTTTTGCATCAATATCTGCTCTGGCATTTGGCCAGAAGAGAGTTCAGACTGCTGATTGTAAGAGCCACGTTGCTGTTGTTATGAAGTTGAGCCCGTCCCAGCTGGACCTTTGCCAAGGGTTGTAACCTTGTGTAACATGATGTGTGTAACGCAGGCTAATTTCAGTCCGTTGCACCATCTGCAAATCACTTCTGCAACATTGAGCTAACAGGCTGCATTGTAGGAGGCATTCAAAACTGTTCTCCAAAAGGGGTGGAACTGTGGGGTCTTTGTTGCTCTCTGAGCTTGGTGGTTTCTTTGCAGACGTTTCATGACCCAACTAAGTAGCATCATCAGTGCTAGAAGGGAGTGGAGTTTGCAGAAAGGAGGAGGAAGAGGAGGAGGAGGAGGAGGAGTAGTGTGGGGTCCTTTAAACTTGATGGTTTTCTTGCAGACATTTCGTGACCCAACTAGGGAACATCATTAATAATAATAATAATAAAGAAGGGACTTTGGAGGTCATCTAGTCCAAACCCCTGCTCAGGCAGGAAACCCTATACCATTTCAGACAAATGGCTGTCCTGTCTCTTCTTAAAAACTTCCAGTGTTGGAGATTCACCACTTCTGGAGGCAGGTTGTTCCACTGGTTAATTGTTCTCACTGTCAGGAAGTTTCTCCTTAGTTCTAGGTTGCTTCTCTCCTTGACTGGTTTCCATCTGTTGCTTCTTGTCCTGCCTTCAGGAAATGCTTTAGAGAATAGCTTGACTCCCTCTTCTTTGGGGCAGCCCCTGAGATATTGGAAGACTGCTATCATGTCCCCCCTCGTCCTTCTCTTCATTAAACTAGACATACCCAGTTCCAGCAACTGTTCCTTATATGTGTTTTAGCCTCCAGTCCTCTGATCATCTTGGTTGCTCTTCTCTGCACCCTTTCTAGAGTCTCAACATCTTTGTTACATCGTGGTGACCAAAACTGGATGCAGTATTCCAAGTGTGGCCTTACCAAGGCGGTGTAAAGTGGTAGTGGGTTTGCTCCTTACCTACAGCAGCCGAGTATTAAAATTTCTGGAAGAAAACAACCAAGCTCAGAGAACACCCAGGACCCAACATTTAACCGTGAGGCTGCAGAATACCAGCTCACATGAGTCAGCTTTTGGCTGAGCTCTCCTAAGCCACTAACTGTCCCCACCTCTTCCTGCAGAGTTTCTAATGTTAAGATGCTTGTAGAAGAATTCATTTAAACAGGGGGGTTTTGAAATTCCAGGGAAGCCCTTTTGGGGAATCTGTGCATGAGGAAAAAAAAATGTTCTCTTTATCCCAAATCCTTTATCCTTGCAAACTTCCCATCAAGAGCCGTCACACCATGAAAATGGCAAATAAAATCGCAACAGAGGCAGGAAGGGAATGTAACTGTGAAACAAACGGGATCCTCCATTCGAAAGGAACAGGCGTGTTTATTTTTGCTATCGGCATTTTATCAATGGAATGTGAACCGGGCTTGGCTGCTGGCTGCATGAATGGCGAACTGGGCAGCTGATAAGGGAACATGGTTTGCTGACTGGCAATTCTTGCTCTCTCTTAATTCAGTTTCTTCCCTAGCTGGCTGAAAGTGAATTGATGCTCTGATGGCTAGTTTTAATGCCCTGTTGTTGGCCAGGGAGCTGCCTTGAGCCAAGATGTGCATCCCCAGAAAAACCGTCAAAGGGGTCTTGGAGGTGACCCCCTTGTATAAAAGATGTTGGAAAGAGTGCAGAGAAGAGCAACAAAGATGATTAGGGGGCTGGAGGATAAAACCTATGAAGGACGGTTGCAGGAATTGGGTATGTCTAGTTTAATGAAGAGAAGGACTTTAGGGTGACATGATGGCAGTCTTCCAATATCTCAGGGGTTGCCACAAAGAAGAGGGGGTCAAGCTATTCTCCAAAGCATCTGAAGGCAGGACAAGAAGCAACGGATGGAAACTAACCAAAGAGAGAAGCAGAAAGAACTAGAACTAAGGAGAAATATTCTATTCTATTCTATTCTATTCTATTCTATTCTATTCTATTCTATTCTATTCTATTCTATTCTATTCTATTCTATTCTATTCTATTCTATTCCATTCCATTCCACTCTGTTCTCCATATTCCATACTTCATTTTATTCCATATTTCTATTCCATATTTCTATTCCATATTTCTATTCCATATTTCTATTCTATTCTATTCTATTCTATTCTATTCTATTCTATTCTATTCTATTCTATTCTATTCTATTCTATTCTATTCTATTCTATTCTATTCTATTCTATTCTACTCTACTCCACTCCACTCTATTCCACTCCAGTCTATTCTCCATATTCCATACTTTATTCTATTCCATATTTCTATTCTATTCTATTCTATTCTATTCTATTCTATTCTATTCTATTCTATTCTATTCTATTCTATTCTATTCTATTCCATTCCATTCCACTCCACTCCACTCCACTCCACTCCACTCCACTCCACTCCACTCTACTCTACTCTACTCTACTCTACTCTACTCTACTCTACTCCACTCCACTCCACTCCACTCCACTCCACTCTATTCTCCATATTCCATACTTTATTCTATTCTATTCTATTCTATTCTATTCTATTCTATTCTATTCTATTCTATTCTATTCTATTCTATTCTATTCTATTCTATTCTATTCTATTCTATTCTATTCTCCATATTCCATACTTTATTTTGTTCCATATTTCTATTCTATTCTATTCTATTCTATTCTATTCTATTCTATTCTATTCTATTCTATTCTATTCCATTCCATTCCACTCTGTTCTCCATATTCCATACTTCATTTTATTCCATATTTCTATTCCATATTTCTATTCCATATTTCTATTCTATTCTATTCTATTCTATTCTATTCTATTCTATTCTATTCTATTCTATTCTATTCTATTCTATTCCATTCCACTCTGTTCTCCATATTCCATACTTCATTTTATTCCATATTTCTATTCCATATTTCTATTCCATATTTCTATTCCATATTTCTATTCTATTCTATTCTATTCTATTCTATTCTATTCTATTCTATTCTATTCTATTCTATTCTATTCTATTCTATTCTATTCTATTCTACTCTACTCCACTCCACTCTATTCCACTCCACTCTATTCTCCATATTCCATACTTTATTCTATTCCATATTTCTATTCTATTCTATTCTATTCTATTCTATTCTATTCTATTCTATTCTATTCTATTCTATTCTATTCTATTCTATTCTATTCTATTCCATTCCATTCCACTCCACTCCACTCCACTCCACTCCACTCCACTCCACTCCACTCCACTCCACTCCACTCCACTCCACTCCACTCCACTCCACTCTACTCTACTCTACTCTACTCTACTCTACTCTACTCTACTCTACTCTACTCCACTCCACTCCACTCCACTCCACTCCACTCCACTCCACTCCACTCTATTCTCCATATTCCATACTTTATTCTATTCCATATTTCTATTCTATTCTATTCTATTCTATTCTATTCTATTCTATTCTATTCTATTCTATTCTATTCTATTCTATTCTATTCTATTCTATTCTATTCTATTCTATTCTATTCTACTCTATTCTCCATATTCCATACTTTATTTTGTTCCATATTTCTATTCTATTCTATTCTATTCTATTCTATTCTATTCTATTCTATTCTATTCTATTCTATTCTATTCTATTCCATTCCATTCCATTCCATTTTCTTCCAGTCCTACCCTCTGCTCAAGTAGGAGATCTTACACCATCCTAGACAAATGGCTATCCAATCGCTTCTTGAAAACCTCCAGCGATGGAGCACCCACAACTCCATTGATTGATTGTTGTCGCTGTCAGGAAATAACAGAATAACAGAGTTGGAAGGGACCTTGGAGGTCTTCTAGTCCAACCCCCTTTTTCCTTTAGTGGTAGGTGGGTTCTCGCCTAAGTTCCAGGTGGGATCTCTCTCTGACTAGCTTCCCCCCATTGCTTCTTGTCCTGCCCTCTGGGGCTTTGAAGAATTAATCCCCTCTTCTCTTCTGTGACAGCCCTTCAGGTATTGGAAGGTACTATCCTGTCTCCCCTGAAGCCTTTTTTAAAAAATTATTTTATTAAAACCATCAACATTAAACATAAGTTCATATTAAAAGGCAATCATCATATATCCTGCAATACAACTCGTAAATTCGTCTCAGTAGTAGTGCAATCTTTTATGGTCCCTAACAAAAGATCCTGAGGTAGAAATTCAGTATCCTGAGGTAGAAATTCAGTACGCTTTTCCAATATTAAAGCAAACAACATTAAATCTGGGCTCATATTAATAAGCTCTTATATATGGTCTATCTACATTCATACAATCAGCATTGAACATGCAATCATAGTATGCATCAATCTTCATAGCACCTGATATACATCACTAAGTGTTAATCTTTATAAACGTCTGGTTTGGTAAGCATTTTTCACTCCTCACATCAAGCCTCAACTATACGCCTGTTACAATTTATTTGATTGGTGTTTCTCTTTTCTATAGTCTATCCACAGTTTCTAGTCTATAACATATTATTCATCTCAGTATTAGTACATTCTTTTCATTAGAGTGGACGTATCTCTTTTTCCTAGATGCTCATCATAGGATTTAGCCTCCAGACCCCTGGTCGCTGATATCACTGGTTTTTCCAAACACCTTATCCCAAGAATATCCCTGGTTTTGTAGGTAGCCCTTGGCTTTCCCGTGGTAAGGAAGGAAGGAAAAGAAAGAAATTTCCCAAAAGGTGCTTTTTTCAAAAGGCAACTGGACTTTCTCGGCTTTTTTCCCTGGAAGATGTTTTGCTTCTCGTCCAAAAAGCTTCTTCAGTTCTCGGCATGGCATACAGTTCTTTGAACTGAAGGAGCTTCTTGGATGTGAAGTGAAATATCCTCAGGGGGGGGGAAAAACCCAAGAAAGTGCATTGGCCTTTTAAAAAGCACCCTAGAGACAAGCATGACCTAGATGATTGAAAATCTCCATCGGCAAAAGAAAACATTGAATTTCTGTTGGTCGTTGCAGGAAAAGAACCAATCTCTTTAAGCATGGTTGCACATTACTTTGCAGAACAATTATTCAAATTTCTTTCAACTTCCCTCAGGGAGCTGTTCTGAACTTTCTCTCTCTCTCTCTCTCTTTCTAATCTTTCTGGTGTTTCGCCCACAAAGGATATTTCTTTCCTTTGTGACTCAGTCATTTTACTGTTTCAAAGCTAACCAGCAGAAACCACGGGAACATTTCTCGTTCATTCTTCTCAAAGTGGTTTCGGGCGATCCTTGTTTAACTATCAATCATTTGCAAGCAACAGATGTTAAGTTTACATCCAATACACGAATTCCAGCTAGATCAGCTAGTATTTACTGTACTTGGTTCACTTAACTGGGTTTATTTAAAAAAGGAAGTCTGCCAGGAGATGGGAATCCAATGTCTCAGTCGATGCATTGCTCAAGACATGCATTTGTGTTAACCACAGATTGCTGAACAATATATAGCGGCATTAAGCTAATAAAACCGGTTTGATACCCTGGGCTGAGCCCAAACCAAGGGAACCACATTATGACTTAGCCACAAATTGTATCGATATTGCCAAAAACTAGCAGTGCCTCCCTAAGATTCTAAAATGATTGCTCCTGGAAAGATTTGGGTGCAAGACCTATATTTAACCATCCCATTGACATCTTGTCAATGCAATCTTCTCCAAGATTCTTCCAAGCACTGCCTGAAGGCAGAACAAGGAGCAATGGATGGAAACTCATCAAGGAGAGAACCAGCGTAATGTTGGTTGCTTTAATATTGAAAAAGCGGATTGAATTTCTAACTCAGGTTATTGAATTTCTACCTCAGGATCTTTTGTTATAAAAGATTGCACTATTACTGAGACGAAGTTAATTCTGAAGCGCGAATGAACAATATGTGATAGACTAGATATAGTAGATAGACCATATACAAGAGCTGTATTTTCAGGTCTTATGAGGACAGCTTATTAATATGAGCCCAGATTTAATGTTGATTGCTTTAATATTGGAAAAGCGTACTGAATTTCTACCTCAGGATACTGAATTTCTACCTCAGGATCTTCTGTCAGGGATCATAAAAGATTGCACTACTACTGAGACGAATTTACTTCTGAAGCTCGAATGAACAATAGGTGATAGACTAGAAACAGTAGATAGACCATATATAAGAGAAACACCAATCAAATAAAATGTATCAGGCGTATAGTTGAGGCTTGACGTGAGGAGTGAGGAATGTTTACTAAACCAGACGTTTACAAAGACTGATCCTTAGAGTTGTATTGCAGGATATATGATGATTGCTTTTTAATATGAACTTATGTTTAATGTTGATGGTTTTAATAAAATAATTTTTTTACAAAAAAAAAAAGGAGAGAACCAGCGTAGAACTAAGGAGAAATTTTCTGACAGTGAGAACAATTAGTGGACCATCTTTCCTCCAGAAGCGGTGAATGCTCCAACACTGGAGGTTTTTAAGAAGAGATTGGACAACCATCTGTCTGAAATGGTATAGAGTTGCCTGCCTGAGCAGGGGGTTGGACTAGATGACCTCCAAGGTCCCTTCCAACTCTGTTATTCTTCTTCCACTGTTTCAATTACTAAATTGATTGGCTTACAAATAGTGGCTGGAACTGAATTCAGTTACCCTCTAAAACACCAACAGGGACAGCCCCAGCTCTTTTAGAATAGCTAGAAAAATGGAAGCCGCTGTTGCAAAAGGAAGGAAACTTTGGACAAATGAGCATGTACATTTTGATGTTGTACTATCAGGTGCTAGAAGGTGATGCTCAAGGAAAGACTCCAATGCTGTGAAAAATTGAGGGCAAGAGAAGAAGGGGACGACAGAGAAGGAGGTGGCTGGATGGAGTCACTGAAGCAGGAGACGTGAGCTTCAATGGACTCCAGAAGATGGTAGAGGACAGGAAGGCCTGGAGGAACATTGTCCATGAGGTCGCGATGGGTCAGACACGATTTCACAACTAACAACAACAACAACAACAAGGTGATGCAGTGGGTCAAGCGTTAAGATGCTGGAAAGCCAATAGCTCAGGTTTGAGACCCGAGCACCCCATGATGGGGTGAGCTCCTGTTCCTCGCTCCTGCTAATCTAGCAGTTCAAAAGCATGCAAATGCGAGCAGATAAATAGGTACCACTTCAGTGGGAAGGTCACAGCGCTCCGTGACGTCATGCCGGACACATGGCCACAGAAATGTCTTTGGACAGTGCTGGCTCAATGGCCTTGAAATGGAGATGAGCAACGCCCATAGTCGGCAAGAATCAGCGAAGTAAAATCCACAGGGACTGGTATACAGTACTAACAGGAGACGGGTGATGAGCATGTTGGAGCTGATGAAGATTGGATTCCCTTCAGCAAGTCTCTAGCTCATTGTGCTGTGAATTGGACTTATATAGCAAGCATCTTTTAGCCTCACTCTTTCTATATAGTGTCACACCCCAAATTTCTGTCTGTGTATTCTGGGAGATAATCACTTCTGGACATTCCGTCTGTAGAAAAGAATTTAACCACAGAGAGTTCTTTCCTGTAGAACAGCACGTTGATTCTGCCGTCTACTGGATCTGGAACAGATGGAGTACATATATTTGTATATATTCTCCATAGACATAAAAGCTTTCCAGCTGTGACCTCTGTCCAAATTACCTACTTTGGGTCAGTAAAAACACTGAAGTTAATCCGAAGCATTTTATTTGATCGCTCGACAATCCAGTTGCTTCAGATTATTGCAAAGTGTTATTTTCCCTGTGAGCTGTTTGGGTGGGTTTTCATACAGACATGTCATGACCCAACTACGGAACATCATTAGCTCTAGAAGGAGTGGGATTTGCAGAGGGGGGGAGGAGGAGGAGGAGGACGACGACGACTGCAGGGTCCTTGGTGGTCTCTGAGCTTGGTTGTTTTCTTGCAGATGTTTCATTACCCAATGAAGTAACATTATCAATGCTAAAAGGGAATGGGGTTTGCTCTCAATTTATGTACAGTTCCTTCTAGCAATGGTGATGTTCCCTAGTTTGGTAATGAAACGCCTGCAAGAAAACCACGAAGCTCAGAGAGCATCAAGGACCCTACAGTCCTCCCTCCTGCTTCCTCTTCTTCCTCATCCTCCTCTTCCTCTTCCATCTCCTCCTCCTCCTCCTCCTCCTCTTTGCAAATCCCACTCCCTTCTAGCACTGATGATGTTCCCTAGTTGGGTCATGAAATGTCTGCAAGAAAATAACCAAGCTCAGAGAGCACCAAGGACCCCACAGTCCTCTATCCTCCCTCCTTTTCCTCCTCCTCCTCCTCCTCCTCCTCCTCCTCCTCCTCCTCCTCCTCTCCCGCTCGCTTCTAGCACTGATGGTGTTCCCTAGTTCTATTGTTTTTTTATTAAAAAATGTTTTATTAAAGCAATCAACATTAATCATAATATCATATTAGGAAACATTCGTCATAGATCATAAAATACCACAGTAAGTATTAGTCCTTGTATACGTCGGATTTGGTAAAGGTTCTTCACTCCTCACGTCAAGCCTCAATTATATGCCAGATACATTTTGTTTGACTGGTGCTTCTCTTGTATATAGTCTATCCACTGTTTCCAGTCTGTCATATATTGTTCATTTGAGCGATCCTTCAAATATGCCGATATTTTCGCCATTTCTGCCAAATTTGTTACTTTCAAAGTCCATTCCTCCCCCATTTGGACGATCCCCGGACACGCAATAGGGGACATAAACATATCTCAAGGGCAGGGAGTGGTGCCCTACAGTAAACTTGTATTGGAAGAAGAAAATGGGTTCTCTTTAAAGTCCCTAGTTCTATTGTTATAAATGGCTTTCTTTTACAAACCTATGCTCCAAATCGTGAGAAAAGAAGACGTTACATTGATCCTAGCAACGGGCAAACTTGCTACCTCACTTCAGGCCTCTGGATAAGAACGCTCAAAGCATTTCCATTTCATGAACAGCCTCTGACCTTTGCTTTACTTTCTCAAATTGTAGACATCCTCACAGCTGTCTATCTGTCTGGAAGATGAAAAAAAAATAACTTCTAGATTCTTCAGTTCAGTATAATGGGGTCCGGGTGCTGGAAGACATGAGTCAATGTCTGGATTTTGTTTGACTAGAGAAATATCAAAGAACCGAGCAGGCAGATGTTGCTGGCTGATGATGAATCTGATCCCTTTAGCTTTTAACCTATCATGTGTCTCTGCTTCCCCTTTTGCAGATCCTGATGGAAAAGATGTCTGCCCCCCAAAAACAGTATGGGAGTCCACCTTGCAACAACTGCGGTGAGTTTACCCCCTGCTGTCCGTTACTGTCTCTTGACTTCTTGCTTTCCAAGGTGTATGTGTGTGAGTCCTTCCTTCTCATTAGGTGGCCAAAGTACTTGAGTTTCAACTTCAGGATCTGGCCTTCTAAAGAGCAGTCAGGGTTGATCTCTAGGATTGACCAGTTTGATAGCCTTGCAGTAAAGCTATGACAAATCTAGACAGCATACTAAAAAGCAGAGACGTCACCCGGCCAACAAAAGTGCGAATAGTCAAGGCCATGGTTTTCCCAGTTGCAATGTATGGCTGTGAAAGTTGGACCATAAGAAAGGCTGAGCGCCAAAGAATTGAGGCCTTTGAACTCTGGTGCTGGAGAAGACTCCTGTGAGTCCCCTGGACTGCAAGGCAATCCAACCGGTCAGTCCTGCAGGAGATCAACCCCGACTGCTCTTTAGAAGGCCAGATCCTGAAGTTGAGACTCAAGTCCTTTGGCCACCTAATGAGAAGGAAGGACTCACTGAAGAAGAGCCTAATGCTGGGAAAGATTGGAGGCAATGACAGAGAATGAGGTGGCTGGATGGAGTCACTGAAGCAGTAGGCGTGAGCTTCGATGGACTCCAGAAGATGGTAGAGGACAGGAAGGCCTGGAGGAACATTGTCCATGGGGTCGCGATGGGTCGGACACGACTTCGCAACTAACAATAACTGTGTGTAGGAAACACAGATCATTTTTTTTTCATTCATTCAGTCCTTGTATCATTGCCTAATTATGACTTAACTGTGGTGCAACAGGCTTATAGCAGAATAACTGAATTCTCTCACTAGACATTAATTCCATAAGGGGAAGTGACACTGCTTAGGGAGGAAAAAAAACTCACTTCAGTAATTACGAAATACTATTTGTGGCCTGTTCCACTGAGGCTGATAAGCACTATTTTAGGTTTTTAATCTCATGACTGGAATTTAACAATAAACAGTGGAACAGAATCACAGACAGCCCAGCCCAGTCAGGAAAGACACAATTTCTCTTGGCTCGAAAGAAGGAAAGTTGTCAGATAGCAGATGCTTTGTAGATGTTCGTCAAAGGATGTTGCGGTTTTCAGACCCAAGTCCAGAAAGGAAGGAACTCAGATTTGCTGGCCTAGAATTCACACAAACGCCTGAAAGGAATCAGGAATCGGGGATAGAAGAATTTCCTAGAAAATCTTCTAAAGTATAATGACCAGAATAACAGATGTGCCGAGAAAGAAGAATATTTGCAGTTCAGGGTTGAAATGAGGGGTCCTGGGTGCTGTCTGAACTTGCTTCTTTTTTTTTCTTTTTTTTTTAAATTATTTTATTAAAACAATCAGCATTGAACATAAAATCTTAGCATGCATCAATCATCATAGCACCTGGTATACAACACTAAGTATTAATCTTTGTAAACATCTGGTTTGGTAAACATTTTTCACTCCTCACCTCAAGCCTCAACTATACGCCTGTTACACTTTATTTGATTGGTGTTTCTCTTTTCTATAGTTTATCCACAGTTTCTAGTCTATCACATATTATTCATCTCAGTATTAGTACAATCTTTTATGATCCCTAACCAAAAATCCTGAGGTAAAAGTTTAATGACCTGAGGTAAATCTTATATATGGTCTATCTACTATATCTAGTCTATCACATATTATTCATTTGCGCTTCTGAATTAACTTTGTCTCAGTAATAGTGCAATCTTTTATAGTCCCTAACCAAAGATTCTGAGGTAGAAGTTTCATAACCTGAGATAGAAATTCAATCCGCTTTATCAATATTAAAGCAAACAACATTAGGCATAAAATCTTGTTAAGAGGCATTAGTCGTAGAACATAAACATACAACATTAGGTGTTAGTTTTTGTAAACGTTTGATTTGGTAAGCATTCTTCCCTCCTCACGTCGAGCCTCAGCTAAACGCCAGATGCATTTTGTTTGATTGGTGTCTCTCTTGGATATAGTCTATCCATTGTTTCCAGTCTGTCAAATATTGTTCATTGGAGCGATCTTTCAAGTATGCTGATATTTTCGCCATTTCCGCCAAATTTGTTACTTTCAAAGTCCATTCTTCCATAGGCAGTATTTCTGGATTCTTCCAATATTGTCCCACCAACAATCTTGCTGCTGTAATCAAGTTCAGAAATAAGTTCGTCTCTGAGGTAGTGCAATCCTTTGTGATCCCTAACAAAAAAAAACCTGAGGTAAAAAGTTGCAGACATTACATTACCCAACAAGGTAGCCTCATCAGTGTTAGAAGGGAGTGGGAGAGAGGAGGAGGAGGAGGAGGAGGAGGAGGAGGAGGAGGAGGAGGAGGAGGAGGAGATGATTGTGGGGTCCTTGATGCTCTCTGAGCTGGCTTGTTTTCTTGCAGATGTTTCGTTACCCAACAAGGCAGCATCATCAGTGCTAGAAGGACTGAAAAGATAAGATAGATAAGATAACCTTTATTGTTACTCTTTTGTATGAGTACACTGGCACAGATTAAAAAATGTTGGGGGGGGGTTGGACTAGAAGACCCCCAAGGTCCCTTCCAGCTCTATTCTGATTGATATTGATTGATTGATTCTTGGATAATGAGACATCTGCAAGAAAATAACCAAGATCAAAGAGCTTGCAGGACCCCTAATAACAGATGTAAGCTACTCAAATATTATTCCTGCATATGGAATTCTGTAGTTATGATCAAAAAGGAAAGCTGAGATTTCAATATCGCAATTAGGTATTCCAATACGATATATGTCTGGGTTGAGGGGAAGATGTGTAGCCATAAAGACGTTCCACAGTTTCTTAATATCTATATTTCTTAAAAGCAGCTGTGCATTTGTCATTGGTAAGGAATTCTCTTCTGGAATTTTATCAGAACGTGGTTTGCAAATTACAGAGATATTATTCTGGTGGTGTTAACATCTTTTTTTTTCCCCTTGATATTTCAGATTCTAAAATACGGCCGAGCATTCTTGCAAGAGGTAAAAAAAATTTTTTTAGCAAGTCCAAAATGCGCCTTTGCCATGAAGGTGCTTTACACGAACTTTGTAACTGTTCCTTTGAATAAACAGAGCTTCATCTGAGGACATGCAATGGACCTTTTAGTTTAGAAGTTCTTCAGCTTATATTATGGCGTTATAGTTGAGTGTGCTACAGGATTGTAACTGTGAGTAGGATCTAGGAGTCCTAGTGGAGCATCATTTAAGTAGGAGCCAGCTGCCAAAAAAGCCAACACAATCTTAGGCTGCATCTACTGAGGGATAGTATCAAAATCACGTGAAATGTTCGTACCACTTTATACTTCTTTGATATATATATATTTGACCATATTTGGAATAAGGCATCCAGTTTTGGTTGCCACCATACAAAAAAGATGTTGAGACTCTGGAAAGAGTGCAGAGAAGAGCAACAAAGATGATTAGGGGACTGGAGGTTGAAACCTATGCTAAATGATTGCACGAACTGGGTAACAGGGTGAAAGACTGGGAGGGGGGTGACATGATAGCATTGTTCCAATATTTGAGTGGCTGTCAGAGGGAAGAGGGGGTTGACTTATCCTCAAAGCACCTGAAGGCAGGGCAAGAAGCAATGGGTGGAAACTCATCAAGGAGAGAAGCAACCTAGATCCAAGGAGAAATTTCCTGTTAGTGAGAACAATTAATCAGTAGAACAACTTGCCTTCAGAAGATGTGCTTGCTGCATCACTGGATGTTTTTAAAAAGAGATTGGGCAGCCATTTGTCTGAAAGGATATAACATGGGGTTGGATTGGAAGACCTCCAAAGTCCTTCCAACTTTGTTATTTGGTATTCTGCGTTGTATCTGTGGTTTTATCCTGAGTCTGTCCAGCACAAAGGGCACCGTCAGTTGCTAGAACTAGTAGGATGGAGAGCAAAATAAAATTCAGCCTGCGCACGAGAGATTAGAAAACAGGATCGTATTGTCGAACATCCAGCGTGAACCTGCCAGTAAACTAGATTTTCTTTCTCTTTATTCACAGTCGATTCTGGGAGCAAATGTATGAATGAGACTAAGGAGGGTTCAACTCTCGTCTGGGATATTGACTTCCAAGATGGCCAGTTCCAGCTGGATGACAGCAGTACTTCTTTCATCATTCCCCAAGATGGGAAATATTTCTTTTACTCCCAAGTGACGTTTTCCTGCTTTAAGTGCAATTGTGAAGAGAAAATTTGCTGCGGGAAGAAAGCGAAAGGGACAAGGGAGGTCTGGCAGACGATTATACATAAAACGTCAGCCTATCCCATACCCGGCGAATTGTTCACGTCCGTCAGCACCATCAACGAGAGCAAATCGCTGAAAAGCCTTTATCTGGCAGGAATCATCTCGTTAAAGAAAGACGAGAGGCTTATGGTTAATGTTTCTAACCCCGGATTGGTACAGCCAGATGTTCGGTACACTTTTTTTAGTGCGTATCTCATTAGCTAAAGATAAGGATTCCAACAGCTGCCTAGCATTAGTGTCCAGGGTGGGATTGCGGTCGTGTTGCTGGGTTTTTGCTAAGCTAGGTGCTGTTGAAAAGAAAGAAAGAAAGAAAGAGAGAAAGAAAGAAAGAAAGAAAGAAAGAAAGAAAGAAAGAAAGAGAAAGAAAGGAAGAAAGGAAGGAAGGAAGGAAAGAAAGAAAGAAGGAAGGAAGGAAGGAAGGAAGGAAGGAAGGAAGGAAGGAAGGAAGGAAGGAAGGAAGGAAGGAAGGAAAGAAAAATGAAAGAAAACTCAGGGTTAAAATAACTTCCAAAACTGTCCCCATCTCATTGGAAATATTCCTTGCTGTACCACTTGCAAAGGGGAGCTGAGAAAGTGGACAGCTCCATATGGGCAGCCCTCAACTGACAAAAGTTTGTTTGGTGACCACTCAAAGTTACAACGGCACTGGGGGGAAAAAGCGACTTACGACCGTTTTTCACGCTCGCGGCCCTTGCGGCATCCCCGTGGTCACATGGATTGACCTTCAGGGGCTTGGCAACTGGCATGTACCTATGTCAGTTGCAGGGTCCCGGGGTCACACGATCCCCTTTTGCAACCTTCTGACAAGCAAAGTCCATGGGGAAGACATATCCATTTAATTATCATAACAACTCCACCGGTTCCCTTAACAAGTATGGCAACTGACTCGTATTTATGACTGGTTCATATCTATGACGGTTTCCAGCGTCCCGGGGGGTCATGCGATTTCCTTCTGCAAAGTCAATGGGCAAACCAGGTTCACTTAGCAACCGCCTCCTTCACTTAAAAACTGCAGAGATTCACTTAACAAGTAGTAGAATGGGACAAAACTGACTTCACCACCGTCTCACTTAGCAACAGAAATTTTGGGGCTCAATTGTGGTCATAGGTCGAGGACTATTAGTATTTTATAAAAGAGGTAGCTTCTTCCATTTGGCTTCTTCCCCTTAAGTCCACACACTTCATAAGCCAGAACATGTGTTTCTGTCAAGGCCAGCACAGTGTTGTATTGCCCTATCCATGGCATAGATGGCCACAAGAAAGCAGAATGTTTAAGAATATAATAGAGTAGAGTAGAGTAGAATAAAGTAGAGTAGAATAGAATAGAATAGAATAGAATAGAATAGAATAGAATAGAATAGAATAGAATAGAATAGAATAGAATAGAATAGAATAGAATAGAATAGAATAGAATTATTGGAATAGACTATGGAATAGAACAGACTATAGAATAGAATAGAATAGAATAGAATAGAATAGAATAGAATAGAATAGAATAGAATAGAATAGAATAGAATAGAATAGAATAGAATAGAATAGAATAGAATAGAAAAGTATAGAATAGAAAATGGAATAGAAAATGAAATAGTGAATGGAATAGAATAGAATAGAATAGAATAGAATAGAATAGAATAGAATAGAATAGAATAGAATAGAATAGAATAGAATAGAATAGAATAGAATAGAATAGAATAGAATAGGATTATTGGAATAGACTATGGAATAGAACAGACTATGGAATAGAATAGAATAGAATAGAATAGAATAGAATAGAATAGAATAGAATAGAATAGAATAGAATAGAATAGAATAGAATAGAATAGAATAGAATAGAATAGAATAGAATAGAATAGAATAGAATTATTGGAATAGACTATGGAATAGAACAGACTATAGAATAGAATAGAATAGAATAGAATAGAATAGAATAGAATAGAATAGAATAGAATAGAATAGAATAGAAAAGTATAGAATAGAAAATGGAATAGAAAATGGAATAGTGAATGGAATGGAATGGAATGGAATGGAATGGAATGGAATGGAATGGAATGGAATAGAATAGAATAGAATAGAATAGAATAGAATAGAATAGAATAGAATAGAATAGAATAGAATAGAATAGAATAGAAGAGAGCTGGAAGGGACCTTGAAGGTCTTCTAATCCAGCCCCCTGCTGAAGCAAGAGGACCTATACCATCTCAGACAGGTGATTGTCTAGTCTCTTCTTAAAATTCTCCAGTGATGGAGTGCCCATGATTTCTGGAGGCAACTTCTGTTCCTCTGGTAAATTGTCCTCACTGTCAGGACGTTTCTCCTTCATTCCAGGATGCTTCTCTCTTTGGTCAGTTTCCATCCATTGTTTTTTGTCCTGCTCTCTGGTGCTTTGGAGAATAACGTGACCCCCTCTGCTTTGTGGCAGCCCCTCAGATACTGGAACGCTGCTATCATGTCTCCCCTCATTCTTCTTTTCTCTAGTTTAGCCAAACCCAAGTCCTGCAGCCGTTCTTCGTATGTTTTAGTCTCCAGGCCTTTGATCATCTTAGCTGCTCTTCTCTGAATTTCTTCCAAACTCTCAACATCTTTTTTGTGATATGGCGACCAAAATTGGCTGCAGTATTATTCCAGGTTCAACTGAGAGAAGCATTCTTATTCTCCTGCTTCCAAGCTTGGAAATCCCAGTTTTTACCGTTTACAAATTCCAAGTAAAAATTGGCATTTCGGCGGGGGGGGGGGCACTTGAAATCAGGCGTTGCAACACAGGGGTGACTTCAAGGACTGATAGGTGAGCATTGCTGGTGGAAAGATTTTATGACATTCCTAATTTACAAAAACTTTGCCCAGGCTGACATATGGTGTCCTTCTTAGGTCTGCTCAGTCATGTTTAAATTCAAGAGTCCTATGGATAATTTTTATGCTTGTTACTTTTTTTTTAAGGGCTGCTAACTCTACAATCACCTGTTTGGACAAATGTCTTCCACAAGTCATAACAATTGTGCAGATCTTTTCATGGGATATGTCGTTTTCATTCTCTGGGGGTTTTTTTGTTTGTTTTTGTTTTGCTTGCTGCACCAAACTGGTGATGCCTTAACCCAGAATTACCACCTGAGACACAGATCAACCCGGAATTATTATTTGAGGTTTAATGGGGTTTTAATAATAATAATAATAATAGTAGTAGTAGTAGTAATAAAGTTGGAAGGGACCTTGGAGGTCATCTAGTCCAACTCCCTGCTCAGGTAGGAAACCCTATACCATTTCAGACAAATGGCTGTCCAGTCTCTTCTTGAAAACTCCCAGTGTTGGAGCATTCACCGCTTCTGGAGGCAGGTTGTTCCACTGGTTAATTGTTCTCAGGTTGCTTCTCTCCTTGATTAGTTTTCATCCATTGCTTCTTGTCCTGCCTTCAGACACTTCGGAAAATAGCTTGACTCCCTCTTCTTTGGAGCAGCCCCTGAGATACTGGAAGACTGCTATCATATCCCCCCTTGTTCTTCTCTTCATTAAACTGGACATACCCAATTCAGCAATCGTTCCTTATATGTTTTAGCCTCCAGTCCCCTAATCATCTTTGTTGCTCTTCTCTGCACTCTTTCTAGAGTCTCAGCCTCGTTTTTACATTATGGTGACCAAAACTGGCTGCAGTATTCCAAGTGTGGCCTTACCAAGGCCTTGTAAAGTGGTATTAACACTTCATGTGATCTTGATTCTATCCCTCTGTTAATGCAACCTAGCACTGTGTTGGCTTTTTGGGCAGCTGCAGCACACAGCTGGCTCATATCTAAGGAATTGTCCACTAGAACGCTTTTGCTTTGATTGTTTTTGTGTTGTCTATGGTTGACCAAGTTGGGGACAGATTATCATGGACTATGTGCCCTCACGTCATTGTCATTTATATCTACTATATGTTTGACAATGACTTGAGAGCACATAGTTGTTCTCTTTACATAGTAATGGACGTTTTACATGGGAATCAGAAAAGTTTATTAACAGGGATCCAATAAGCATGGATGATATAAGCTATGTTGGACTTTCTTAAGCAAATCTTGAATGAGTTTGGTGAGGTGATTGGACACCTCACTGCAAATTAACTCCAAAATCTGGCGTTGTCTCAAAAGCTCTTAGAGATGGCAAAGTTTCAAAAAAATAAAAATAAAACTAAAAATAATTTATTTTAAAATTAAATTAATAATTTAAAAAAATTAAAATTTACAGAAAAAAAGACCTTTAAGCTGTATCACAGATCTTACCCAAATGTAACATTCTAAAATCTTTGCTTCTTCTACCTGCTCAGCCTCTAAAATATACATTGCAAAGACTCGGTTATCCCATTTCTGTTCGCTATTTATGCTTTTGTTGATAAGTTATGGAAAGAATTAAGATGTGAATGTAATGTTAAAAGGGTATCCTCCCAAAAAATTTGGAATGTGTCCGTCCTTGAACGTAACAGAGGAAATCCTGAAACTGCAAGACAAATGTAGAAACCGTAGACTGAAAAAAAAAATGAGTTTCGCTTTCAGGATTTTAGTGGGTCCTTTGTAAACACAAGGAAAAGGCGAAAATTTAAGTCTGCGGTTAAAAGTGAGCCACACTTTGTCATGGGACTGTATTTTATACACACACTGTGATGTATTCTTTTTTTTTTAAAATGTTATATATTTGTCTCTTCTCGTTTTTGTATTTTAGCACATGAAATAATAAAAAAAATGGAAAGAAAAAAAACACCAAAATATGACCTGTATTTTTGTTTTCCAAGGCGGGGGGCAGGGAATGGATGAAAGGACCATACTCAGAATCAGAACAAAGCTGGAGGTCTTCTAGTCCAGCCCCCTGCTCAAGCAGGAGAACCTGCACCATTTCATTTTTATCTCATTACCCAATGATATACCATTTTTATCTCAATACCCGACAAAAGAAGTGATCTGTTCTTAACATCCAAATGTTTTGAATTAATACGGAGACTATATTTGAGGATGTCTCTTTTCAGAAATAAATAATCAGAGTAGAATGTTTTTAAGGAGGAAAACAAAAACCAAGGAAGTCCAGTTGCCTTTTGAAAAAGCATCTTTGGGACAACTATGTTCTGCAAGATTAAGAATCTCACTAGACATCCCTCTTTTTTACTTCTGTGGCTGGCAGGATTGACTGTGATGTGTTGGGATTTTAGTTTACTGCTAGTGAGAAACACAGACTTCTATGAAAATAAAAGCTCTCCCAGCCAGAACATCTGGAGAACATCTGTCGAAAGTCTAACTCCACGGGAGGAATGTAGAGTGTGTCCTTTTCATAGCCAGCCCCATGTTCTGGAGATACATCAGCCTTTCCTATTCACCACCCAGGTTTAATCTTATTAAAGGCCATCCTATTAAGCATAGAAAATAGAACATAGAATAATGGGGTTGAAAGAGACCTGGGATCATTCTTCTGAATACAATAGAAATGGAAGGGACTTTGGAGGTCTTCTAGTCCAGCCCCCTGCTCAAGCAAGAGGACCTATACCCATCTCAGACAAGTGACGGTCGAGCCTCTTCTCAAAAATCTTCATTCTGTTAAAGATTATCCTATAAAAGACCATCTTATTAAACGGTGGCACGGTGACTCAAGCGGTTAACACACTGGGTTTGTCGGCTGGAAAGCTGACAGCCCAGGTTCGAGATACGAGCAGCACGCAATGGAGTGAGCTCCCATTCCTTGCTCCATCTCCTGCCAAACTAGTCCGAAAGCACGTAGATGCAACTAGATAAATAGGTACCACTTTGGTGGGAAGGTAACAGCGCTCCATGCTGTCATGCTGGCCACATGACTGGGCAAATGTTTTAGGACAGCACTGGCTTTGAAATGGAGATAGCCACCACCTACCATGTTTCCCCCAAAATAAGACCCTTCAAAAGAGGCAGTAGGTCTCATTTTCAGGGGTTGTCTTATATCCAGCAAGAGCCTGAGTGGCCGCTGGCCCACTTTTGTAACCGGTTGCAGCAGGAGGCCAAGTAGCCCATGATGCCGTGCTGCCACCACAAGGCGAGGCAGGTGGGGGAGGGGGTGGAGCTGTCCCAAGCACCCGATAGGCACCCAAACTCTTTCCGCCCAGAGGGAGACTGGAAGCTTCATCTGCTTGCAAAGGGAGCAGTTGGACTGTTCCAACTGCCCCATTTGCAAGCAGATGAGTCTCCATCATTTCTCTGTCCAGGTGAAAAATGTTTGGGCGCCTATGGGGTGGTTAGAAACCTATGATCTCCAAGGTTCCCTTCAACTCTTGTTGTTAGTTGCAAAGTTGTGTCTGACCCATCGCGACCCCATGGACAACATTCCTCCAGGCCTTCCTGTCCTCTACCATCTTCTGGAGTCCATTGAAGCTCACGCCTACTGCTTCCGTGACTCCATCCAGCCACCTCATTCTCTGTCGTCCCCTTCTTCTCTTGCCCTCCATCTTTCCCAGCATCAGGCTCTTCTCCAGTGAGTCCTTCCTTCTCATTAGGTGGCCAAAGTACCTGAGTTTCAACTTCAGGATCTGGCCTTCTAAAGAGCAGTCAGGGTTGATCTCCTCCAGGACTGACCGGTGGGATCGCCTTGCAGTCCAGGGGACTCGCAGGAGTCTTCTCCAGCACCAGAGTTCAAAGGCCTCCATTCTTTGGCGCTCAGTCTTTCTTATGGCCTAGCTTTCACAGCCATACATTGCAACTGGGAAAACCATGGCCTTTTTGCTATCAGGAGCTCATTTCTCAAAAGTGGGCTTGTGATGCTATCTAGTGGTCCTGAACAGACATTTCCCATCAAGGCAATTTGGCAAAAGAGGATAGTTACAGGTGAAATAATGGTGGACCACACATGAACCCAACCCATCTTGATCTTCACCACCGTCAAATGAAATCAACAACAGCTGGATTTGGGGCGAGTGTCTACATGCCTTCTCGGGGCTGTTTTTGCTGCTAACGCAGTTCTGAACAACATCAAAAGAAGTCTCATGTGATAGACATAGGAAGTACTGATTGTGGGGTCTTCGGTGCTCCCTGAGCTTGCTCCCCCCCCCAAAAAGCACCCAAAATATTTTTCTTCTCGTCCAAAAAGCTTCTTCAATTTACTTTTTGGATGACAAGCAAAATGTTTTCAAAGATAAAAAATACCAAGAAAGTCATATTGCCTTTCGGGGGGGGGGGAGGGAAGCACTTTGGCTTCTAACCACACAGTACATTTGATTTATTTATCTTTATATATCTTGGTTTATATTACTTTGCTCCAAGCTAAAAAGCCCCGGAGTTGTTGTAAACAGCAACAGAGAAGCTGTTTTAATCTCCCAATCATTTGTCTTCTCCTTTTTTTCGACTTCTCTATATTTGCAAGGCAGAAGGTTCAGCAAACAGAATGCCGTTTTGTGCGATGATATAAAATCACTCATTCACGTTTCTTGCAGGCTTTCAGCTGCACCTATGATATTACAGGAAATTCGTATCGTCTGCTCTCTAATTTCCTGGCATTTTATCACTTTGGATTGATATAAAACTGGTCGATAACTGCAGTAAACTTGAAACGAATCAAAAGGATACCATTGAAATGATAAGATCCGGAAAAGCATCTAGCTCAGAAGGGTAATAAAATGTTTAAGGAGAGAATAGCTGCACACTTTTTTTAAAAAGCATGTTATTTAGCCACCCTGGATTTTCCCTAGCAATTATTAACTAGGTTCAACCTTGTTTTTTTTTTTCTGTTTGAGAATAGCCAAGATGGGTTAGGTGCTGCCATTTAGCAAAACCCCAATTCATACACGAGGAACTCTAAAATGGAAAGTTTTATTTCAGTTCCTTTCTTAATGGGGGTCCAAGTGTAGAATAGAATAGAATAGAATAGAATAGAATAGAATAGAATAGAATAGAATAGAATAGAAGAGAAGAGAAGAGAAGAGAAGAGAAGAGAAGAGAAGAGAAGAGAAGAGAAGAGAAGAGAAGAGAAGAGAAGAGAAGAGAAGAGAAGAGAAGAGAAGCGAAGAATATAATAGAGTAGAGTAGAGTAGAGTAGAGTAGAGTAGAGTAGAGTAGAGTAGAGTAGAGTAGAGTAGAGTAGAGTAGAATAGATTCACTAAACAACAGAAGATTGTAAAATGGAGCAAAACTCACTTAACAAGTGTCTCACTTAAGCAACAGAGTGTTTGGACTCCATTGTGCTCGTAAGTCAAGGATGACCCTGTGCTTGAACTGGGACGTATTCCCCACTTTAAGGTTCAGCCATGAAGCTTGGAAATCATGTCTTTGCAGTGCAATCAATCAGAATAGAGCTGGAAGGGACCTTGGAGGTCTTCTAGTCCAACCCCCTGCCCCCCCCTCCCCGATCAAGCAGGAGTTTCAAACTTCAAAGCTCTTTTTGATTTGGCCAGTCTGAAATAAAAATTGTGTTCTTATCTTGGCGAGATTGCAAGGGGATTTTCAAGCTGCATTACATTACTGGAAGTCGCCTGCTCCCTGACTGGGACACTTGATTTGTTTAATTTTTCTTTCAAATGCTTTTCTACAGAAATCACTGTAGGTTTGGCTGGCAAAGCCATTCCATAGGTGAGTAGAGTTATCAGATGTAAAGCTACAGGATGATTACTCAGGACCTATGCCCAGCTAAATACACCCTTAGTAAATGTTTACCGAGGATAGAGGGAACATTCTTGGTATTAAATGGGGAAATTGCCTTTAGAATCAGTTATCAAAACTTTTCAGTAAACGGCCGGAGAGTCAAGGCTATCTTGTCAGGACATCAGACTTGTCCAGACATTAGGAATTGAATTCTATTTCTGCAGAGAGGGTTATTATAGGATAGTAAAACAGGTTGGGAGGAAGGAGCGATTGGGTTTGCTATTCACTCTTATCGCCACCATTAACATGGTTTGAAATCTGTGGAAGGCTGGTGACATTCATACAAACTTTTATTAACCAATTAGTACAGGGGGTCTTCAAACATAGCCCTTTGATGACTTGTGGACTTCAACTCCCAGAATTCCTCAGCCAGCCAGCCACAAGTTATCAAAGGGCCAAGTTTGAAGACCCCTGAATTGGTAAGTTTCTTGAGATTCTAGCTTTCAAGTGGGAAAAAGAAAACTCAGAAGATGTCACAATTGACTGTTAAGCATAGAATCGACCCCAAATACATCTTTACGGTGTTCTTCTGTCCTCATTCCAGCCCTCGTTCCAATATCGATTGCTGTTTCGGTCTAGTTCACGTATAACCGAATTTTAAAAACTAAAAACGGAAAATCGCTACTGGTTTATAGGAAAGGATACAATGGTGGCATGTAAATCCTTTAGAACATAGAGTGGGAAGGGACCTTGGAGGTCTTCTAGTCCAACCTCCTGCTCAGGCAGGAGACTCTTCACCATTTCGGACAAATGGCTGTCCAATCTCTTCTTAAAAGCCTCCAATGATGGAGCACCCACAACTTCTGGAGGCAGGTTGTTCCACTGGTTAATTGTTCTCACTGCCAGGGAATCCCTCCTTAGTTCTAGGTTACTTCTCTCCTTGATTACCTTCCATCCATTATTTCTTGTCTTGTCTTCTGGAAAATAAGTTGGCCCCTTCCTCTTCTTTGTGGCAGCCCCTCAAATATTGGAACACTGCTATCATGTCTCCCCTAGTCCTTCTTTTCTGTAGACTGGCCCTACCCAATTCTTGCAACTGTTCTTCATATGATTTTGTCTCCAGGCCTTTAATCGTCTTAGTTGCTCTTCTCTGCACTCTTTGCAGAGTCTCAACATCTTTTTGTATTGTAGTGACCAGAATTGGATGCAGTATTCCAGGTATGGTCTTATTAAGTATAGTCTTACATACCAGGTGAGGTCCTTCCTGCCCAGATGAGGTTTTCTTGTGCAGGGGGTTGGACTGGGGTTTTGGTGGACAGCTCGATGAAGATGTCAACCCAATGCCCAGCAGCAGTAAAAAAAAAAAAAAAGCAAATTCCATGCTTGGCATGATTAGGAAGGGAATCGAAAATAAGTCAGCAAGTGTTGTATTGCCTCTGTACAAATCGATGGTGAGACCACACTTGGAGTACTGTGTACAGTTCTGGTCACCGCACCTCAAGAAGGATATAATGGAACTGGAAAAGGTGCAAAAAAGGGCAACAAGAATGATCAAGGAAATGGAGCGCCTCCCTTATGAAACCAGATTGCAACGCCTTGGTCTCTTCAGCCTTGAAAGACGGCGTTTAAGGGGTGACTTGATCGAAGTGTATAAAATCATGCATGGGATAGAAAAGGTGGATAGAGAAAAATTCTTTTCTCTATCACACAATACCAGGACAAGGGGGCACTCCCTAAAGCTCATAGCTAAGAAAGTGAGGACAAATAAAGGGAAATATTTCTTCACCCAGAGGGTCGTTGATTTATGGAATTCACTTCCTGAAGGGGTCATGACAGCTGTCAGCCTCGACAGCTTCAAGGCAGGCCTAGAGAGATTCATGGATGCAAAGTGTATCGATGGTTATTAAAACGGATGTCCATGTGCCGCCTCTATGTTGGTTGAGGCAGGCAGGATTCCCTTGAGTACCATTTGTTGGGGGTCAAGGGAAAGGGAGGGGTTTGCCTTCTCTTTCTGCTCAAGATCCCCATGTACAATTGGTGGGCCACTGTGTGACACAGAATGCTGGACTCGATGGGCTTTGGCCTGATTCAGCATGGCTCTTCTTATGTTCTTATGTTCTTATGAGTTATCTTCAAATGTTCAAACCTCAGAAGAGGCAGGAAGGATAAAACGTTTCTGAGTAACATCCCCATCTAGTGTCAGCCAAGAGAGATTTTTCTTCTAACCCCTGGTAAGGAATCTTTGTGACGTGATGGCATCTAGATCCGAAAAAACTATCATATATCTACCCTGGCCTCCAACCTAAATGCTGGAGATGCGAAAGTATGGATGCTACTTATTTTCATGTATGGTGGACTTGTAGAAAAATTAAAGCTTTTTGGAGAAAAATATGGTGGACACTTCAAACCATTTTGAAAAAGCGTATTGAATTTCTACCTCAGTTGTTTTTGTTAGGGATTACAAAAGACTGTACCACCCAGGAGACGAACTTAATTTTGAATTTGATCACAGCAGCAAGACTGTTGGTGGGACAATACTGGAAGAAACCAGAATTACCATCTATTGAAGAATGGACCTTGAAAGTCATAAATCTGGCGGAAATGGCCAAAATATCTGCATACTTGAAGGATCATTCAAATGAAAAATATATGTTGGACTGGAAAAAAATGGATAGACTACATACAAGAGACATATCAATCAAAGAAAATGTATCTAGCTTATAGTTAAATCTTGATATGCTGAGTGAAGAATGTTTACAAGTAGAAAATGATTGTATTAAGTTGAGTTGCACTCAACCTGATTTTTTCCTTTGTTTCCTCTGTTTACATTTACAAATATATAATTAATAAAATTTTAAAAAAATTATTTATTTATTTTATTTTATAATCAAATTTATATGCCGCCCTTCTCCTAGGACCCAGGGCGGCTTACAACAAATACAATAAAAATACAATAAAAATACAATAAAAAAATTAAAAATTAGTTGCATTCATACAAACACAATCAGCTCACAGTCGCCGATGGAGGGACACTCCTAGGGCCGAGGGGCAGAGCACAGCTCATGCGCCCCAAGCCTGTCGGCATAGATGTGTCTTCAGCAATTTACGGAAAGCTAGGAGGGAGGAAGCAGTACGAACCTCTGAGGGAAGCTGGTTCCAGAGGGCTGGGGCAGCAACGGAGAAGGCCCTGGCCCTAGGCCCCGCCAGATGACATTGCCTAACAGACGGGACGCGTAGGAGGCCAACCCTATGCGCCCTAACCGGTCGCTGGGATTCATGAGGCAGGAGACGGTCCCGCAAGTATCCTGGCCCATTGCCATAAAGGGCTTTATAGGTCATAACCAACACTTTGAATTGTGTTCGGAGACCAATTGGTAGCCAGTGCAGCTCACGGAGAGCTGGAGTGATATGAGCATGTCTTGGGAGACCCAAGACAGCTCGCACGGCCGCATTCTGGACTACTTGCAGTCTCTGGACATTCTTCAAAGGTTGCCCCATGTAGAGAGCATTACAGTAGTCGAATCTCGAGGTGACAAGGGCATGGGTGACTGTGAGGAGTGACTCCCGGTCCAAATAAGGCCGCAACTGACGCACCAGGCGAACCTGGGCAAATGCCCCTCTCGCCACAGCCGAAAGATGGTGTTCTAAACTTAGCTGTGGATCGAGGAGGACACCCAAGTTATGAACCCTCTCTGAGGGGGGCAAAACTTCTCCCCCCAGGGTGATGGATAGACAGTTGGAATTGTCCTTGGGAGGCAGAACCCATAGCCACTCCGTCTTGTCGGGATTGAGTCTGAGCCTGTTGGCACCCATCCAGACCTCAACAGCCTCCATCCCCTGCATGGGATCTTCAGAAAACATGGTGGACGTCTACTCTATCTTCTGTTTTGCCATTCAGAACCATTTCACTTGTATATTCAAATTGCCAGGAGGACATTTTAAGGAAGAGGATGAGAGGACAAAATCCGTGCGTCCGTTTTGTTCTAAATTAAGACACCTGGGGAAAAAAGCACACAATGTCTTTAATTGAAGCCCTAGAAACTTGATGACCTATAGAAGAGAATATTTGTAGCTCGAGATTGAATTGTGGGGGCCCTTGGTCCTTTTTGAGCCTGGATGATTTCTTGCAGGCATTTCATTACCCACATTAGATAATATTTAGTCTAGCCCTGATGATGTTACGTCATTTGGTAATGAAATGTCCGCAAAATGAAAACAAGCCAAAAGAGCACAAAGGACCTCACAGTTCCCTCCCTCCTCATCCTCCTTCCTAAAAAACCCCACTCCCTTCTAGTACTGATGATGTTTCCTAGTTGGGTCATGAAACACCAACTCCTCCTCCTCTTCCTCCTCCTCCTCTTCCTCCTCCTCCTCTTCCTCCTTTTCAGAGACTGCCTTCTAGCAATGATGATGTGGCCTAGCTTGATAATGGAACATCTGCAAGGAAACAGCCAAGCTCAGAGAGCACAGAGGAGCTCACATTTGATGATGTCCTAGACGAGCGAATAATATATCACAAGACTGTACAAGATTTAAAAGGTCCAAAAGTAAATATTTGAGTCTGAAATCAAAGTCCCTCTTTGGGACAGAACCATCTTGTATTTAAAGAAAAAAGAAAACTGAGATCCCTGAGTCATATAGAAATCTTGAACAAAAAAATGTGGAAGCCTCAGCAACACAAGAATTGTGGTTAGGTTTTACAAAAGGCCATTTTCCATAACTCAGAAGACCGATGTCTGTTCCTGTTTTTTCTCCGTTCTGTTCTTGACTGCTCAGACATGCCTTCCTTGCTGGGTTTCCAGTTAGGACACACCGTGGATAACAATCCCAAGGCAGGTTGGTGCAAATCTGCGTGACAGCGCTTGACACCAAGTTTCCCCCATGTGTGCGGGAAACACTGCTTTCCATAAACACACTTCTCTGGGGACTGCGGTCTGTGAAAGCAAATTTCACGGGAGCAATTTGGCAGCAGATGACATTTGGGACAAGAGACCCATCATTTATATATTTTGTGTATTTTTTATTTGATCAAAAATTACAAGGGGGGAGAGAGAGAGAGAGAGAGAGAGAGAGAGAGAGAGAGAGAGAGAGAGAGAGAGAGAGAGAGAGAGAGAGAGAGAGAGAGAGAGAGAGAGAGACTTGTTTACATCCCAAATATGCTTTTTCAAGAAGAAACTGGACTTTCATTGTTTTCCTCTGAAGACGATTTGCTTCTTATCCAAGAAGCTTCTTCAGCTCTGACTGGATGGTGGGGAATGGAAGGATTTATACTCCTTGCAGAGAGCTGGTCATTTGCAGTCTTTTAGAGAGTCGTTGAGGTCACTTGGAGGTTATCTGTGTCTTCAGGGTCACCTGAGTGGTGAAAATGAGTGTGGAGCCTCCTTGGAACTGCTGAAAGGAGATAGATGATGCTGTATCCCTCCCCCTCTGTTGAGAGAGGGCAGTTCAATTTTGCCCTAGATCAGCGGTTCTCAACCTTTTTCAGGCTGTGACCCTGACCTGCGCTGCGCATGCACGGCGCGACAGCCTGCATCGCGCATGCGTGGTGCGACAGCCCGCATCGCGCATGTGTGGCGCGAAAGCCCACATCGCGCATGCGCTGCATGCAACGGCCCACATCGCGCATGCGCGGTGTGACGGTCCGCATCGCGCATGCGCGGTGCTACCCCGCACATGCACGGTGCTGCCCCCTGCGCCGGCCGAGGGGAAAAGGGAAAAAAATGGCGGACTGCGTTGTTTGGCGACCCCCGTGAAATGGTCATTCGACCCCAAATGGGGTCGCGACCCACAGGTTGAGAACCACTGCCCTAGATGGACTTTTTAAACCTGTGGTCCTCTCCATCTAAAATGGGGACAGTTGTCTACGGTTCCCCATCCCAAGGGACAGCCCAACAGGAACAAACAAATTAGACTTTGCGAGGGTGGAAATGGGCAAGTCACAGTTAGTGCAAGGTGGGACTGCAGATTTATCATGTGTGGTTTGTATGCAGACATTCCTCAATCTTAGGTGGAAACACACAACCCACTGGATTTGTTTGCAAATACTTTGTCCCTAGCCCTCTATTGTTCCCGAAACACTCCCAAACGCCTTCAGACTCGAAAAAGAAAATAAATAAATAAATGAAGGATTTATTGTCTGGCACGAATAATCAGACCTGCAAATGCAGACTTCAAACAAACTATTTTATTATGTCCTGCCTATACTATAGGAACCTCCCCAGTCTAGTAGCTCCCCTTTGGGAACAATTAAAGTTCCGAGAAATTTAGAGGGAGTGGCACTGGTAGTTGTGCAGCATATCCAACTTGCCACCAGTTAAACCTCTAAATAGAAAAGATCCCTGGCTCCATTTGTTGGGAAAAGCGTACAGTTTTATTAGAAGTCAAGTGTGTTGCGGTAATGCATAGCCAGAACTGAGAATCGTGTGCCAAAATCCCTAAGTTCAACTTTTCCCTCCCTTAGTTACTTCCCGTTGCCCATCCCTGTATCACCAGTCAAGTTCAAGCAGGAATGGTATGCAGATGGCATGCTAGGTGACCTTGAAGCAGCCTCTCAAAGAGATACAGCAGTTACTTTCGTTTTCCCTTTTGCTTTCCCACCTCCCCCTAGTTCAGGGGTTCTCAACCTTGGCAACTTTAAGACTTTTGGACTTCAACTCCCAGAATTCCTCAGCCAGCTTTGCTGGCTGAGGAATTCTGGAAGTTGAAGTCCACAAGTCTTAAAGTTGCCAAGGTTGAGAACCCCTGCGGCCTAGTTCATGGCAGTTTGTCACCAAATAGTAGCAAAGCACAAGTAAGCATTAAGAGGACAGCTGACACAGCAACTCCAGGCTAGCTCTGTGCTTGATCCCTCCTCCCTGCCAGGAAGGGAGCTTCCCAAGGTCTATCCTCTTTGGAAGCTGGAAGCTGTTTTCCAAAGCACCAGAAGGCAAGACAGGAAACAAAGTGTGGAAACGAACCAACTTAGAACTAAGAGGAAATTCCCGACAGTGAGAACAATTAATTTTGGTCACCCTATCATAAAAAAGAAGTTGAGAGTTTGGAAAAAATTCAGAGAAGAGCAACTAAGATGATCCAAGGCCTGGAGACTAAAACATACGAAGAATGCCTGTAGGACTTGGGTTGGCTAGTCTAAAGAAGAAAAGGACTGGGGAGGGGGACATGATAGCAGTGTTCCAGTATCTGAGGGGCTGCCACAAAGAAGGGGGGTCACGTTATTCACCAAAGCACCAGAGGGAAGGACAAGAAACAATGGTTGGAAACTGATCAAAGAGAGAAGCAACCAGGAATTAAGGAGAAACTTCCTGACAGTGAGGACAATCAATCAGTGGAATATCTGGAGATTTTTAAAAAGAGACAGTCACTTGTCTGTGATGGTATAGGTTCTCCTGCTTCAGGAGGGGGCTGGACTAGAAGACCTCCAAGGTCCCTTCCAGCTCTATTCTATTCTAATTAGTAGAACAACTTGCCTTCAGAAGTTGTGGGTGCTCCAAATTAAATTTATTTAATTAAATTAATAAAAATTGGCCACAAACAAAGCAGAGATCAAAGAAGAGGAAACCAAAAACGATATGCAAAGAAATGTACACCGGAGGGAAAGATTATCTACATTTTTAAATCCCTGACGGCTTTCCTCCAAAAATGTCAGAAGACTTGACTAATTCCTGTCCAGGAAGAGCACCCCCGCAGGAAATCTGGAATGCATTAGACAAGATACTTTATATCCGATCTAAGCCAGCCAAGAAAAAAGAGAGATTTGAAGATTCTTAATAAGCTAGGAACCCAAAAGTATTTCTAAGCCTGGTCTAGAAGTTAGGTAAAATAATAACTGAATAACCAAATAACAGAGTAGAATCATAGGGTTGGAGAGGACCTTGAAGATCTCGTAATCCAACCCCGAATCCTCAGATCATCCCAGACAAACATCTGCCCAACCTTTGCTTGAAACCCTCCAGGAATGGAGACCCCACAACTCCAGGAGATAGGTTGGACCATGGTTTCTTAGCTGTCACAGTCAGGAGAATCTTCCTTATTCTGAGTTTGCATCTCCCTCCATATTACCTCCTACTATACTACCGGTATATATACTATATAGTATAAACTATACTATATTGGTTCTTGTCCTATTCATGAGAACTATGGAGAATAGAACCATAGAACCATAAAACCATAGAATCAAAAACCATAGAACATAGAACCATAGAATCAAAACCATGGAAGAGAGAACCATAGAATTATATAATCATATACAGTAACCATAGAATCAAAAACCATAGAACATAGAACAATAGAACCATAGAATCAAAAACCATAGAACATAGAACCATAGAATCAAAAACCATAGAACATAGAACCATAGAATCAAAAACCATAGAACATAGAACAATAGAACCATAGAATCAAAAACCATAGAACATAGAACCATAGAATCAAAAACCATAGAACATAGAACCATAGAATCAAAAACCATAGAACATAGAACAATAGAACCATAGAATCAAAAACCATAGAACATAGAACCATAGAATCAAAAACCATAGAACATAGAACAATAGAACCATAGAATCAAAAACCATAGAACATAGAACCATAGAATCAAAAACCATAGAACATAGAACCATAGAATCAAAAACCATAGAACATAGAACCATAGAATCAAAACCATGGAAGAGAGAACCATAGAATTATATAATCATATACAGTAACCATAGAATCAAAAACCATAGAACATAGAACAATAGAACCATAGAATCAAAAACCATAGAACATAGAACCATAGAATCAAAAACCATAGAACATAGAACCATAGAATCAAAAACCATAGAACATAGAACCATAGAATCAAAAACCATAGAACATAGAACAATAGAACCATAGAATCAAAAACCATAGAACATAGAACCATAGAATCAAAAACCATAGAACATAGAACAATAGAACCATAGAATCAAAAACCATAGAACATAGAACCATAGAATCAAAAACCATAGAACATAGAACCATAGAATCAAAAACCATAGAACATAGAACCATAGGAACCTTGGAGGTCTTTCAGTCTAGTCTAAACCCCTGCCCAAGGCAAGAGACTTTGTACCACCCTGAACAAATGGCTGTCCATTGTCTTCTTGAAAACCTCGAGTGATGGAGCACCCAAAACTTTGGGAGGCAAGCCATTCTATTGATTAATGTTCTCCTGGTCAGGAAGTTTCTCCTTCATTCCAGGTTGGATCTCCCCCTGATGAGCTTCCACACATCACTCCTTGTCCTGCCCTCTGGTGATTTGGAGAATAGGTCAACCCCTTCTTCTTTGCGACAGCCCCTCGGAAGAGTGGAAGATGGCTTCCAATGGTTGATTCAACCCTCTTTGAATGGACCCAAGCAAAATTCTAAAATCTTCTGCCTCCCACCTAGACACACCCAGAATTCAACCTGGCTCCAAAATTGAGGAGGAGGATAGGAAGGGAACCTCCAGCTGCCAAGCAAACAAACAGGTCTTGAAATGTTGGTGCATTGTTATTGAAAATTGTGGCAGGAACATTGAGCCCCCTGAGAGATGCTGAGCAAAACAAAACACCTGTGTTTAATGGCTTTCGCGGCACTGAATCTCTGAGCTCACTTGTGAGGCTCAGAGAAACCTTACCCATTCCCTCTCCTTGCAAGCAAACACCACCACTGCTTGAGTCACAAAACATCCTGCCCGGTTGCCACTGTGACATCCACGTGACCGAGTTTCTGGCCAACGCCCCAGAGGAAAGGTTGCACAGATTTTCTTTGCAAGAGGAAGTTAACTGAAGTCAGTCCTTGGCGTAAAGGCAGCAGAGAGGAAAGGAGAGGAAAGAAGGGGACAGACAACGAAGGAGAAAGGATTGGGAGGAGCCTTCTTCCACCCCAAGACCTGAATTATGGCCTGAGTTATCACCAGTGGTAAGTCAAGATCAGCTTGCCTTAAGTCAAATTTCAGCCTCAAGGAGGGTTCTCCTAAAACTGAGGGTGGCCTTTTGCTGGCCAGGATTGGATAGGGGTGATTTAACTTAGTTTCCTCTGCAGAGCAGGAGGTGAGATTTGGTGGGCTGCTCCAAGTCTTATTGTTGTTAGTTGCAAAGTTGTGTCTGACCCATCGTGACCCCATGGACATTTTCCAGGCATTCCTTCAGTGACTCCATCCAGCCACTCATTCTTTGTTGTCCCCTTCTTCTCTTGCCCTCAATCTTTCCCAGCATTAGGCTCTTCTCCAGTGAGTCCTTCCTTCCCCTTAGGTGGTCAAAGTACTTGAGTTTCAACTTCAGGATCTGGCCTTCTAAACAGCAGTTGGGGTTGATCTCCTCTAGGACTGACCGGTTGGATCACCTTGCAGTCCAGTCCAAGTCTACAGTAGGATTATGCTGTCCCTCCACCTCACCCCATCCCTACTCACCTCTCTCACACACATACACACAGAAGTATTTAGACCAGCAATTGGCCTCACTGTGGAACTTCTCCTGTGTGGTATCATGAGTTGCACTGCCATTGGAATGTCTAGGAACTCAGGAATCTACTTCCATTATGGCATGGATGAGCAGTGATTCCAAGCAGAGTTATCATATCAACAGTATATAGAATTATAGAGGTCTGTGGAGATTCTCAGTTCTCCCAGTCATGGTTGTCCCAAAAGTGCTTTTTCAGGAGGCAACTGGACTTTCCTGTTTTTCTTTGAAGAGGTTTCACTTCTCCTCCAAGAAGCTTCTTCAGTTCTGACTGGATGGTGGGGAACAGAAGGATTTATACTTCTTCCAGACAGAGCTGGTCTTTTGCCTTCTTTTGGAGAGTCCTTAAGGCCACTTGGAGGTTTATCTGTGTCCTAATGTGTCACGGATAAACCTCCAGGTGACCTCAATGACTCTCTAAAAGAAGGCAAATGACCAGCAATCTGCAAGGAGTATAAATCCTTCCATTCCCCACCATCCAGTGTCAGAGCTGAAGAAGCTTCTTGGAGGAGAAGCAAAACATAGGTAAACTTCCAAGTGGCCTCAACGACTCTCTAAAAGAAGGCAAATGACCAGCTCTGTCTGGAAGGAGTATAAATCCTTCCTTTCCCCCAACCCTCCAGTTGGAGCTGAAGAAGCCAAACATAGGTAAACTTCCAAGTGGCCTCAACGACTCTCTAAAAGAAGGCAAATGACCAGCTCTGTCTGGAAGGAGTATAAATCCTTCCATTCCCCACCATCCAGTGTCAGAGCTGAAGAAGCTTCTCAGAGGAGAAGTGAGAACTCTTCAAAAAGAAAAAAAGGAAGTCCAGTTGCCTCCTGAAAAAGCACTTTTGGGACAAAATTATAGAGAGGAATATTTCTCAGGATTGAAAACGAGAGTTCCTTGGTGCTCTCTCTGAGTTGAGCTGGGTTTTCTTTTTTTTTTTTTCAGACATTTCATTACCAAAATAGGTAACATCATCAGTTGGAGGGGGGGAGTGTTACCTACATTGGTAATGAAACGTCTGCAGGAAAACAACCAAGTGCAGAGAGCACCGAGGATCCCTCAGCATCCAAATTCAAAGCTGGTTTTAAATCTTTAACCCAGCCCTCTCTCAGGTAGCTGGTGACCAGGCAATCCTTTGACGATTGTCACCAACTCTAAACACTCTAGCCAAGTCCAAGATACTACAAGGGTTCAAAGGTTTCCTGCTCGTGGTTAGCAAGATTATTCTCTAGAGTTACTTTTTTTCCCCTCGAGTTCGGCAAATAGAACAGTTCCCAGATTAGATCAAAGCATGCCCTCAACTTACAACGATTTGTTTACTGGCCATTCGATATTACAACGGCACTAAAAAAAATGACGTAGGACCATTTTTTTACCCGTACGACCATAGAGGCCTCCCCAGGATCATGCGATCCAAATTCAGACCCTTGGCCACTGAGTCAGATTTATGATGGTCATAGTGTCCCGGGTTCACGTGATGATCCCCTTTTGGGACCTCCCGACAAGCAAAGTCCAAGCCAGACTCACTTGAGAACCGTGTTCCTCACAACTGCAGCGTTTGATTGAACAGTGGTGTCATGAAAGGTTGTGAAATGGGGCAACGTTCAGCCACAGACAGGTTGGACTCTGTAAGTCGAGGGCCTTGTGTTTTTGATCCCCCCAAAATATTTCCATTTCTTTCAACGTGGAGAAGTGATCCGTTAGTGAGCTCTCTGCTCCCTCAGCACCCATCCGGCGGTATTTTAGCTGTAGAGTTTACAGATTTCATCATTCTACTGCTAGCAGGTCTGTTGGCTGAATGTTCCGGAAGTGGTAGACCTGACAAAATGTTGACATCTGGGTTTGTTCGGGTTGGATCAGTGTTTCTCAACCTTGACAATTTTGAGGCATGTGGACTTCAACTCCCAGAATTCCACAGCCATCAATGCTGGCTGTGGAGTTCTGGGAGTTGAAGTCCACATGCCTTAAAATGGTCAAGGTTGAGAAACACTGGGTTAGATGAATGTGGGTGTTGCTATGTATTTCTCCTTACTTCTCTCTCTCTCTCTCTGGCTTCTAGCCTGCAGATATGTGGCAGCAAAAATCAGAATGTGCTGCTGCTTCTGCTGTAACGATGACACGGCAAAATCAGAATCTTTAACTCAAGAAAGAGGTAAGGCAAAGTGCCCAATCTCTCCTCTTCTGGGGGAGAGAATAAAAGGATATATATAATCAGTGCTGAGTCAAATGGGTCCTTCAGTTTCATTAAAAAAAAACCTTCCTCCGTCCCTCCCTCCTCCCTTCCTCTTTCCATCTCATTCCTCCATCCCTCCCTCCTTCTTCCATCCCTCCCTCTCTTCCCATTTCTTCCTCCCTCCCCCCTCCCTCCTCCATCCCTCCCTCTCCCTCCTTCCCTTTCTCTTCCTATCTCATTCCTCCCTCCTTCCTCCCTCCCTCCCTCCCTTTCTCTTCCCATTCCTCCCTCCCTTTTTCTACCCATTCCTCCCTCCCTCTCTCCCCTTCTCTTCCCATCTCATTCCTCTCTCCTTCCTTCCTCCCTCCCTCCCTTTCTCTTCCTATTCCTCCCTCCCTTTTTCTACTCATTCCTCCCTCCTCCCTCCCTCTCTCCCTTTCTCTTCCCATCTCATTCCTCTCTCCTTCCTTCCTCACTCCCTCCCTTTCTCTTCCTATTCCTCCCTCCCTTTTTTTACCCATTCCTCCCTCCCTCTCTCCCCTTCTCTTCCCATCTCATTCCTCTCTCCTTCCTTCCTTCCTCCCTCCCTCCCTCCCTTTCTCTTCCCATTCCTCCCTCCCTTTTTCTACTCATTCCTCCCTCCTCCCTCCCTCTCTCCCTTTCTCTTCCCATCTCATTCCTCCCTCCTTCCTTCCTCCCTCCCTCCCTTTCTCTTCCCATTCCTCCTTCCCTTTTTCTACCCATTCCTCCCTCCCTCCTCCCTCTCTCCCTTTCTCTTCCCATCTCATTCCTCTCTACCTCCTTCCTGTCCCACTCACACCTCAGCTCACAAAGACCTAGATCATTTCAGGCAAATGGCTGTCCAGTCTCTTCTTAAAAACTTCCAGTCATGGAGCATTCACAATTTCTGGAAGCAAGCCGCTCCAATGGTTAATTGTTCTCACTGGCAGGAAATGTTTCCTTAGTTCTAGATTTTCCAACTCTCTGTATTCCAAATAGACTATTATCCTTCCTAAAATGTTAAATTTCCTTTCTTGACCTATGCAGGTTTCCGTGCAGGCGGATGACTAAAATCTCGGATGGCGGAGACACCCCCCAAATGTGGCAGTTCCATCATGGAGCAACCTAAGGGGACATGAGGCAGATAAAGGACCACGTTCACGGATCCTCTGGAACGGTGGCTGGTCCTCCTCTCCCAATTTGGCAAGATGCAAAATTCTTTCATCCATCTACCTGGCCGTATCCAGACAACTCATGAAAACAGGTTTATAAACTCCCCTCAGAGCGGAGGTGAACGTGTTTGATTATCCTGTGTCTGGGAGACCAGTAGAGCCAACCTTTGAAATGACCAAGCATTTGAAATTATATCAAAAAAGGAAATATAATTTGTTGAATTAAAATGTAGTTGCTTGACTCGGTTTGTCTTTCTTCAGCCAGAGACGGTGGCGGCTACGTGAAAGAGGGAGCGTGGGAGGCAAAGGATTTATAACATGGGTTGCCCCTCTTGGACAGACCACACCCAAGTTGCCGGAAATGAAATTCTATCTGCAACCTGGAGCATATTTGGGGCTGAGATGATTAGCTGGGTCAGTCTCTTGCAGTAAAGACACTAAGCAGCCTGGATGTGTCCTTCCTTCCTTCCTCCCTCCCTTTTTCTCATCTATTCTCTTTCCCCTTCCTTCCATCATTCCTGTCTTCCTTCCTTCCTTCCTCCTTTTCATCTATTCTTTCCCCTTCCTTCCTTCCATCATTCCTTCCTTCCTCCCTTCCTCTTTCCTTCCCTCATTTCTGCCTCCTTCTTTCCTTCATATCCCTTTCTTCCTTCCCTCATTCCTGCCTTTTTCTTTCCTTCATATCCTTTCCTTTCTTCCTTCTCATTCCTGTCTTCCTTCCTTCTCTCATTCGTGTCTCCTTCCTTCCTTCCTCCATATCCCTTCCTTCTTTCCTTCTCTCATTCCTCTCCTTCCTTCCTTTTTTCTCTTTCTCTTTCCTTTCTTCCTTCCTTCCTTCCTCTTTCTTTCTTCCTTCCTTCCTTCCTCTTTCTTTCTTTCTTCCTTCCTTCCTTCCTTTCTTTCTTCCTTCCTTCCTTCCTCTTTCTTTCTTTCTTCCTTCCTTCCTTCCTTCCTTTTTCACCCTTCCTTCCTTCTTTCTTTTCCTTCCTTCCTCCCTTCCTTTCTTTCTTTCTTCCTTCCTTCCTTCCTTCCTTCCTTCTTTCCTTCCTTCTTTCCTTCCTTCCTTCCTTCCTCTTTCTTTCTTCCTTCCTTCCTTCCTTCCTTCCTTCCTTCCTTTCTTTCTTGTCCTTGACTAGAAAGCCAAGTGAGTTGTGAAGTGAGCTTGGTCCCATTTTATGACCTTTCTTGCCACCATCGTTAAGCCAATCACTGCAGTTCTTAAGTGAATCACATGGTCAATAAATGAATCTGGTTTCCCTCACTGACATTGCTCGTCGGAAGCCGGCTCGGAAGTTACCCGCGGTGATCACATGACCCCGGAGCAGTACAACAGTCATAAATACAAGCCAAGTATCAGAATTTTGATCATGTGACCACAGAGATGCTGCCGCAGTCAGTGCCGTCGTAATTTTGAATGGTCACTAAATGAATGCTTGTAAGTTGGGGATGACTAGTAGTGCCTTGTTTTAACCCCTCCCCTTGGCTCTGCCATTCCTTCTATTACAAGTGGTTAAAGGGAGGTGGGGGGGGAGAATTGGGAAATTGCCTTATATAGAAAGGAATGTTATCTAAAGTAAATCCCCCAGAACTTGCATGTGACTCCGGGACACAATGAGACAGCATGACTTAGCACATTTAGAGTGGGCCAGAGGGAATGTGGTCTACCGTAGGAGTACACCCTTTCCCAGACTATGATTCTTTGGTTTTATGAATCGCTCCACGTTTCTTCTAGGTAAGTTGATCTCAGAGGTTTCTGCTTTGGAGCAGGCGCCGAAGATCTAAACATCTCTGGAGTTCAGTTCATAACATTGTGGCTTGAGTTTCCAGAATCCAGCTAGAAAAGATGTTTCATTTCCAGGAGAATCTCTCCCTCCCTCCCTCCTTCTTTCTTTCTTTCTTTCTTTCTTTCTTTCTTTCTTTCTTTCTTTCTTTCTTTCTTTCTCTTTCTTTCTTTTTCTTTCTTTCCTTCCTTCCACTCATTCCCTCCTTCCTTCCTTCTACTCTCTTTTTTTCTTTCCTTCCTTCTCAATCCCTTCCTTCCTTCTACTTTGTCTTCCTTCCTTCCTTTCCTTCTCTTTCCTTTTACTTTGTCTTTCTTTCTTTCTTTCTTTCTTTCTTTCTTTCTTTCTTTCTTTCTTTCTTTCCCTTCTTCCTTCCTTCTCTTTCATTCTACATTGTCCTTTCTCTCTCTCTCTCTCTCTCCTTCCTTCCTTCTTTCCTTCTACCATCCTTCTTTCTCTTTCTTTTTCTCCTTTCTTTCTTTCTCTTTCCTTCTGTTTTGTCCTCCTTTCTCTCTCTCTCTCTCTCTTTCTCTCTCTCTCTCTCTCTTTCCTTTCTTTCATTGATATGGCTGCCACCTCATTCTCACAACTCCGGGCAGCCACCAATGCACAAAGGTCCAATCCAGAGACCAGCAAAACAGTATATCACGTGACAAAACCCTTCTTATCAGTCAGAGACAGATCCTGACCCAACTATAATATAATCTGTCCTTAGAAGAAGGTGCCAACATTCCCAAGAATATTTTTTAGACATGGTTCTTTTGTATGCAGAACTGTGAGCCAGGGATGGTGGCAGCTACGTAAAAGAGGGAGCGTGGAAGGCACAGCATCCTTCATTCACTCAGACTTCTGATTCTTCAATCTTTGACGATTGAGACCCTTGGTGGCTAACATCTCTGTTGGAATCCACAGAATTTTTCCCCCAGCATTGTAGTCTTTACAAACTGGCAGAGACAAGGCTTGTGGCCAAGAGTTTTGTGCTGCCCCATATGGACTTCTGGAAGCTGGCCACTGACGAAGAGCCTGACGTAATAGCTGCTGAAGACCGTCAAGAGCTGCTGGGCCATTGTCTGAAACGAGGCAAGAAGTCAACATCATTAATGTACTCCGGTCCAGCAGAAAACCCTGGATGCTCAAACCAACACCCAAAAATTAAAGAAACATCCATTCTTCGGCACAGCCCCAAATCCAAGTTAAGTGCTTACATCAAATCCTTTGTTAGAGTTATAATCCTGGAATTATAGAAAAAAGTAAACAATGCACTCTCCCCAAGTTTTCTCCTACTACCAACAGCTCAGAGAACTTCCAGAGTTGAAGGCCTCCAGCTGAAGAACTGCCATTAGTTCAACAATTTGACCTCACCCCTAATCCTTCTCTTCATTAGTCATATCCAATTCCTGCAACCGCCTCCAGTCCCCTAGTCCTCTTTGTTGCTCTTTCCAAGAATCTCAACATCTTTTCAGCGGCTGCGAATTGATTGTGTTTGTATGCGGTATGAATGTGGTTAATTTTAAAATTGTTATTGTATTCTTGTTGTGAACTGCCCTGGGTCTTCGGAGAAGGGCGGCATATAAGTGTGAATAAACTAAACTAAACTAAACTGAACTTTTTTATATTGTGACGACCAAATTCTGTAAATCAGGTCAAGCATTATTTATCCCAATGTCCTTTTGGTCCCGGCTAACTGCTTGCCTGCTTGGAATTTACAACAACAACAATAATAATAATAATAAAAAGCTGGAAGGGACTTTGGAGGTCATCGAGTCCAACTCCCTGCTCAGGCAGGAAACCCTACACCATTTCAGACAAATGGCTGTCCAGTCTCTTCTTAAAAACTTCCAGTGTTGGAGCATTCACCGCTTCTGGAGGCAGGTGGTTCCACTGGTTAATTGTTCTCACTGTCAGGAAGTTTCTCCTTAGTTCTAGGTTGCTTCTCTCCTTGGTAAGTTTCCATCCATTGCTTCTTGTCCTGCCTTCAGGTGCTTTGGAGAATAGCTTGACTCCCTCTTCTTTGGGGCAGCCCCTGAGATATTGGAACACTACTTTTTTCTTATTTTTATCGCATTAGTTTTATTGTTTATATGGCTTAGGTTTTGTAGTTCATACTGGAGGCAAGTTTTATTACTGTTCTCAGCGTCATGATGACGCACATATATATATATTTTGGCTGAGTGTTGTACATCAGTCAAGCTCCCTTTGGGATAAGGGAGGGGTTGAAGTAATATAAAACAAAAGACATTTTCTGGAGAGGTTGAGTAGAGGGGATTCCAGCTGAGTCATGCAGCTCAGGGTTTTTTTTTTTCAAGCCAATTGCTCACACAAAATTCTGGGCAATCGGTCAACATGCTTTCACTGAAAGCTACCCCTTCCATGGTGACTCTCAATGCATCAGTTTGAGTTTGAGCATTGCAGGTTACGCTATAACGGAAATAAAGTATTTCTTCCAGGCACGCCATCGCAATAAATACAGGTTCGTTCTCAAGTTACAACGGTTCAGTTAGGGACCGTTACAACATTGCAGTGGCATTGAAAAGAAGTGACTTAGGACACTTGCACACTTACAACTGCAGCACATCAAAATTCAGACGCTTGGCAACTGTTTCCTATTTATGATGGTTGCAGTGTCCCGGGGTCATGAGGAAGAACCAGTAAAGGAGAATCTTTGTAGCTCAGGGTTGAAACAAGGGGTCCTTGGTGCTCTCTGAGCTGGGTGGTTTTCTTGCAGATGTTTCATGACCCATCTAAGTAGTAGAATGGAGGAGGAGGAGGAGGAGGTGGTGGTGGTGGTGGTGGTGGTGGTGGTGGTGGTGGTGGTGGTGGTGGTGGTGGTGGTGGAGGAGGAGGAGGAGGAGGAGGAGGAGGACTGTGGGTTCCTTGGTGCTCTCTGAGCTGGATGGTTTTCTTGCAGATGTTTCATGACCCCAACAAGTGAACATCATCAGTACTACCCAAACTAGGTAACATCTAGGACTTCCAGCCAAGAAATGGTGAACTGAAGACGGCTCTATTAAAAGTAGAATGAAGAGCTGGGAGGAATGAAGAGCTGGAGAGTATATTGGCCCTTTGTAATTCCTCTCCAAACAAGGAAAGGACTTGGGATTGCCCACAACTGTTCCAGACAATCACTTCTTGTGAGGAGACTGCAAGAAGCTTAGAGATCTGGGAGATGAAGTAATAGCCATCTGGTTCAAATCATGGATGATGGCACTTGATTCAGAGACTTCTTTTTCTAACCTAGCACTGATGATGTTGCCTATTTATTAATGAAACGTCTGCAAGAAAACAGCTCAGAGACCACCAAGGACCCCACAGTCGTTGTCGTCGTCGTCGTCGTCCTCCTCCTCCTCCTCCTCCTCCTCCTCCTCCTCCTCTAGAGGATCCAAGACTGAGGAAGACACAGATCACCCCTAGGGGCAAGAAGGAAATTTTACGCTACTGTGGAAGGCTGCTTCTCGTCCAACCATTTTGCTGGTCTTCCAAGCAAAGGATGAAGGGAAGTGAGGGAAAAAAAAATGAAAGACATCCTTACCTCTGGAGCTCTGTCTGAGACAAGATGGAGGAATTCTCGGTGCGCCACCGAGTTCTGATTGCCCTCCTTTGTCTCTGGCAACAGCGAAGTGTCTTCCAAAGAGTCATTGGGTTGGTCTTCCCAACTTGGCGAGAGAGTTGTCTCCACTATGATGCTGACGTGTTCCAGGTTGCGCTTTAGAGCAGACTGGTAAAAATGACAATTGACCCAGAGAAGGCAATATGAGAGGTAGCAAGCCCAAAGCCTTGGCTCAACAGAATCCTTGAGTGTCTCTTTCCAGATTTCCTTTCTCTTGGGCGGGTGGGTGGGTGGGGATGGGTGTAGCTTTGAGTCAGGGCTGACTCCTGGTCACAGCCTATGACAAATCCCTGCACTTTTCCTAGCAAGTTCGTCAGAAGTGTTTTGCTTTGAACCTTTTCCTAGGATTGAGAAGAAGGGACTTGCCCAAGGTCACCTAGAAGGTTTTGTGATTAGGAATGGATTAGAACTCTACATTTTCTAGCCGGGTGCCTCTGACCACTGCACCACGTTTAGTCTACCGAGTCAGTCTCAAAGGTGTGACAAAGATAGGGAGACTTCGGGATCAGAGGCAGTGTGGTGTTTGGGACTGAAGCACGAGAAGAGGATTTCAAATGTTCTTCTTTTCATGTTTTGAACTTTCTGGCAGTCTCAGGATGCATGTTATAGGAAGGAGAATGTTAGGCTTTTCATCGGTGGCAAAAGCACTTAGACCAGCGGTTCTCAACCTGTGGGTCGCAACCCCATTTGGGGTCGAACGACCATTTCACGGGGGACGCCAAACACCACAGTCCGCCATTTTTTTTGGCCCGCCATTTTTTCCCCCTTTGCAATGTGGGCCGTCGTGCCGCGCATGCGCAATGCGGGCCCGCCATTTTTTTGGGTCCGCCATTTTTTTCCCTTTGCGATGCGGGCCGTCACGCCGTGCATGCGCGATGCGCCTGTCGCACCGCGCATGCACGGCGCGGGCCGGGGTCGAGCCCCAGAAAAGGTTGAGAACCACTGACTTAGACTTATATATTGCTCCACAATGCTTCACAACCTTCTCTAAGTGGTTTACAGAGTCAGCATCTTGCCCCCCCAACAATCTGGGCTCTCCTTTTACCAACCTCGGAAGGATGGAAGGCCGAGTCAATCTTGAGCCAGTCAGGATTGAACTCCTCGCAGTGGGCAACCTGCAATACTGCAGTCTAACCACTGCGTCACCACAGCTCCTAATGCAACATCCGATCAGCACTTGGGCTTATATACCGCTTCACAGCCCTCTCGAAGCGGTTTACACAGTCAGCATATTGCCCCCCTCCCCCCAACAATCTGAGTCCTCCTTTTATCGACCTCGGAAGGATGGAAGGCAGAGTTAACCTGGAGCCGATCAGGATTGAACTCCTGACAGTGGGCAGAGTCTGCCTGCAATACTGCATTCTAACCACTGCGCCGTTGAATAACTTACCTCCTGACTTCTCTTCAGCATGAGCAGAGAGTCCGTCAAAGACTGAAGGCAGGGTCCAATGTCGAAATGAACAAACCACAACTGAAGGAGAAGAGAAAGGAGGGAGATAAACAAGAAAGCACCCGGGGAAAATTTGCTACCTCTGCCATGATTGGAATTTTTCTACTTGCATTTAACAGATGAAATGCTACACCATTTGTGTACAGAATGACACAGAGCCAGAACTTCACATCTGCATACAACCCTCCAAAGCCTGAAGTCTTATCTTCAGAAGCTGGAATGCTTGTGGCAAAATTATAATTTTTCATGGGACAGATGTAGAGAAATGACTTGTCTCCAGAAGCTGTGGGTGCTTCAACACTGGGCGTTTTTAAGAAGAGACTGGGCAGTCATTTGCCTGAAATGGTATAGTTTCCTCCTTGAGTAGGGGGTTGGACTATAAGACCTCCAAGGTCCCTTCCAACTCTGCTATTCTGTTATTCTGTTAATCTCATTTTAATGTATGCTGATTAGTGTACATTTGAAGTGACAATAATTATTCTATTCTATTCTATTCTATTCTATTCTATTCTATTCTATTCTATTCTATTCTATTCTATTCTATTCTATATTCTGTTCCATTCCATTTTCTCTTCTCTTCTCTCTTCTCTTCTCTTCTCTTCTCTTCTCTTCTCTTCTCTTCTCTTCTCTTCTCTTCTCCTCTCCTCTTCCCTTCCCTTCCCTTCCCTTCCTTTCCTTTCCTTTCCCTTCCCTTCCCTTCCCTTCCCTTCCCTATTCTATTCTATTCTATTCTATTCTATTCTATTCTATTCTATTCTATTCTATTCTATTCTATTCTATTCTATTCTATTCTATTCTATATTCTGTTCCATTCCATCTTCTCTTCTCTTCTCTTCTCTTCTCTTTTCCCTTCCCTTCCCTTCCCTTCCCTTCCCTTCCCTTCCCTTCCCTTCCCTTCCCTTCCCTTCCCTTCCCTTCTCTTCTCTTCTCTTCCCTTCCCTTCCATATTCTATTCTATTCTATTTATTCTATTTATTCTATTCTATTCTATTCTATTCTATTCTATTCTATTCTATATTATGTTCCATTCCATATTCTCTTCTTCTCCTCTCCTCTCCTCTCCTCTCCTCTCCTCTCCTCTCCTCTCCTCTCCTCTCCTCTCCTCTCCCCTTCCCTTCCCTTCCATATTCTATTCTATTCTATTCTATTCTATTCTATTCTATTCTATTCTATTCTATTCTATTCTATTCTATTCTATTCTATTCTATTCTATTCTATTCTATTCTATTCTATTCTTCCCCCTTCAGAAAAACATACCTGTGGGACAGCACAATTCTTGTCCGAAATATTTGTCATCCCTACCAGGAAACCAAATTTCATGAAGGCTTCATTGGCAGCCATTAGCCTCATATCTGTATTCACATTCATCTCGGGAAAGGGAAGACAAAAGAAGAAGTCAAGAAGAATTGAGCTGTGGCTACAGAAAAAATCAGGATTTTAAGAGATGGAAGATGCTTGAAGGACATCCATCTTGGGGAATAAACAGGGCTGCAACCTGCTGACCAGATGGCCATTCAGTTTCTATAGTACCTCAAAACAAAACCCTTCATTTCCAAATTGCGACTTTGGAAACCATACACCCAGGTAGTCCTTGAGTTACATCCACAACTGAGCCCCAAAATTTATGTTGCTAAGTGAATTTTGCCCCGTTTTACCACGACCGTTAAGTTGTCAAATGATCCTGCTTTCCCCCTGGGCTTTTTGCTTATCCAAAAGTTGCAAAAAGGGGATCAGATGATCCCAGGACATTGCAACCGTCGTAACTATGAGTCAGTTGCCCGGCGTTTTGATCACGTGATGAGGGGAATTCTGCGTGTGAAAAATGGTCGCAAGTCGCTTTTTTTTCCAGTATTGCTTTAATCTTCAAGGGTCCCTAAATGAACTCTTGTGAGCTGAGAGGCAACCAATATTTCAACCTTGATCAAACTGGTCAAAGTCTCCCAAATTTATGCTGGTCTTTGGCCATCATAAAGATCTGGTCTCATCTGATGTCTACACACCTGACAAGCCAACCTCTTAGCCAAGACAGAAAATAAATAATGGATTTGGGAGCGTTGACAGTGCAATTATTGAGTCAGCTCCACAGGCTCCTGCAAAAGTTGCTATTTAATGTTTCATTAGGCAGAAGGGAAAACTGTCAAAAGCACGGGGAGCCATCCAACGACCTCACGTTTTAATTGCCTTTAATTTGAAATCGGCTTCACTGACAGCCCGGCTGAACCAAGAGCAGATTTGTAGGCAAGAAAGAAAGCCTGCTGAAATTTTGGAAGGAGGATCCGGGCTCCCATAAAAACCAGGATGCGGAAGTCAAATGCGTTTTGTGACCTCTCCAGACGGGCGAATCCTGTCTTAGCAGTTTGGATAAATGTCAGCGCTTTTGACCCGCATTTGTGGGAGCCCTAAACAAGCAAGCAAGAAACAAACACCCTAACAAAAGAACAAAACCAATCTTTGAGCTTGGTTGATTTCTTGCAGATGTTTCATGACCCAACTAGGTAACGTCATCAGTGCTGGAAGAAAATGGGGTTTTCAGGGAGGAGGAGGAAGAGGAGGAGGAGGAGGAGCAGGGCTGCTGTGGGGTCCTTAGCGCCCTTTGAGCTTGACTGATTTCTTGAAGACGTTTCATGACCCAACTAGGTAACGTCATCAGTGCTGGAAGAGAATGGGGTTTTCAAAGAGGAGGAGGAGGAGGAGGAGGAGGAGGAGGAGGGGGGGGGTTGCTGTGGAGTCCTTGGTGCCCTTTGAGCTTGATTGATTTCTTGTAGACATTTCATGACCCAACTAGGTAACGTCATCAGTGCTGGAAGAGAATGGGGTTTTCAAGGAGGAGGAGGAGGAGGAGGAGGAGGAGGAGGAGGAGGAGGAGGAGGAGGAGGAGGAGGAGGAGGAGGAGGAGGAGGAAAGTTGCTGTGGGGTCCTTGGTGCTCTCTGAGCTGGGTTGTTTTCTTGCACACGTTTCATGACCCAACTAGGTAGCATCATCAGTGCTAGTAGGGATAGAGGAGGAGGAGGAGGAGGAGGAGGAGGAGGAGGAGGAGGAGGAGGAGGAGGAGGATTAATGTAGGATCCTTAGGCTCTCTGAGCTTGGTTCTTTTCTTGAAGACATTTGATTACCCAATGAAGGAACACCATTGTTGCTACAGTCCACTGAACGCTGATGAAGTTACCTAGCTCT
>JARGCV010000854.1:57500-75860 GCA_034064705.1 Bothrops alternatus
CCAATCAAATAAATTGTAACAGGCGTATAGACGAGGCTTGATGTGAGGAGTGAAAAATGTTTACCAAACCAGACGTTTATAAAGATTAATACTTAGCGATGTATACCAGGTGCTATGATGATCGATGCATACTATGATTTTATGTTCAATGCTGACTGTTTTAATAAAAGAATTTTTTATAAAAAAAAAGAGGCAACAGGACTTCCTTGATTTTTTTTCTTGAAGATGTTTCGCTTCTCATCCAAGAAGCTTCTACAGTTCTGACTTCAGTTCTGACTGAATCCTTCCCACCATTCAGTCAGAACTGAAGAAGCTTCTTGGATAAGAAGCGAAACATCTTCAAGGAAAAACAAAGAAAGTCCAGTTACCTCTTGAAAAAAAGCACCTTTGGGAGATGGTTTGCAAAGCATGACACCTGGGTTCACACAAAACCCTGAGACCAAAACCCAAGCACGTCACATTTGGGCTTGGCGCAATAGGTTAATCATGGTAATTCTGGCTTATCGAGTAAGCTGGGTCTTAGCGCGATTGGCAACCCGGCCAACGCCACTGTTTTCTGTGTGCCAAATAGAAGCTTAATTTGAAACATCTTCACAGCACTGGCATTCTAAATTACCTACTTCTGTGTCTCATGTGAACATCAATTTCCATTAACATTAAGATTTCCAGATGAATTTTCAGCACGACACATTTGGAAAAAAAAAAGACTTAATGGATAAAATTTGGAAGACAGAACAGCCACATATTCAGCTTCGCGTGGTTCATTAAGTTATGCATTTTGGGAAATATTACCAACAGTGCACAGAAGAAAGTGTGCGATGCGCACATCCGTAAATCTCCAGGAAATGTTTGCGAAGAATATTTCCAGCTGCATTGGGGGAAAGGATGAGCAGATCAAAGATGCATTTGCTAATATACATTTAAGATGAGTACAACCGAAGCACACAAAAGGATGATTTTCATCAAAGGCGTTACAAATTTCTGTACATAAAAGCTGCTATCCATTCATAGAGAAGATTAAATTAAATAAGTCAAAGAAAAACCCCAAACAAGTCAAAATTATTAGGGCTACCACCATGTTTTCCGCTACTGCTGACCAATGTTGTCAAATCCCTGATTTTACCATTTCTCCTGAAATCAGCATGCTCCTTTCCTTTATTCCAGCAATAAGTGATGCTAAATGGTCCTTCTCCTCCTCCTCCTTCTTCTTCACCATCTTTGGTTTGGTTTCCACCACAAACCATGTTGAATCGGTGTTCCACTGTGCAAATCACCCAGGAAGAACTTCAGCTATCAATGTCTGGTCTTTTCTCCTTGAAGATCCTCGCCGTTTTCTGGGCAAGGAAAACAAAACACTTCATCAGCTCATTTCCTCCATGTAGGGTCCAAGAGAAGATAAGACTATTGCAGGTAAAGATCAAAAGGTCAGCAGATGACCCTCTGAAGTCCAGCAAGCTTCATCCCTGACTTCTTCTAGCATGCTCCAGTTCTTTCTTTCACTCTTGACGCTATTGAATCATTCTCTGAAGCAATAGCTACCTTCTCACCAATCAACTGGGTGGGGCTACACACCTATGAGTTGCACAAAACAGGTCCTACAAACCAGCTCTGAAAAATTCAAAGTTTTTTCCCATAGAACTGTGGGGTTGTTTGTTTGTTTTTTGTCTTCTGCTTTGAGAAGTTGTGTTCTAGAAGTTCTCCCCAGCTCTGCCAACTTGTATTCGCGGGTTGTTGTTTTTTTTTTTGTCTTCTGCTTTGAGAAGTTGGGTTCTAGAAGTTCTCCCCAGCTCTGCCAACTTGTATTCGCTTTTTCTATTGAGACATATGCGCACAAAAGGCTTAGCTGTTAGAATTAAAAGATGAAGAACCTAGAAAGCATTGGCTTTCCTGGATTGGCTGCGGCTGCTTTTGCGTCTCGGGAGCAATCCATGAGCACGTCCCCAAACTTCCAAAAGACAGAATAGAGATTGCTCTCGTCCACGGTTCCACCCCTGCAGGTAGTGTCACCGGGAATGACCAAAGTAAAAGACCTCTTTCCAGTGGTCACCAAGGCTCCAGGTTGACATGTCCAACAAATGTGGACAAAATATGGATTCCCAGAATAATGTGGGGATTTTTTAAAGAAAAAAAAATGCAACCAGCATCCATCAAATGGGAGTTAACTGCATTGGTCATATTGCTTTCCTTCAACACCTCCTTAGAATTCAGCAGTTGCAAAACTCTGGAATCCTAGCACTTACAATCTGGAACGGAGGAAGCTGTTTGCTTCACATGACTCAGGGTTTTAAAATTACTTAGTCAGACTGCACAGGAAGAAGGAGAAGGATTCAGCCACCCTTTTCCCATAATATGTATTCATATCAGGCTGTCAAAAGAAGGCTCTGAAGAATGTTTACAAAATCAAATTGATTGTATTAAGTTGGATAGCAGGTAGCTTGAACTTTCCCCTGTTTTACGTATACAAAGACTATTACTTACTGTTGTATCTCATGATTTATGTTGACTGCTTTTTAGTATGCTATTATGATTAATGTTGATTGCTTTAATAAAAAATTTTTTTTTTTAAAAAAAAAGAAGGCTCAAATCATTGTTATTCAACTTTACAAATTCCCGGAGTCTATGCTTGTGGAACAACCCATACACCTCGTCACGCTCCTGCTTGTTGTTGTTATTTTAAAAATTTACTTCACAAAGTCAAAAAGAAGGCTTGTAAAGCACGGCAAGAGGAACTGAATCCTGAAATCCATCATAGAAAAGCAGACAGCTGTGAAACTGAACAAAATTAATAACTTAAAAGAGTGGGGTATGAAGAAGAAAAAGGACTTACAAGCCTACTTGTGGATCTCAAGGGACTCCTTTGCAAAGCTCCACTGCCTTTTTTTAGCAGCACAAAAAGCTGTAGTGTTGGCATATTCATGAGCAGGAAGAGTCATGTGGTAACTCAGTCAGCCCATGGGTAGAAAGTGCTACTGAATCAGTGCAAAAGGTATTGAGTTAGAAGCTGAATGTCCAGTCTCAGGTTTGTCTCTGTATCTCTCTGTAAGAAGTCTTCATTGAGCTACGTTGCTGTAAAGAAAAATGTATGGTATTGTAAATATTTTGATGTGAATATAAAGAAGTTATTTTGAATCAGCTAACTGCAGTCAACTGTGAGAGCTTCTGATTTCTTTTTTCACCAATAGAGAAATTAAAATTCTCTAACATGTAGCTTAGCATGACTTCTTCCCCTAAGAAAATGCACACTCTCCTTCTCGCACAGAGGGAGGACATATTAGGAGGAAGTGAACATACGAGCTTCTGTCTTTTTTTTGCTGTTCTGGCAATTGCAAAAGATTGCACTACCAATGAGACGAATTTAATTCTGAAATTGGTCACAGCAGCTAGACTGCTGGTGGGACAATACTGGAAGAAGCCAGAAATACCACCTATTGAAGAGTGGACTTTGAAAGTAATACATTTGGCAGAAATGGCGAAAATTTAGGCATATTTGAAGGATCGCTCAAATGAACAATATATGATAGACTGGAAACAGTGGATAGACTATATACAAGAGAAACACCAATCAAATAAAATGTATCTGGCGTATAGTTGAGGATTGACGTGAGGAGTGAGGAATGTTTACCAAATCAGACGTTTACAAAGACTAATACCTAATGTTGTATTTTTATGTTCTATGATGATTGCTTCTTAATATGATCTTATGTTTAATGTTGATTGTTTTAATAAAAAAAATTTTTTTTTAAAAAAGAATACAGTCATGTGCCTGCTTGGTTGACTCCACACACACACCCCTGCAATTCCTGCAACAGAGTATTGAAAACAGGCCACAAATAAATTTAGACTCTCACAGCTAGAGGCAAGACTCCCAATACATCTGGCTACAGGCTGGCGGTGAGGATGTTCAGACTAGCTGCTCTGCCCTTCGTTGTCTCCAAAACCGCTTATAAACATCGCAGCAAGTCGTGATCAATAATCCATGCTGAGCACAATCCATGTCCAACCAGAGGATCATCATCAAACCTTTCTCCCAGGAAGTCCTTCAGTCCTTCATAGTCTTCCGTTATTGCAACGTTTAATGTAGCGGAGAGGTGTCTTAACTGTACTTCATTTAAAGCTATATTTAAATGAAATGAAGTCAGTCTGGCGTCCAGCTCCCACTTATTTTCTCTCCTCCACCAAGGGTAGCCCATAAAACATTGGATTATCACGTTGTGAATGTGGTGAACACAGCTAAGAATACCCATAGTCCATTAGGACAATGTGCTTTTCGTACTAAAATGACCGACACAAACTGGCCCGTGGCAAGAAAAAAAAATAAGATTAAAATTAGGGGCAATTGCAAAGAAAGTTTGAAAGGAGCAGCAGCATAAGCACCGATTGTTTCCCTGAAGTCCACTCAATATCCACAAACACTGTAGAAACGGGTAAGATTCTGGACAATTTGATGATTAGAAGTTTGATGGAGGCTGTGTCTAAGAAAGTGGCTTCGCTCTGATGTTTTTCCTCCCATTTTCCTCAAACATCTTGAATTCATGGGAAACAGTACATTAAAACACCATCACGCAGAAAAAACAGGAGTGCAATTTTTATATACCTGCGAGTGAATACAACTTAATAAGTATAATTGCATTCCTTGTTTTTCACATGATGCTATTCTTGTTACGCGTCCTTCACATGTTGCTCAATTGGAAAGAAAAAGGTGCATTTCCTTGTGATTAAAATGCAAGAGGAAGTGATGAAGGGGCAGAAACATTTATTTGAAAAAAATGTAGCCAACTCTACAGGTCTGAAATGTAGCTGTTATATTAATCCAGATCTTGCTCTCCACTCAGTTGTTGGAGCAAGGGAACCCAGTTTAAAATCCATTAAAGTATTTTCTCCATTTGGCAGAAGAAGATAGCCTCAGTTCAAAGGGTAAGATTTAATTAGCACCTTGTTATCTTTCTTTCCCTTATTTTTTTAAAAAAGCATCCTATTCCCCTCTTCCTTAAAACACTGTGCTGAACCACAAGACTGCCAGATTTCTTAAGCTGTTGGCCAAGGATGTTTTTATGCAGCCAGTTAGTTTTGCAAAGAGCAAAGTTCAGCTAAATATATTTCTTAAAAGCACCACCGTTAATATCAAGTACAAAGAGTATGAAGCGTGGAGCATTGATACCATTTTCACTCGTTCTGTTTCAGAAAAATCACACGGTTCTTGCCAAAGGAGAGAATGTATGGAGCTGGTTTTCACTGGAAGGCTTATGAGGTGTTGCCTAATCTTTGAATTCATTCATAAATAAATCATGACAGTCAGAATGTTGCAAAACTTCAAATTCATGACTCACTTTCAGAAGTCTCAAGTAGCAGCTGCTTATTATCTTGTGCACATTCACTCTGAAAACACAACTTTCTTCATTACCACCATCCCCGCCAGCATGCATGAGCCTCTGTGTTCTCACAAAGGGAGAATCTTGTCAGCAGGAGTGCTGATTTAACGCCAGCTTATCAGATACTTAGGAAGCACAGGGCTTGGCAGGACTCAAGTGCCAACACCCACTGCAATCAACAACTAAAAAACCACCCACATAAATATCACAGAGGACAGCCCCGAAGCATGCACTCTGCTAGAGAGAAGTTCCCACGGATGGGCTCCAGCAAGAGTCCAAAAGCTTGGAAGATGAAACCTCTGAACTCGGTGACTAACCCAGATGACTGACTGGGACACGTAGATTCACCTTCATTCGAGATAGATAGATAGAGATAAAGATATAAAATGGATGGATGGTAGACAGACAGACAAGACAGGATGGATGAATGGATAGACAGACAGAGGGACCGACATTCTGGTAGAGGGAGGTTCTCTGAGGGTGAGCTTCTAAAAGCTCGGAAAAAACTAAACCCCTGGTCCCGGTGACTGACCCAGATTGGATCCTGCAACATTATCCTGGGACATGTATATTCACCTTCATTTTTCAGGGAGAATCTGCTTGGGAACTGTCAGATGTTTTTCTGCAGGTTTGCACGAAAGCTCCAAAATTCAAGGAACGAATACACTTATTCACCATGGGCCTGAGAATTTTACTGATGTTTTTATTTTTAGGAATAATAAAAGATGAACTGGTCAAAATTTAACAGGGCAGGGAAACATTGCTCATAATAAGGGTAATTTTAAAAGAAAGTGCCTGTGTATGTTCCTTCTTTTGAAGATACTGTCAAGCTTGAAGCTCGCTTTACTGATGCAACAATTATGGCTTCCTAGCTGTCCAACGAACTTGGAGGATGGGGAAGTGGAATGCAGGCTACAGAGATGAAGGTGGACCGTGAGAATCAAGGACGGTTCACCAGGCGCTCGGCCCAACTCAAGAGACATTTTCTCATAACAATATAATTGCACCTAATTGGGCAATGTGACCTGTTCAGGGATGAGAGGGGGAATTCTATTCTTTTACTATAGGGGTTTGGGCTGAGCTTTGCCAGAGCTGGTTTTGCTGCTGAAATGATGTACTCAAAGTTTTACATTAAGAGATCAGAATGTCTTGAAAGAGTTTGCTTGGTTGGGTTCGTCAGTTGGAACCTTGACAGATATCTTGATATTTATTTGTAGCGTGCTTTATTCTTAAGATTTCAACTGGAGTGGTTGACAAATTTATAAAATCTATCTATCTATCTATCTATCTATCTATCTATCTATCTATCTATCTATCTATCTATCTATCTATCTATCTATCTATCTATCTATCTATCTATCTATCTGAGACTTCAGGTAATGCAGAATGCAGCCGCGCGAGCAGTGTTGGGCCTGCCTAGAAATGCCCACATTTCGGCATCACTCCGCGAGCTGCATTGGCTGCCAATTGGTCTCCGAACCCAATTCAAAGTGTTGGTTATGACCTATAAAGCCCTACATGGCATCGGACCGTCTGCTGCCCCATGAAACCCAGCGACTGGTTAGGGCCCTTCTCCAGGTCCCGTCAGCCAGTGTCGCCTGGCGGGGCCTAGGGGAAGAGCCTTCTCTGTTGCGGCCCCGGCCCTCTGGAATCAACTCCCCCCGGAGATCCGTATTGCCCCCACCCTCTCCGCCTTTCGCAAATTGCTAAAGACACATCTTTGCCGACAGGCCTGGGGCAGTTAACATCTTGCCCCTAGCCAGTGTATGTTTGTGTGCATGTTTGTTTGGATGATTGATTTTTTAATTAAGGGGTTTTTCTTATAAAGTATTTTAATGTTAGATTTCTTTCTATGTTGTGAGCCGCCCTGAGTTCCTGGAATAGGGCGGCATAGAAATCCAATAAATAAATCTATCTATCTATCATCTATCTATCCATCCATCCACCCATTTATCTATCTATGCTGTACTCCCCTTATACCCAATGTGTAATCCAAACAGTATCAGGAGCTTCTTTCCGACTGCCGCATCAAAACTAAAAAAAGGTCTCAAACCTCCGTTTAAGTCAGCAACATCCATATTTCTGACCAAGAGGAAAAGGGACAAAAAAAAAAAGGTTTTCATTTCTTTGCAACTCAGATCAGATCTTTACTTTTTCTTCAAGCACCTTAGCAACAACAGCTTGTTCAAGTTCAACAGGAGAATACAGTTATTACTTAAATAACACTCATTTCAACACTTTCAGATACAATCCAAATACTATTCAAAATTCCTTTTTTTTTGTTTTGTTTTTTACTCTGACTGAAGACAAGGAACGGGTTTTATTTTTCTATCAGAGTACATAATTCGTACAGTTTGCAATTTAAGGGAGGGTACAGAAAAGTAGCACGGCGCTTATCTTTCCTGACTTTTAAAATACTTCTCGGGTTCAAAGCAATCCTTTAATACTCAGTACGATTTATCCAACATCGACCTTCTACACGACACTTCTATGATATAATGCACGTTGGGGAACACAGAAACAGCCTACATAGAAACTTGCTATAAAAAATGCTATAAAAGGGGGAATGAAAAAAAGAGGAGAAAAAAGAGAAAGAGATAATCTACACCTCTTGGGAATAAGTGATGCACCTTTATAAAAGGGGTGCCGCTAAAGCTGGTATTGCTGAATACTTCCTGAAGGAGAAAAAAGATTCGCCTATCCGTTGAGCCGATAGTTCGCGTGGATTTCAGGTTTGATGTCAAAGATCAAATTCAGCAAACTGTTCAGCACCTCCTCCTGATTCTTTTGGAAGTTCTCCTGAAGAACGGCCATCTTCTCCTGGGTTCCCTGTTCCACCTCGGTGGCGGAACTGCCGTGGGAACCGAGCGCCTGTGATAAAATGGGGACAAAAGAAAAATGAAGGCACCCATTTAAGATCCGCTTGTCCAGTTAAGTTCTGCATTCCCCCCACCCCTGAGGGCCTTCAATGCTTCTAGCAGGGCTTAAGCAAGCCAAAAACAAACACACACACAGAGAGAGAAAAAAATCTGGGTTTTGTTTCTTTTTTAACAACCCAGAGTCATGTGAGGATTATTCCCCCAAACTGTGGAAGCCAATTTAGCGCTTAAGAGTCCTAGACTGAAAACGCTTATCCTTTCAAAAGGGAAAAAAAACACAAAAACCAGAGGATTTTTGGGGCGAAACCCAAAACAGGAAAATTACAGAGTCCTCAACTTACTACCACAACGGAGCCCAAACTAAGTGAGACATTGGTATAAATGTTGCCCCAGGTTACAACCCTTCTTGCCACCGTTCTTAAGGGAATCGCTGTAGTTGGTAAATTAATAATAATAATAATAAAGTTGGAAGGGACCTTGGAGGTCATCAAGTCCAACCCCCTGCTCAGGCAGGCAACCCTATACCATTTCGGACAAATGGCTGTCCAGTTTCTTCTTTAAAACTTCCAGTGTTGGAGCATTCACCGCTTCTGGAGACAGGTTGTTCCACTGGTTAATTGTTCTGTCAGGAAGTTTCTCCTTAGTTCTAGGTTGCTTCTCTCCTTGATTAGTTTTCATCTGTTGCTTCTTGTCCTGCCTTCAGGTGCCTTGGAGAATAGCTTGACTCCCTCTTCTTTGGGGCAGCCCCTGAGATACTGGAAGACTGCTATCATGTCCCCCCTCGTCCTTCTCTTCGTTAAACTAGACATACCCAATTCCAGCAACCGTTCCTTATATGTTTTAGCCTCCAGTCCCCTAATCATCTTTGTTGCTCTTCTCTGGACTCTTTCTAGAGTCTCAACATCTTTTTTACATCGTGGTGACCAAAGCTGGATGCAGGATTCCAAGTGTGGCCTTACCAAGGCCTTGTAAAGTGGTATTAACACTTCACGTGATCTTGATTCTATCCCTCTGTTAATGCAACCCAACACTGTGTTGGCTTTTTCGACAGCTGCAGCACACGGCTGGTTGTTGATTAATCTGACTTCCCCCACTGGCTTTGCTTGTCCGAAGGTCGCAAAAGGGGATCACGTGACCTCCCCCCAGGACACCGCAACCGTCATAAGGTACGAGTCAGCGGCCAAGTGTCCGAATTTTGATCACGTGACCAAGGGGGAGTGCTGCAAAGGTCGTAACTGTGAAAAACAGTCATAAGACACATTTCCCGAGGGTGTTGTAACTTTGAGTGGTCACAAACAAACTGCTGTAAGTTGAGGACTACCTGTGTTAGCAGGAGAGAAGGGCTGAGCCTCAAAGGGGCCGATGGGGTGAAGCCCCTACAAAGCATTTTGCACCCCCAACTGAATTTCCATTCTAATATACGAACAGACAGCAAGACAGAGAGAGATTAGCCAGCATAGAATTTAACACACTGCGGCTTCTTTGCCTTTGAAGTCCTTCTCCCTCTGCAAGCGATACTGTTCAATCTCGGCCTGAGCTTCTTCTTTAGCTTGCTTCAGCCGCCGATTCTTCCCTGGTTTTGAAAAAAAAAAAAAACAGAAGCAAAACGTTCAGATTGTGAAAACAGAAAAAAGGCTTTTCTGAGATTAATTTCAGGCAGTAACGTCATAAGAACAGGAGAGCCATGCTGAATCAGGCCAAAGCCCATCGAGTCCAGCATTCTGTGTCACCCAGTGGCCCACCAATTGTACATGGGGATCTTGAGCAGAAAGAGAAGGCAAAACCCTCCCTTTCCCTTGACCCCAACAAATGGTACTCAAGGGAATCCTGCCTGCCTCAACCAACATAGAGGCGGCACATGGACATCCGTTTTAATAGCCACCGATACACTTGGCCTCCATGAATCTGTCTGACCCTGCCTTGAAGCTGTCAAGGCTCCTTTTCTCTCTCTCTCCCTTCCTCTCTTTCTCTTTCTTTCTCTCCATTTCTCTCCTCTCTTTCTCTTTTTCTCTCCCTTTCTCTCTCTCCCATTCTTTCTCTCCCCCTCTCTCTTTCTCTCTCCCTCCCTTTGTCTCCTCTCTCTCTTTCTCTCCTACATAAGAACATAAGAAGAGCCATGCTGAATCAGGCCAAAGCCCATCGAGTCCAGCATTCTGTGTCACACAGTGGCCCACCAATTGTACATGGGGATCTTGAGCAGAAAGAGAAGGCAAAACCCTCCCTTTCCCTTGACCCCCAACAAGTGGTACTCAAGGGAATCCTGCCTGCCTCAACCAACATAGAGGCGGCACATGGACATCCGTTTTAATAGCCACCGATACACTTGGCATCCATGAATCTGTCTAGCCCTGCCTTGAAGCTGTCAAGGCTGACAGCTGTCACGACCCCTTCAGGAAGTGAATTCCATAAATCAACGACCCTCTGGGTGAAGAAATATTTCCCTTTATTTGTCCTCACTTTCTTAGCTATGAGCTTCAGGGAGTGCCCCCTTGTCCTGGTATTGTGTGATAGAGAAAAGAATTTTTCTCTATCCATCTTTTCTATCTCATGCATGATTTTATACACTTTGATCAAGTCTTCCTTTCGTGTGCTAGGTAAACACAGCAACAAACCCAGCTAGCTTATAAAAAAAACACACCCTTAAAATGTATAATTGACAAGCTGAGGAACACATCAGTTGCCAAGGAAAACCACCATGTTACTACTGCCGTGATTCATTTAACAATGGTGGGAAGACAGGTGGCAAAATGTAGCAACTCACTTAACAAATGTCTTGCTTAAACAACATAAATTTGGGGCTCAATTGTGGTTGTGTATCAAGCATTATCTGTATTACATGGGATAAATCCCCAAAGACAGGAGATTACATCCAGGCCAGATATCCAATTCCACGATACTAACTGGAATCAGGTCCAAATGCATAAAGTTCGTCTTTTCCAGAAAATTTAGCCCACAGAACCAGAAACCACAAGCCTGATATGTGGAGACAATCCAATTTTGAACATTCAGAGTTGGCTCTAGTCAGTTTCTTAACTAAAGACTTACGAACATGCACATTAGTCAGAATTATTTTCCTAGTAATACAACTTTTCCAGCACATGATATGACTCCACTGCTCTTGGCCTGACTTAGTTCCTTTCTTGGACTCTTGCCAGTTGAAGATTCTAGAGACTGCTATAATTAAAGATTCACGCAAATGTGGAGAGACTGAAAATACAATTTAAAAACCAGCTGTTTTAGCTAAGCTGAATTCCCAGCAGAGACATCCTGGCAAGGTATTTAACAATATACCAACATTCCATAACCATCACAATTCAGTTTTAATCAAGTTAAAATGATGCACTGTCAGACTTTGGGGGACTATCAGTATGCAACTGACATTATGCAGACCACAGGAAGCCCGCAAACTAAAATTGGTTTTACACAAGTAAGTTATGCAACCGAATTCAACAATTATTCTCAGAAGAAGGCAGGATGTCTTTCAGATTCCTGATTTGTCTCTTTTCCTTGGATTGAAGCTTCCCTTCATAATGAATAATGCAAACCAAGCTCTCTGCTAGGGAATAGGCTGGGGGAAATGTTTCAAAGATTTGGTTTTGATTACAATATTTCATATATCATAATACATTTTTCTCAGGATATGCTGGCCATCACATTCTGCGAGGAGGAAAAACTACATGGGAAGCTTACAGCTACAGCAAAAATCACCTTAGGAAAATTTCCCCAATGAAAGCAGTTTTTAAAAGCTTTCAAACAGGAGAATTAAAACCTAGAAAAATGAGAAAGGAAGGACATGCTTTAGTGAGTTCATTTCTCGAGTATGCTCAGTAGGATGATTACTTTTAGCTTTGTGGTAACAATGTTACCTATAATTTTGTTGACTGTTTTTATTTTTTAATGAAACAGTATATTTTTGTTCACTGTATGTTGTTTTTAATTACAAGCTGCCCAGAATCACAGCCCTTGAGATAGTTAATAAATAAACAAACTAGACAGGCAATCTCTAGGATGAGTCAATGCTTCCAAACCCCTAGCCTGGATTTTTTTTTTTTCCCCTTAAGAAAAGTCAGTTTAGGGCAAATTCTTCTTATCGCTCCATTATTTATTTATACCCCCTCAAAATCAGAAATAATAGAATTGCTCTGATCCAGAAAGCCATCCATCCATTCGTTCATTGATTCGATTTGTACAGCCGACCGTCTCTCATCTGGAATTCTGGGCAGCTCCCGTAATTAAAAGTCACTAAATAGCACAACTGATGAGGCAAGTGTACAAATCAATAACAGACACAACAACCGAATTAAAACCCCAGACCCATAAAAAGCAGGCAAGGAAAAAGCACCGACCCTTATTTGGATTCGGTTTTAAAGTAGCCTATGGGTCTTGTATGCTGGGGAGCATAGGTGATGTAGTCCAACCACAGACACCCCCAGTACCACCATCACCACCATGCAAAGGAAATGGGAGCAAAAACCTCTGAATGGACGAAACAGGCAGTGTAAGGTCCCTGGGGAGGCTAGGAGCAGCCATTCCCATGCAGGATGATGGGATATGTGGTGGCTCTAGGCCTCCCCTTTTCCGAAAAGCTGGGAATGATGAGACATGGGACCTAATCCCTCTGGACTACTGCTCCCATGCAGTAGGGAGCTGGAAAGGCGGTAGTAGACCAAGCCTCTCCCTTATGGGCTGGGGACGATGGGAGGTGTAGTGCAACCAACCCACCCACCCACCCACCCCATCATCATGGAGAGAATTTGGACAGAATGGATTAAGCAGGCGGTGCAAGGCCTCTGTTGAGGCTACGGCTGGCCATTCCCACGCAGGATGATGGGATAGGTAGTGGTTCCAAGCCTCCCCCTCCCCCTAATGGGTGGGGATGATGGGTGGCGGGGCGGGGCCCATTCTCTCGGGACTACCGTTCCCATACAAGCAAGCCTAGCAAGGCCTGAGATGACTCCCTCCTTTGAGGGCCGGGGGCGATGGGAGGTGTAGTCCCAGCCCCTCGGAAAGAGCCCCCGCTTGCTCCCTCCGCAGCCAGGCCGGCCACTCACGCTTGCGGGCTTCGGCCACCTTCTCGGCGGCGCGTTTCTCGGCCTGGAGCAGCTGCTGGATGCCCTGAGACTGGCTGGCCATGACCGCGGCGATCCTGAGGAGAGATCTTGCCCTGCGGCCCCGAAAGAGAACTCCAAAAGCCTCTTTGCCGCACCAAACCCCGCCCCTTCCGGTCATCCCGCCGCTTCATTGGCGGACGTAACGGAAGTTCCGTTTGAGGGCTGGAGGGTGCCGCTCTAGAGCGGGTGGAACTATCCTTCCCACGTGAGAAGCAGCCCGAGTAAGTACACGTGTCTTCCCCCTTGGGTTTTGAAAGACTGGGAGAAGCCTTTCAAATGGAGCCAGGGTTTTTTTCTGGGCTTCCTTTCAACCCCCGTCGTCGAACTCTATGGTTTTGCCGTCACGTGCCCCGCTCTTTTTTTTTTCCCCCATCCCCTCAAGGTTTGGCTTGAAAAGTTTCACTGCGCAGGCGCAATTTTCTTGGCTGGGAAGGAGTCGCGTTGTTTGTTTTCCAAAGGAAGTTTTTTTTTATTGAAATCAAATACAAAAGTTGGTTTGTTTAGTTTCTGCTCTGCCCGTCCCCAAAACTTGCACACACACACGCAAACACATATTTTTTAAAAAATAGAGTATAAAATAAGACTGGAAAAATGTTTAAAAGTTTTTTATTACGTTGTTGCTGTTATAATTAGTTTTTTATTATGTTGCTGCTGCTGCTGCTGCTGCTATTATTATTATTATTATTATTATTATTATTATTATTATTATTATTATTATTATTATTATTATTATTATAGAATTGGCCTGGTCTTCGGTGTTAGAACTAATATATATGTATATGTGTTTTTTTTTTTAAAAAAAAATTTTTTAGATTGCTAACAAAGAATAAAGGGGGAACTGGAATAGCTATTTCTAGCTTCTTAACTCTCTTCAGCCAGACATAACCTTCTGAGATTCGAAGCTGGGTTGTGTGCATGTTAGGCAGCTGTATTAACCTCTAGGCCACAGGCTCTTTCTCACTTTGCCAGCTGTATCAGGGAGGGAAGAGACAAAAAACACTCAAGGTAAATGTATATGTGTGAATATATGTATGCGTATATATATACAATTAAAACTGCGGGCATAGCAGCCATATTGTGCTTTCGTGGTCTTTATTATGAGATGGCAAATCGAGGCAGCATACTAAAAAGCAGAGACATCATCCTGCCAACAAAAGTGCGTATAGTCAAGGCCGTGGTTTTCTCAGTTGCAATGTATGGCTCTGAAAGTTGGACCATAAGAAAGGCTGAGCGCCAAGGAATGGAGGCCTTTGAACTATGGTGCTGGAGAAGACTCCTGTGAGTCCCCTGGACTGCAAGGCGATCCAACCGGTCAGTCCTGGAGGAGATCAACCCTGACTGCTCTTTAGAAGGCCAGATCCTGAAGTTGAAACTCAGGTACTTTGGCCACCTAAGAAGGAAGGACTCCCTGGAGAAGAGCCTGATGCTGGGAAAGATGGAGGGCAAGAGAAGAAGGGACGACAGAGAAGGAGGTGGCTGGATGGAGTCACTGATGCAATAGGCGTAAGCTTACATGGACTCCAGAAGATGTAGAGCACAGGAAGGCCTGGAGGAGATCAACCCTGACTGCTCTTTAGAAGGCCAGATCCTGAAGTTGAAACTCAAGTACTTTGGCCATCTAAGGAGAAGGAAGGACTCACTGGAGAAGAGCCTGATGCTGGGAAAGATGGAGGGCAAGAGAAGAAGGGGACGACAGAAGGAGGTGGCTCGATGGAGTCACTGAAGCAATAGGCGTGAGCTTACATGGACTCCAGAAGATGGTAGAGCACAGGAAGGCCTGGAGGAATGTTGTCCATGGGTCGCGATGGGTCAGACACGACTTCACAACTAACAACAACAAAATGCAGATAAAATAAGTCGAGCTATTTAAATGAAAGCCCAGTAAATTGACACAGTTAAATTGCACTCAGCACCAGCAGTTCAACCCTGAGTTACAGATATCCTCTTCCATTAACACAAGTGCAATTTGAATTATCATAGCGTAGTTTGGATGTGTGAACCAAATGGTTATGAAGGAAGGTAAAATATACCTGTGTCCAGGATAACGTTGCAGGATCCAATCTGGCTCCACCTTCCAAGCTTTCGGATTTGTGCAGGGAACATCTCTGTGGCCTGTTCAGTGTGTGATATTAGATACACAGGTAGTTCTCGACTTATGATAGTTCATTTAGTAACCGTTCAAAGTTACAATGTCACTGAAAAAAATCTTTCACGCTTAACATTGCAGCATTCCCATGGTCACGTGATCAAAATTCGGACACTTGGGGCAACTGACTCATATTTATGATGGTCGCAGTGTCCCTGGGTCATGTTATCCTCTTTGCGACCTCACAAGCAAAGTCAATGGGGAGGCGAGTTTCATTAAATAACTGTGGCAAGTAACAACCGTTACTAATTCACCAGCTGCAGTGATTTACTTAACGACTGTGGCAAGAAACGTTGTAAAAGGGAGCAAAACTCACTTAACAAATGTGTCACTTAGCAACAGAAATTCGGCACTCGCTTGTTGTAAGTTGAGGACTATCTGTAGTTCCCTGAGTCCGAAAGTTCATGAGACAAACCCCTGGTCCCGGTGACTAACCCAGATTGGATCCTTTCCAACCAAGGATCCTCTCCCCCCACCCCATTTCCCCAGTAAAAATCCCATTTGATCAAAAGCTGATCTTTTGTGACCTATCCCCAGAATGTTGACGCTTCCTCAGTTGAAATTCTGCCTGCCGGAAAGAAAGAAAGAAAGAAAAGAAAGAAAGAAAGAAAGAAAGAAAGAAAGAAAGAAAGAAAGAAAGAATGAAAAAAGAAAGGAAGGAAGAAGAAACAAAAAGAAAGAGAAATAAAAAGGAAGAGGAAGGAAGGAAAGGCTAAATTCTGTGAATTTCCACTGTGATTGAAGCCGTATTATTATTATTATTATTATTATTATTATATTATTATTATTATTATTATTAATTTAATTTCTATGCCACCCTATTCCGGAGAACTCAGGGCGGCTCACATTAACAGGAGTGACACTAAATGCTTTAGCTATAAACCTCACTTACACATTAATGGCTGTGTAAATGCTGCGTTAAGTGAAAAGCAAGCAAGCGTATTCTAGCAGCATCAGCCCAGCTACTGTAGGAGAAGGAAAAATCTGCAAACCGTCTGCTTCAGAATGACTAAAGACCAGAACCACTTGGCATAAGGGTAATTTTCTGCTGAAGTTTACAAGCTGCCGTGAAGCACAAAACTCGATGGGCTGCACCCTGTGATCCACAACCCCCCCCCTGATGTTTTAAGTAAAGATTGTTGGCAGCTGCAAGCTCTGCGAAGAACGGCTTATAACAAATGACCCTATTTACAGCCAGATCCAAGCGTGATCGCCTTACTAATCAGATTACTGGGGAGGATTTGGCACATAGCATTTGGTTCCAGGCATTGCTGTTTTGAAGAACATTGGAGCCAGCAGGAGAAAGAGAAACAGAAGGAAAAAAATAGATAATGAGCAGGAAAGGAGAAGGAGAAGACGAATGACAAATAATGAGCAGGAAAGGAGAAGGAAAGGGAGGAGGAGGAAGAGGAGGAGATAGATAGATAGATAGATAGATAGATAGATAGATAGATAGATAGATAGATAGATAGATAGATAGATAGATAGATAGATAGATAGATAATGAGCAGGAAAGAACAAGTAGATGAAGAGAAGAAGATAGATAATGAGCAGAAAAAGAGGGAGGAGGAGGAAGAGGAGATAGATGGACGGATAGATAGATAGATAGATAGATAGATAGATAGATGATAGATAGATAGATAGATAGATAGATAGATAGATAGATTAAATGATAGATGGTAGATAGACAGACAAAGATAGATAGATAGATAGATAGATAGATAATGAGAAGGTAAGAACAAATAGATGGATGAAGGGAGAAGAAGATAATGAGCAGAAAAGGAGAAGGAGGAAGAGGAGATAGAGAGAGAGAGAGATAGATAATGAGCAGGAAAGCAGAAGAGGACAGAGGCTTCCTTCCCCTCCTCCATCAGAAGTCCAACTTCCATTTTGCACGCCAAGAATGGAAAACAACTGTACATCCCAACACGCCACCTGCATTTTCCGTTGTCGTTTTGTGAAACGCATCTTCAAGCAGAACCGAAGCCCAGATTGGGTTTCATCTCTGTCTCTTCACTCCCAATGGGTTACATTTCGTTTGGATTCAGATGGTTGGGTGAGATGTCATCTACGCTTCCCAAGGCTGTAATTAGGGTTCACTGCCCTGGGGGCCTTCAAGCCCTTGGGAGCCAAAACTTAGATGTTTTGGAGCAGAGAATGTTGAAGGAGACCAAACGTGGAGTGACACCTGGGATGAAGTGTGGAGGGTGTAGCTGAGCCGAGTGACACAAAAATCACCTTTCTGTAGGATTCACTCTGGTTCCTCCTGAGATAACCATAGCAACTTAGCAGCCATCCAGAAATAAAATGTTACTGAACCACAGACAAAGGTGGTTCAAAGAAGGTCTTGGGAAAAGGTTTCCTGGATCAATGAGAAGGAAAATGTGTTTGAGAAAAGGGAAGAGTTTGGAAGATACATCGAGAAGGCGCATCCTAAATTTTTGGTCTTCCCGTCTTCCTTCCAAGATATTGACTCACCCAGACGTGCATCCCAGCTTCTGCTCCCCAAGCAGGGACCAGGGCAAAATCCACTTCATTTGATTTGCAGTTGTTTCAATTAAATGTGGTCACGTGTCTTCAGAGGAAGCTCTGAAGGCAATTATGCGTGTGTCCCAGAATAAAGTTGCAGGATCCAATCTGGATCGGTCACCGGGACCAGAGGTTTAGTCTCTGAACTTTGAGACTCGTTCTGGAGTCTTCTCTCTCACCAGAATGTGAGAGACATCCTGTCCTGGAGAAGTTCCCTGAGTCCAGAGTTCAGAAGATTCAACCTCTGATCCCGGTGACCGATCCAGATTGAATCTACTCTGGTAGCCTGATGGACATCCATTAAGTTCTCTTTGCCGGAGTAATGG